>JANRFK010000351.1:10787973-10808338 GCA_030068395.1 Apalone spinifera | reverse complement strand
CCCCCCCCCATGCCTGAGCTCATAGGAGTCACCGGGAATTCTGCTACTCACTCTACCACCCTCGCGCCTTCTGCCCCTCCATGCAGCGCCTCATTGCAACGTCATTCCCTGGAGACCCTTCTAGGGGTTGTGAGGCCCCACTCAAGCAGGCCCGCGAGAGCCGATTTGATTCTGGCGGCTTACAGAGAATCACCCCTTGATCAGGCCAAAAATCAAATCCAATCAAAAGCCGCACGGGAGTAAATGAATTCATCAAAATGAAAAACTATAACTCAGTTATTAGGCTCCCGCAGTGAAGTGAATCCAGCAAGTGCTGACACAGCATTCACGCTCTTAATTCAATCTCTCCATCATCCCCCGCTTAGCCCACTCCACGTAGCCTGTGCCCGCCAAAGGCTGAGAGAAAAGAAGCAGGAAAAAAAAATGTGCTTTGAATTCTGTAGTAATCTCTCAGGCCCTGGCCAGGAAGTGAGGAGTGAGCGAATTGCTGGCTTCTTTCCTTCTCCAGGCCACATTGCTACTTTTTGAAGTTAAAAATAACAGTGTAAAGATTCCCATGAGATTTACTTGACTACCGGTGGGAGTGGTTCATTACAGAGGAAGATTTGAAACCTCTAGCGTCCCGGAATCTCTTCCTGACGAGGACCCAAAAGGTCACACTTCATGGTGGCTTCTGAGTGCACGACATTTATCCCCAGGCAAGCTAGCATCTCACTAGAGAGACAGGAGCTCCTAATTGGAAGGTGACGGGCCTGGAAGACGACTTTGTGCCCTGACGTGTCACCGGCCCTTGGACCGCTTCTGTTTAACCTTTGAGAAACAGTCCAGATGCCACAGGCCTCACCGGGCTGGTTGGAGAAAGCGATCTGCCTGTTTAGTTCTCACGGTAAAGTTAGCAGAGCCTGTTTCTTTCCTAACTTGGAAATCACAATCTGGAACGTATGGGGTTAGCACTGTACAATTCTTCTGCTGCGGTGACGTGTCATTGCGAGACTGAGACCAACCGTTGTCAGGGCGGTAATTAATTTCACGTACTACTAAGTGGAGGTGGATTCGAGCAGGTGACCTGCTTCACAGCAACATGGGCCCACACATCCGCCACTGCTCTGGGCTCTAGCCTGAAAAGGTCCAAATAGCCTAGCTCAGCCTTTCTCTGTGGGTTGTTCCCTGGTGATCAGTGGATGGGCTTGAACCTGGGAACCATAGGTACTAAAGCCAGGAGCATCTACTGCAACCTCTAGAAGCCAATTAGTTCTTAGGAAAGGTTGTACATCACATTTTACTCTCCTTCTCTTCGATTTCCTTCTCCAGGGAACAACCAACAGTGAACAGCTTTTTGTGTAACCAGTGTAGCGTTGGTTTAAAGTGGCTGACGGCCTTCTTCCTGATCCTGCAAGAGGACAAGACCCTTGGTCCACAAAGAACTCCAAGAAGAGCCACTAAATCAAACTAAGAGGGTGCCCCCATTCATGCTGGTACTCCTGCTCCTCACGGAGAGGATAGGAAGCCAGTGGGAGCATTGGCTCCCATCGACCTCCCGCTGCGTGGACGGTGATTTAAGATACGTCGATTCCACTGTGCAATTAACGTAGCTAGAGCTGCGAAGCTTAGATCGACCTTCTGCTCCAGTGTAGACCAGGCCACAGAGCCTGGCTTTTAGCCACAACCAAAAAACTCCAGAAACAGGAAGTTTTTATGCTGATTACACGCCTGGTCCTCTCTGATTAGTAGGGAAGACTAGGAACTCTATGACCACCCCACATTCACATTTTGCGCAGGGTGAATTTGTAGTGAGCTTTTGAACAGACAACAGGGAGACCGACAGTGGAAATTGAACAGACAACAGGGAGACCGACAGCGGAAATTGCGGCTTTGACTGATTTCTTTGAAAGCCCAGTCGGGCTCAGAATCTGCAGCTTCCACACGGCTCGGAGGGCCGTGAATAAGCAATCAATAAGCCAACCAGAGATCCCGGCTTCCCTCCAGAGACTGCAAAAACCCTCCAGGAAGAACAATCCTGTTCATATCTCTCCCTACAGAGCCCAAACGGACAATGAGGCAGTTGATTAGACATTTGGTGCCAAAGGCTTGGCATTGCAACTTGGAAGAACACGGCTCATGGGTTAGTACTTAGGAAGCATTTTGATGTTGTTGTTTGCAAAGCCAAGGTTAGTGGGAGGATATGGAGTAGACTTGGCGGGGATGGGGTGGGTTAGTGTTGGTAATCAATGGCTAACCCAACTGCACCAGGATCATTGCAAAGAAGAGTGAAGTGCGATCTTCAGCCCCACCCCTAAGGGCTAATTAGCTCTAGAGGGTGCAATAGCAGCTCATGGCCTTAATCCATAAGGTCACAGGTTCGAGCCCACCTACTGTTAACCCTTGGCATTACAAATACCTTGTGAAGGGTATTTTAGGGCTGAGATGCAAGTGGAAGATCCCTCTTAGAATGAAGTTAGTGGTAAAAACAGAGTCATGGCTTAGGGTACATTTACACTATACAGCTATTTTGGGATACCAGACGTAGCCCAAAATAGCTACCCTGCATCTACACAAGCTGCCTGTTATTTTGAAATAACGGGCGTGCTATTTTGCCATCCTGGTAAACCTCGTTGAACGAGGGATAAGGAAAAGCGACAAGGAGTCCTGTGGCACCTTATAGACTAACCGAAGTGTTGGAGCATAAGTTTTCGTGGGCAAAGACCCACTTCGTCAGATGCACGTAGTGGAAATTTCCAGAGGCAGGTATAAATATGCAGGCAAGATGTGCATTTATACCTGCCTTTGGAAATTTCCACTACATGCATCTGACGAAGTGGGTCTTTGCCCACGAAAGCTTATGCTCCAATACATCTGTTAGTCTATAAGGTGCTACAGGACTCCTTGTCACTTTTGCAGATCCAGACTAACACAGCTACCCCTCTGATACTTGACACCATGCAAGGGGTAAGAGATAGCTTGAAATAGCGCATTATTTTGAAATTTGGCACTGTGAAATTTGGCAAATTGCGTATCTTATTTTGAGTTTAGGGTGCTGTGTAGACTCACTCTTAGGGAGTATACTTACAACCAGAGGTGGATTAGTTGTCATTTGGATTCAGGACTAGGGGTAGCTTTGGAGTTGGGACCAAAGTTATCTAGACATAAGAAAGGCTCATGGCCTGTGGTACTGGCCCTTCTGCTCAGGGTTCAACTCCCAGTGTCTGATGTTGGACCTTGAGCAAGTTACTTCATACTTAACTCCCCATCTGTAAAATGGGCATAATATTGCATCTTTTGCGTAACCTATTTCTATTGTTTTTCAGCACCGGGATGGTGTATTACTGTGCAATGGGGTCTGCTGTGAGTGCAATGGGGTCTGCTGCTTCTAGGCAAAAGTGGGATAGAAATGGTAATAGTTACCTATTGTAGCCGGCAGTAGATTTGGAGTCGAGATTAGTTTCGGGAGTAGGTTGATTGTCAGTAACTGTAGCTGGTCATAGTAAGTCTCCAGAGCCTCGGCACCGAGTTCACTGTATTTCTCTTTGTTTCCCTTTAAAGAAAGCTCAGGCTGACGTTTGATCCATGACGCTGTTTCTTTGCTTTGGCTGCTCCATTTGTGAAAGAGACAGAGCAATTCTCCCTGTCGGGGAAGAGCGTGCCCCTCCACACCACCGGCCAGGCATGCAGATGGATGGTGTTTACCCGAGCACAGACTAAAAAAAGATACTCACCCTTCTTTCTTTGCCAGGTGAGTGAGGAAAATGTGTCCCATTGGCCCTCCCTCTGCTCCAAACTCCCTGAGAAACCAAGTGAAAGCAGGTCCTGCCTTCTCCCCTCATGTAAGCCCCCCACCCCCCTGTTTTGGCCCGTCTCTTTTTCAGACACATATTTTTTTCTACTATTGCAACACATTTGTTTAAACAACTTAATCATAGCCGGGCGGGCAATGACATTTTTGGGCGTAAAAAGAACAAAAATAATAAAATGTAAAACTTAAAACAAAAATTCAGTTTTCTCTAAATTTCAGTTGTGTTGATGTACCCCCAGATTTTTCTCAAGTACCCCTCAGGGTACTCGTACCAGTGGTTGAGAAACACTGCTCTAGCACGAAACTAATGCTTGTCGTGGATGCTTCTCACGCCTCCTCATGAAAAGGGAGTAAGCGCTGGAGAAGGTCAAGCCACCATTGTTCAGAGGAGAGACACCTGAGGAGAAAAGGGACTCAGGATTTCTTCTTAGTAACCAGTCCCAGCGCCTTCAATCTCCCTTACATATTCCAGCATCCCTCTCCTTCATCGTCTGTGATCTTCATTGATTTGCCTATAAATATACATGGAGAAAATGCCATTGCTGGGGTGGGGCAAAGACAGATGCAAGGGGTCGTGGGTAGAAATTGGTGGAGCAGGTAGACAACTCTGTTAGGGACACTGATGCAGTCTCTGGAGGCCTGCTGCTTCCCACACGAGAAGATGTTTTCCTGGTCAGGACGGCATGCGAGCTAGAATGATCTAGATGGGGCCATAGCAGGGTACCGGTCTCCTGACAGCAGCAAGCAAGGAGGCAATAATTCTAGGGTCTCCTCTCAGGCCCGTATTTATACAGCTCTTTGTAGCAGTTGAAGTGATTTTTTTTTCTGTTGTTCTTTCTCTTAAAGCATTGAGGTTTTGGGCGGTTATTTTTTGCAGTGGCACAATTACTTTTATGCAAAGCACTTAGCTAACAAGAGGGTCCATAAATGGAATGTAAATACGGAATGACTGTAAATAAATAGACAGGTAACCAACACAGTGGTAACAAAATTGTCCAGTTGGATCACAGCCATCTGCTGTTACCATCCGAGGCAATCTCGCCACGTGTCAGTCGGGGCTCTGAACAGCCACAGACTTTGCAAGCAAGATTAAAAATAAATTTACTAACGCATGACCATGTGTAGTGCTGACAGGGGGAATCAAATCTGGGACCTCGGGAGCTTCGAACACTAGGTGGGACAGTAAACCACACCCAGGGTACAGCTAGACTGCAGGCTTCTTCTGAAAGAGCTTTTTCAGAAGAGATCTTCTGAAAAAACATCTTCCGAAAAAGAGTGTCCACACTAGCAAAATGCATCGAAAAAGTGATCTGCTTTTTCAAAAGATAGTGCTCACACCGACTGGACGTTATTTCGCATTTCAGCTGTGATTACTGTGGATGGAATAGCCACCAGGGCACCTGTGCTTTCTCCTCTTCCCTCTTCTTTCGAAAAAACTCCCTCTTCTGCATCCACACGCACCTTCTTCCGAAAGAGCTCTTCCTCATAGAATGAGGTTTACCAATGTCGGAAACCCCCCTGCGTTCTTTCAATTTTCTTTCAAAAGAACGCAAGAACATTGTGGATGTACGTGAAGTTTTTTTCAGAAAAACGGACGTTTTTCCGAAAAACCCTGCAGTCTAGACGCACCCCCTGAAGGTACAAAGAAACTGCCACCCTGAAGAAGGTCAGTTCATACGTTATGGGCACATCTACGCTGCAGGGCAAAAGTCAAATTAAGCTACGCAACTTCAGCTATGGCAATTGCGTAGCTGACGTTGAAATAGCTTAATTTGGCTTTTGGCGCTGTCTACGTTGGAGGAAGTTGAAGGAAGAGCACACTTCCTTCGACTTCCCTTACTCCTTGTGAAATGAGGGTTACAGGAGTCGGCGTGAGAAGTCCCCCCACTCGACATTATTTCAAAATAACGGTTTGCGGTAGAGACGCGCAGGGCCGGCTTTAGGCCGATTCGACCGATTCCCTGGAATGGGGCCCCGCGCCTAAGGGAGTCCCACTCCCGGGTGCGTGGCGCATGCGCAGTGCCGCGCCCAGTGCTCCGCTCATCCACGGCCCCGCCCTGGAATCGGGCCCCGCGCTTGTTAAAGCCGGCCCTGGAGATGCGCACTCAGTTATTCCAAAATAACGCTGCTGTGTAGACGTTCCCTAATAGATTTCAAGGCTAAGGACCCTGGTGATCATGCAGTCTGACCTCTGGCATAACCAGGCCTGAGATTTTAACCCAATGGATAGAAATTCTTCTTACTACCCAAGGGAATGTTATTGCACCTAATAGTGTGTGGCTGAGTTATAACGTAACAGTTCAAAAGGCATCTGATCTTGGCTCGAAGACGACTGCATCTTCTTTAGTAACGCCTTGTCTTTGACCAGCTCCTTCAGAGGAAAGACAAGGCAGGCAATTACTGTATGGACTTCAGGGAAATTTCTTCCTGTCCCCCACCAATTAGTGCTTGTCTTATGCCCTGGAATCTAGGGGTTTATTTGATCTCCTGCCTCAACCACCATCCACATACACTTTTATTATCCTAGGGTTGGTCTCATTATCTAGATGCCTGTCTAACCCTTCTTTGAATTCTGCTGAGCAGCTGGACTCGGAAATATCTCACAGGATCAGGCATAAACTAGAGATTGATTTTTGTCCAGAAAAAAGAAGCATCAGGAAGATTTGGAAACTGAACTCTGGTCTGAGTCTGCATTTTACAGGTGCCCCGTATCTTCTGTAAGGAGCCAGCTCTCAGGTACGATGGGGTCAGACACGGCATAGGAAGCTACATAGACTCAAACCGGCAGATGTAGATGCTATCACTTTGGGAGGCTTCAAATTCTAGATTCATGTCTAGGGCTCACCTCGGGATTCATCAAATTTTAGAAGCAGGGGGAGCCAAACTTTGCAAAACTAGCATGCGTGCGGCTAATTATGTCTTGGATTTGTTTCCCCCACAGTTAGCCCACGTCAGTGTTATTAAGGTGTTTTTGGAGCAGTGCTGGCTATGGAATAGCAAAGAACCTTGCTAGGATTTGATTTCCATTTCAGGTTTCAAACAAACCCTGACTCGAGGTGCGATCTGGTCACAATTGTTTGCCCCCCAAAACTGTACGGGATCTCAGCCCAGATTCACGGCACATTTTGCTCAGGTTTGCCTGCCATGTCAAGCCCATGTCTAGCTAAAGGTTTCCAAACATTAATAAACCAGGGAAGAGTTTCGAGCTGAAGATAAAACTCAAAGCCAGAGGAGGACTAAGAACTAGAAAGGGTTTGTGCCACTAATAGGGTAGGTCCACTAATAGCTGGAGGGTGTTGAGCATCTGCAGCTCAGAAAGAAAGGAAGAAAGAAAGAAAGGGTACGTATACACTGCACAGCTATTTCAGGATACCGGATGTATCCCAAAATGGCTATCCTGCATCTCCACAAGCCACCCATTATTTCGAAATATTTTTTTAAATACCAGACACGCTATTTTGCCATCCCCGTAAACCTCATTGCATGAGGGATAAGGGATGGCTCGAAATGTGTTATATTGAAGTTTGGCGCAATGTAGATGCGCCAAATTTAAAAATAAGCTAACATAAGAACATAAGAAACGGCCGTACCGGGTCAGACCAAAGGTCCATCTAGCCCAGTATCCTGTCTGCCGACAGTGGCCAGCACCAGGTGCCCCAGAGGGGATGAACCGGAGACAATGATCAAGCGATTTGTCTCCTGCCATCCCTCTCCAGCCTCTGACAAACAGAGGCCAAGGACACCATTTTACCCCCTGGCTAATAGCCTTTTATGGACCTAATCTCCATGAAATTATCTAGCTTCTCTTTAAACTCTGTTATAGTCCCAGCCTTCACAGCCTCCTCTGGCAAGGAGTTCCACAGGCTGACTACACGCTGTGTGAAGAAGAACTTTCTTTTATTAGTTTTAAACCTACTAGTCTGAAATAGTTTTGAAATAAGATACGCAATTTGCGTAGAGCAATTTGCGTATCTTATTTCAAGTTTAGGGTGCTGTGTAGAAAGAAAGAAAGAGAATTTAGAGGACTTAGTTGAGACTGGGGATCATTGTATTAAGTGATGCACATAAGAAACAGTCTCTGCTTTTGCAAAGTTTACAATAAACAAAAAAAAGATTGACAACAGTGGGAGAAATGAAACACAATTATCCCCATTTTACAGGCAAGGCACAGGATATTCAGGATAAAGTCTTCAAAAGAATCTAAACCCTTAAGAACTCAAGTCTTCTCAGAGCCTCTTAGGCTGCTAGGTCACTTGGAAATTTTACCCAACGTGACTTGCCCAAGGTTCCATGGAGAGTCAGTGGCAGAGGAAGGAACCGACTACAGATCACCTGCGTCCTGACTTAACCACAGCCCCATCCTCCTTTATTGAGCACTGTCCTTACCTTTAATATGGAAGTTAAGGTTCAAGGCTTGCCGTGTTTATCACAGCTGCCACGCTGTCCGAGGCCAGTCCGGCCAAAGTAGAACATTTGGTGCTGGAACCTTGCTCTGTAAGCAGAACAGGCACTTGGCTATAGGCCTCCAAGCAGAACGCAGAGGGTTGGCTTGGCCCACAGCCCGTACTTTGCCCACCATGGAAATGTTTCAGGAGAACCATTTCCAGCGAGGACCTTTATGTTAAACTTTTCCATGAGGCATCAGCAGCTCTTTTTTTTATATAGTAATTTAGGGCCCAATGAATCTCTGCAGCAGCTGTGGGTAATTTTCTCATATGAAGACAGAAGACATTTATTTTTTAATTTTAAATGATATTTGTTCTGTCGCGGTGGATTCTTATCGGCTCTTTCCATTTCCTGAGGAATTCCATTCTCTTTTCTGTCCTCTGTTAGCCGGGGCCCTAGATCTGAAGAGCTGTTTATTATCTGCATTGCTTTCTGATAAGAGCCTGTTTATAAATTTGCCTTTCCCAGTGTATATCTCCATTTGTCCCCCCCCCCTTTTTTCTAAACCGTAGATAAGACATTTTCTTCTTTTATTGGCTGACTTCCAGCTGAATTAACCTCGGCTGCCTTTGCAGCTGATTTGCACCGCAGCCAGGATAATGCAGCTGATTCTCCTCGGGCACCTCGGTAACGCCGGTGCAACTCTGCTGACTTCTGCGGGGTTATCCTTGAATTATCCCAGTATGAGAAGAAAATTGGGTCAAGGGTGTTCTCATGAGAATCAGAAGCGGATGGTTTGGATGCAAAAACAAGAACTGACTGACTAAAACTTCCACCCCAAACTGAATTGATCCCTAAAACGTGCATCAAGTCTTAAGAGCTTTATTTTGCTATTTAGCATCTAGACAGCCCGATTGAATCCTGGGACTCACAGTGCTAGGTTTAGTATATGCTCGGACGAAAATATGTTCCTCCTCTAAAGAACTTGCATTCTGAACAGAGCAATGAAGCATAGCTATACCCATTTTACAGAAGGAAGATGGTTTGCAGTGTTCATAGAATCAATCAACAAATGGTCTGGTAGCATTTTATAGACTAATAAAACATGTAGATGGTATCATGAGCTTTTGTGGGCACAGCCCACTTCTTCAGATGACCGGAGTTTTGAGTTTAGCATGTGCAGACCCAAAATAAATAGAGACGGGCAGGGAAGGGGGAGGGGGGAGAGACAGGGAGCTAGAGGGAATCAGTAAGTATCTGAAGATTGGGTAGCAGATAAGAATCAAAGTCAATTGATAGTATCCTTCCTGACATAGGAGTCTACACAAAGAGCTGAAGATTGGAGATGGAAGAGACCTCAGGAGGTCATCTAGTCCAACCCCCCTGCCCAAAGCAGGACCAATCCCAACTCAATCATCGCAGCCAGGGCTTTGTCAAACTGGGACTTAAAAACCTCTAGGGATGGAGATTCCACCCCCTCCCTAGGGAACCCATCCCAGTGCTTCCCCACCCTCCTCGGGAAATCGTTTTTCCTAATATCCAACCTAAACCTCCCCCATTGTAATTTGAGACCATTGCTCCTTGTTCTGCCATCTGCCACCCCCTGAGAACAGCCTCTCTCCATCCTCTTTGGAACCCCCCTTCAGGGAGTTGAAATTCACTATCAAATCCCCTCACTACTTTTTTCTTCTGCAGACCAAATAAGTCCAGTTCCCTCTGCCTCTCCTCATATGCTTCAGCCACCTAATAACTTTTATTGCCCTCTGCTGCGCTTTCTCCAGTGCGTCCACATCCTTTCTGTAAGGGGGGGCTCAGACTTAGATGCAAAACTCCAGTTGTGGCCTCAGCAGTGCCGCATCAAGGGGAATAATCATTTCCCTGGATCTGCTGGCAATGCTCCTCATGCTGCAGCCCAATATGTTGTTAGTTTCCTTGGCTACAAGGGCGCCCTGTTGACTCATCTCCAGCTTCTCATCCACTGGAATCCCCAGCTCCTTTTCTGCAGAAGTGCCGCTTAGCCAGTCGTCCCCTTCCTGTAGCAGTGTCTGGGATTCCTCTGTAAGTGCAGGACTCTGCACCTGTCCTTGTTGAACCCCATCGGATTTCTTTTGGCCCAATCCTCCAATTTGTCTAGGTCACTCTGGACTCTATCTCTACCCAGGGCCGGCTTTAGGCCGATTTGGCCGATTCCCCGGAATGGGGCCCCGCGCCTAGGGAGGCCCCCTGCTCCGGGTGCGTGACGCACGCGCAGTGCCGCCCCAGGTACGCGATGCTCCGGGCGCGCAACGCATGCGCAGAGCCCCGGGGACATGACGCATGCACGGGGCCACCCGCGGCCCCGCACACGTGCAGCCTGGCCCCAGAATCGGGCCCCGCACTTGCTAAAGCTGGCTCTGTCCCTACCCTCCAGCGTATCTACCTCTCCTCCTCACTTAGTGTCATAAGAACGACCATACTGGGTCAGACCAATGGTCCATCCAGCCCAGTACCATGTCTGCCAACAGTGGCCAATGCCAGATGCCCCAGAGAGAGGGAACACAACAGGGAATCTTCAAGTGATCCCTCCCCTGTCACCCACCTCCAGAGAAACAGAGGCTAGGGACACCATTCCTACCCATCCTAGCTAACCTGCTGAGGGTGCAACCCATCTCCTCATCCAGATCATTCCTGAAGATGCTGAACAAAAACAGCCCTACAACTGACCCTTGGGGCACTCCATTTCATATCAGCTGCCATCCAGCAGTTGATTACTAATCACTGATCCCCAACAATCTATCTACTCAGCTTTCTACGCATACCCACCATTGGGCAGAGTTGGACTTTGGACTTCTGGACTTTATGTATAGGAGCCTCTACAGCTTGAACTATAAAGCCAGCCTGTGCTCAGATCAAACTGTAGAGCACCCTTGTTCTTATCTCTCACTGTAAGTGCCACTGCATGGGACATTATGAGGTGTGTGGGTTATATATGCACCTTATAGTCCATTCATTCAATCCGTACGTCTTTCACTTGCCGGCAAAAGTACGGTGGGAGACCGTATCGAAAGTTTTGCTCAAGTCAAGGTATAGCACATCCACTGCTTTCCCCATATTCATAGAGCCAGCTACCTCACCATAGAAGTCAATGAGGTTGGCCAGGCAGGGCTTGCCCTGGGTGAAGTCAGGATGACTGTTCCTGCTCACTTTCCTCTCCTCCAAGTCTTTCAAACTGGATCACCTGAGGGGCTGCTCCATGATTTTTCCAGGAACTGAGGTGAGGTTGACCTCAGATTCTTCTTCCCCTTTGTAAAGATGGGCCCTACATTTGCCTTTCTCCAGTTGTCCAGGACTTCCCCCGATCACCACGAGTTTTCAAAGATAACGGCCAATGGCTCTGCGATGACATCAGCCAACTCTCAACAAGTCTCAGAGGGTGTGTCTACACTAGCTTGTTAGTTCGAGCTAGCTAGGCAAACGGTGGCGCCCGGAGTTGCAAATGAAGCCCGGATATTTAAATCCCGGGCTTCATTTGCAACCCCGGTTGCCCTCATTTGCCTACCTATCTCGAACTACTGAGCTAGTGTAGACATACCCAGATGTATTAGTTCCATGGACTTGTCAGCTTTTCCAAATAGTCCTTAACCTGATCTTTGATTACTAAGGGCTGCTCCCTTCCTTCCCACACTGCACAGCCCCGTGCTGATCTTGTCAGTGAAGACTGAGGCAAAAAACCCATTGAATGTTGGTGCTGTAGGTGAGCCTGGACAGCCCTGCCTTGACACTGATAATAATATCTGCCTGGACCACAGTGTGGATCTCTAACATGCAAACCCCAGGCCTGTCTCCAGTCTGAGGCACGTACGTACGCAGGCAAGGCTGGGGGAGGTGGTGAGAGGCAGGAATGTTTTGCACAGTCATGCAGATACCGAATGGTACTGTGAGACCATGCCAAGACCTCGGGGGCATCCTTGTACTGGTACTTCCGTTTCTGAGAAGTAAAAATTTCAGAGACAGCCATAAAACTGTTCACTATGTACATCCTTTTTGCAACATCCCGAGTAGCAGGATATACCCCAAATAGGGAATTGGGCATTGTAGGCATCTTACAGACTACGTGATCAATTGGTAAATATTATTAGAGAGACCAAGTCTCTCTCTGCTATAAAATGGGCTTAGTAAGAAGAATCGATGGGAGGGAGGAAGGAGGATTGACCGACAAGTCCTGCTCCGTGTAACTAGAAGTAAATAGGCCCTTCATGCTGGCTACATCAGTTCATGGCGTCCCGAGGGGTGGCAATCAAAGGAAACCACGACCTCCTGCCTGGTACTGTAGGTGGCATACGGATGAAGTATAAGTGAACTAGGCTTAATTATAATTGTAATATAATAAATCTTCCATTAATTGCTTTTGCATTGCTTTGCGCTGTGCTGGTTATTTTAGAATTTATCGTATTTGAGGCTTAAATTGTATAGTAATTGTTCTTAAGGCTTATAAAACTTAAACAACTATATTAACTGCTTAAAGCTTGCAATAAATAAGAAAGTGCTTAAATCTCTCTGGAATGTCCTGATTTCCCTCAGATCTAAAATAAATCGAACCACGTGACAGGTGCAGCCATGTTGGTCCCAAAATGGGAGATAATATTGTCAAAACTCTCGGGGAAAGGGAGGTTGGGAGGATCGATCCATGGGCCTGGTAAAATTTCTCACCCAAAAATGAAAGTTTTGATGGACATCCCTCATAAATTAGGAAAGGGGTTTTTTGTGTGAATTTGAGCATTTCTTACTTTTTAAATAAATGAATGCTAGCGATATGCTTCGAAGCACAAAGTGCTAAGTGTCATAATGAACAGGGTTGTGTGGGCTTAAAGAATTCCTTCCGGAAAAGGGAAGCAGTTATGCTTACTCACCGTTCCCAAGTGCTTTTGAGATCTGTAACTGAGAAGTGAAAACAATTATTATTAAAAACGGCTTGGTTCGGTTTAGAATTCCAGGCAAAGCGTATCTCCGGATGGGAGTCTGAATTGTTCTGAACTACTGCACCAACCCCAGCAAGGAAATATCCTGGAAAAAGCCTCTCCCACTTCGAAAAATCTTGGCATCTGGAAATGAAGACCCGCTGGTAGAAACTAGGAAACCATGGGAATGCCAAAGAAGACCAGAAATATGGATCCAAACCAAACCAGTAAGCTTTTAGGGTCCACCCATCACCAGACATTTGTGTGGGAGGCTTCAGAATTGCTACTTGGGACAAGCCTGGTCCCTAGTCCTGCAGGCTTTGTCCTACACTGGCGGCTTCTTGCGCAAGAACATCTTGTGCAAGGATTCTTGTTCAAGAAGCCTTGCGCAGGAAGACGTCCACACTGCCATGTGTGAGATCTGCTTTTGTGCCAGAGCGCCCATGGCTGTGTGGACACTCTCTTGTGCAAGAAAGCTCCAATGGCCATTTTAGCCATAGGACTTTCTTGCACAAGAAACCGCGGCCAAGGGTCCACGCTGCCCTCTTGCGCAAGAGCTCCTGCGTGAGAGGGCTTACAGCTGTTAAAAAAGAGCGTAGCCCTTGTGCAAGAAGCCCTCTCTTCCCACGCTGGACTGTAAATCTTCTTGCGCAAGAGCGGGTGGGCAGTGTGGACACTTTCCGGAAGAACTGCCATTCTTGCGCAATAACCCGCCAGCGTAGACATAGCCATATTGTTTCTCCTTGTCAAGTGCTTTTACCACTCGGGAGAATGGAGAAACCAAGGGAGCAGAATGGATCTGCCCAGATCAGAGGAGGAGGATAAGGAAGTGCAGCTCAGGGACAGAAAACCTCAGCCTGTTTCAGGTCAACCTCAGGAAGCGAGGTCTTTCCTCTGGGACTTACCAGCAAGTGGGCGCGGAAGAAGCCACTCTGAGATAGTCACAGGTGGTAATGCACAGGACAGCAGCAAGGGGAGTTGCTCAAATTCAAGGAAACACCGTTCAAGCGAGAGCCTGTGTGCTTCTGCAGGGGGTGGGTGCCAGGCTCAATATTTACGGACTGCAAAGTTTTTCCAAGTAATCATTTGTGGGGTAAAATATTATTCACCTTGCTGATGTCAGATCAGGGCCTCCATGTTCCTTTGGAAAGCCAGATCCATCATGTCCCCTTCAAAACAAGGACAGCCAGCAAGGTCTCTGTCAGCCTTCCTGAAATATACAAGCACGGCAGAGGCCGTCAATGCCCGAGCAGAGTGGTAGATTAAGAAAAGTTAAAACAAAGCCAGTGCCGCTTTTTAATTACTCTGCTGCTTCCTGCCAACATCTATGCAGAGAAACTTGTTAACTAGCTACAGGCTGGGTACCTCTGGGGACTGGAAATGGAAATGCAGACTGGGAAGAGTTTCAAAAGTGAGTGGTCACATCCCTTTGGTATACATGGTCATGCCTATTTTCTTCCACAGTTTGATCTGAGGAAGTGGGTCTGGCCCACGAAAGCTGGTTTATCCCCTAATAAACCAACTTGTTAGTCTTTAAAGTGCTACATAGTCCTGTTTTTTGTTTCAGCTAGATTAGACTAACACGGCTACATCTCTATTACTATTGGTCATTTAGGGACACTGGATTTTCAGGAACTGCTGAGCCCCCGTGTTCCCTGTAAGCTGGGCGCTGGTGTGGCCATTCAGGACTCAAATGACACCCAGTTGTTTAGCAGAGCACCCCCACCTAGGTGTTTGTTTCTATTGGTGGTGCACAATTTTACATGCTCCCGTGCTCATGGAAAAAATTATTCTGCACATGGATGAAAAAGGTAAGAGGGAACATTGCTGGGCACACACCCTCTGACAATCAACCCCCATTAATTTACGTAAAGTGAGGCCCCCAAATATTAGTCATTTCTGAAAATCTAGGACAGACTTTGACCTCTGGGTTTGCTGGGCCTGAGCCCAAAATACGGATCTGGTTTTCCGTGTCTCCCCACCTCTCCCCCACACATCTATCAATTTTGGGTCAGTGAAGATTTGTGGGCTGTTTGCTCTCTTAGCCCTGGTCTACACAAGGACTTTATTTCAAAATAACCCCCCCACGAATGTCAAATTTATTTCGAAATAACGGGCCATGGAATTTGAAAACCGTACTCTTGCGTTTCATCAGGAGTAATGCTAATTCTGAAATAGTTATTTCAAAATAGCCGTCTTGTGGACGCGCCTGTCCTGCCGTTTTGAAATAGCAACTCCCCAGAGTCATTCAAACTAATTATTCCCCAGTGCTTCCTGGGGTTCTAAGTCTGAGATAGCGTGCCCAAATTCGTGGAGCCTGCCTGGGACTAATTTCAAGGCTTCCCTGTAGTGAGGACACTCTAGCCTGATTCTGTTAAATTAGGAGTTATTAAGTCGAATTTACTAATTTCAAAATAGTTTCCTAGTACAGACATGGCCTTATAGGGCGCATCTACACAGCAGGGCTGAACTCGAAATTAGCGACACACATTGAACTACATTAATCGCATAACTTATTTTGAAATAGCTTATTTCGAGTTTTTGTGCTATCTACACAGCCCTGAATTTGAAATAGAGCACTCGTCCCCCGATTTCCCTTACTCCTCATAAAATGAGGGTTACAGGAGTCCAAGTAAGAAGTCTTCCAGCTTAACAGTATCTTGACACGATTTCGAAATAACTGCTGGCTGTGTAGACACGGACTAAGTTATTTCGGAATAGCACTAGTTATTTGAAATAGTGTTGCAGTGTAGATAGAGCGATCAACTGGTTACGCACAGGTCGTGGAATCTCCATCACTGGAGATATTTAAGAGCAGGTTGGACAGACATCTGTCAGGAGTGATCTAGATGGCGCTTGGTCCCTGCCCGAGTGCAAAGAACTGGATTCGATGACCTCTCGAGGTCCCTTCCAGTTCTATAAACCCAACTGAGATTCAAGTTTGGATTCCAATCCCCTTCTAAAGTTTCAAGCTGCTTGGATCCTGTTCATTGACACCAGGTGGGCAGTGGCTGGAAGACGTTACTCTCAAAAAGAAAATGTTTTCCTGAGCACTTTGTGTTGAGAGCAATGCTAGGACGGGAGGCATTTCCCCTCATCAGCAGCTCAGCCAGTGATCTAGCCAGAGTCGCAATCCCTGTTCTAGTTAAAGTTACACAAGAGTTCCCATTCTGGGCCTCTGTTTTCAAACACATTATTCTGAGACCTTCACCTCCTGGAGCTGAACCTTTCCAGACTTCTTGGTCTCTTTGCAAACATCTGTTGTTGGTTTGTTTGTTTTTTTGAAAGTTGGCATGAAAACCAGTTCTGAAATTCCCGAGAACCAGGAGAGTGAGGAGAGGCTGGGGGAAGACATTGGACAGAAAGTGATCTAGTGCCAACATGACTGGGGGTGGAAAGGGGACGTCATTTCCAGTGTCCCAAAGACAGTAACAATTACTTTCCTGGCTTGTAAAGCTCTCTCTGCCATCCCATTCATGTCTGATTTTGGGGGAGGAGGAGTGTGGGGCTACGTTAGCATCTAAACTGAAACTAACTAGGGCCACGAGCAATCAAGGCCTCGCTTGTTCTCGAACTGGGGAGGAGCATACAGAAACGAAAGGACCATGATGTGCAATGGTGTATCACATGGTCTTTTCCAACTGGATTAAAAATGCATGGGCAGATAAGTATCAGGAATTGTGAATGTGTTAGGCACTGCGAGGCTGAAAGGGTTCCCGCCTCTTCTAGTTGCTTTCCATTTCTAGGGTTTGGACAAATGAACATTGCTGGCATGCCCCCAAACCAGAGTTTTGTTAAAACAACTCCCAGCCAGTCCTAGTCTCTGCCTCTATCCGATACCTGGTTAATCACTCTGGAGCTCTCCTGCCCACTCACAGGCGGCACGGTCTTCAAGCACCCGACTGCTTCTGGGTCTGATTCCCCATTGTCCTGCTCCTTGTGCAACCATCTGCCGCAGTGCAACAGGGATGCAGAACGCCAGCAGATCCGAAACGCAGCACTTGGCAGACATCTTGCCTTTGCTTTGGGCTGGTAGAAAGGATGATGCAACATGCAGTCCAGGAGGAAAAAAAAGACCCTAGCAAGGCAAACACCCCCCTCCGTCACTAAGATTCTCAGGTGCAGGGGCTAGGGCAACCCCCCCTCAGGCTCTGCCCCCACCCTATCTCTGCTCTACCCCTGTCCTACCCCTTCCATAAGCCCTGCCCCAGCTCTGCCTCCACTCCACCTCTTCCTACCCTTGCTCCATCCTTGTCCGAAGCTCCCTCTGTTGAGCAAGGTGAGCGGGGAGATTACGGGGGCTGGGGGGCTGGTGCAGGTCAACAGCAGGGCTCAGGTCTCCTGCTGCATTGGGCTGGGTGAGGGCTGGGGGGCAGAGTGGAGCAGGCTGCCGGGTCGCTCCTCCACCATGGTGCGTGCTAGAGGGGGATAACTTCTACTGCCGCTCTGTGACAGGACCCCCTGGGTTGCTCTGCGCCCCTTCCATAAGATGGTTTGATCTCAGGCCCAGTGTAAGTCGTTGTCTGAGGGACCAACCAGTTTGTTGGGTTTGGACAAATGAGCATTGCTAGCATGCCCCCAAACCAGAGTTTTGTTAAAACAACTCCCAGCCAGTCCTAGTCTCCGCCTCTATCCGATACCCGATGCCCTCTTGGTTGAGATACAAGCAACGTCCACAAGAGGGGGTAGGGTTGCCAGGTGTCCGGTATTGACCCAGACAGTCCGGTATTTTCACCTCCTGTCCGGTAAAAAAAATCCAGAAAATACCGGACACCTAAAATGTCCGGTATTTTCTGATTTTTTCCCGGCTAGGAGGCAAAAATCCCAGGTGCTTACCTGGATCCACAGGGGAGCTGTCTGGCCCAGAGCAGGAAGACAAGATGTTGGATGGCTGCCAGCAGCCTGTTAGGGCCAAAACGCCTCAAAGGCATTTCTTAAAGGGGCCACGCTTTTTTTTTTTTTTTTTTTTTATGTTTTAATTTTTTTTGCTTAATAACTCTCAGAGTCCTTTTTTAATTTTTTGCTTAACAACTTTGGTCTCCCCCTTTTTTTTCCTCAACGGAATTTTTTCCTCGGTGTTTTTTTGCGGGGGGAGGGAAGGGTTCAGTATTTTTTATTAAACCATCTGGCAACCCTAATAGGAGGCCGTGACACAGGAGGGCCAGGCAAAGTTGAAGGATTTCTCATGGAAGATTCCTGGAACTCCCACTAAGCCAAAGGAGCGGTGTTTGATGTGGGGAGGCAGTAATCGAGCACAAATGGCCTACATGAAACACAGTGTCGGCCCTCGCCAGCTTCTTTGAAGAAAGCTTCATTGATCAAATGAACTAACTGCGCCGTGTGCTGTATAAATTTGGTCCAAGGAAGGATCACTGGCAGAGGGGGAGTTTTCTAACAAGGACTATTCATATTTATGTCTTACATTTGAATCTCTCCCTGTGACCATAACGAGTCCATCGTACAGGCAGAGAGAGGTGTCAATGCCAGTCATCTTCCCGGCAGAGATGAAATAATGCGTGAAGACACGGCTTCACTTTTATCACCTTCAGCAAGCCGTGTTGCTGGGGAGGCGCCCGGGGCTTTTTTTGCCTCTGCAAAAGGGCAACGGTATAAAAAAACGGGACGCAAACGCCATCCTGGGTGGATTTAGACAGCGGGCATTAAAGTCCCTTAGGCAGTTTTGAAGCTCTCAGATGTAATTCCCCCGAAATTCTGTTGTCAAACAAGCTTGAGGGTGACCCTACCAACTCCTTTCCCCTCCCCTCTTGGTCTGGACTCAAAACCAACTCCCCCCTCCATCTCTTTGCATGCAAGAGGCGACTTGTCACCGCCAATCTTGCTAGGGAATAGATCAGGCTTCTGCTATATAGGGACAGGCAGCTACAAGGGAGGAAGCTGAAGGTTAATTGTGTTTGTTGGGTCTTGATCAAAGCTATTAAGAAAGCTGTTTAGTCTTGTGTTGGGTGAATGCCAGATCTCCCTTTGTGTGCATACACCCGCTCATTTCTCTCGCTGTCCTGCTGGCTGCGACAGAGCCACCTGGGAGAGGCAGATGCTAATGGAGAGCAAACTTTTCCTAGCTGGAGACTTTGTTTGCTTGCGTGCCGGCACCAGGCAAGCTGCCATCTGTGTTTCCCCCCCATCCTCGGCAGCGTTTGTTTATTCCAATATTGGCTCGGCGCTGATGAGCGTGTGCACGGACCGACAGCCCCGCGGGGTGAAAAGCAACACGCTGCCCTCACGCAACCCTTGTGCCGCACCTGTCTGGAGGACTGGCACAGAAGTGAAGTCCCCCTGCTCCGAGCAGGCCTTGACCTTTCTGCTCAGTTTGTCGACGAAGAGGCTGTGAATGCGCGGTCGCATTCCTCCCTGCGCCGCAGCCCTGCACAAGGTGGATGCTTCCTACCTTCTCTCCCCCTCAAAGCCGTACAGAGCACCCCACATGGCATGGAACTCTGTTGGCAAATCAAAGGGGCCGGGGTCCCATGCGGTAGCAGTGGCGGGTAGGAGCTCCTGGCCCCTTTGAAACACTGGGCCCCAGAGCAATTACCCCTCTGTCCCACCCTGCGCACAGCACCTTGCACAAATGAGCCCTGATCTCTTAGCATCACTGGAAAAGAAATAAACCGGATGATAAATATCCCCACCAAAGCCTCAACAGAGAGGCTCCGATCTGAGCAGCTTGGGGTGAACCAATTCCCCTGTCTGCCCTAAGATGTAGCTGGGATGGAAGCACTTTGGAAGCGCGAGGAGGAGGCGTATCCTGTCCCTACAGTACCTGTTCAGTGGATAGAACCTGTCTCCAGGGCTGCTAACCCTGCCTCCACTTGCCAGCCCCAAACTCCCTTGAAAAGGTGTCACAGGGTGACTTTGCATCCTCGCCTCTTGCTTTCCAGGGCCGAGAAGCACAGTGGTAGGCAGCTGGAAAAGCAGCCCTCAGATACGGTCAGCGTCAAGGCAGGCCTCTCTCTGTACCAAAATCTCCCTGCAGCTGTTGCCGGGAGACAAGGAGGCCAAATGGTTTCACTAACCAGGCCGGTACAATGCACAGCCTGGGCCAGGATGGCGGTAGGTGAGAGGAGAGGAAGGCTAGCCCAGTGGTGACAGTGGCCAGCTGGGATTTTTGGAAAACTCGGCTCCGTTCTTTGCTCTGCCACAACTTCCTTGTGTGCCCCTGGGCATGGAGCCTAGTAGATACCTGTGTGAGTATGAAGGCAGAGAGGACAGCACTAATGAGGGGAAGTCCGGGATT
>JANRFK010000351.1:10759240-10787873 GCA_030068395.1 Apalone spinifera | reverse complement strand
CCCCCGGAAGGGGAGAGTCACCTAGCCGGGGGTGGGGGGTGTCACAAAGCGGCTGCTGCCGTTCGGGGCGTGAGAAAGGGGCCACGGACCAGAGACCGTCAGCCTCACAGGGAGCATTCCCAGAACGGCAGGCATCACGCCTGAGGGGAGTCATGTGCTTCATGACACCCTGGCTCCTGGGGCTGTTGTGCAAACGCCTGTAAATACAGGCCCGGGTT
Organism: Apalone spinifera; assembly: GCA_030068395.1. NCBI lineage: Eukaryota > Metazoa > Chordata > Testudines > Trionychidae > Apalone > Apalone spinifera. Next base: position 10,787,655 of record JANRFK010000351.1, on the reverse strand, counting down.
TAACGAAATGGTGTAAACATTGATTTTTGATGACATTCTTCGTCTCACAAAGGTGGGACGGGACAAATGAACCTCACGCTGGGTCCGTCGGGGTTAAAGGCCATATCAGGCCCAGGGAGCCCCACTTTGTCAGCCCCACTGAGCGTGTGGTACCTGGGGTAAAAGCTATGAGGAAGGGCAGGTGAGGGGAGAGGGGGCCTTCTCCAGGGAAGCTAGACAGAAGGTACAGCCTGTGGCAGGGAACTTCGCAGAAGGAAAGGTCCCCAGTGTCTTCCCCGCCTCCCACTTCCACCTTCAAGACAGAGCAGGTCTTGCAGGGTCTGCAGATCTGGGACTCGGGAACATGAGTGATGGTTTGGACCATGCCCCAAACAGTGGCGCGGGAGCTGTTTTTAGGGTGGGGATGCCTCTATAAAACCATGGGACGTCCACATCTTGAATACTGCAAACAGAGATGGTTGCCTCATCTAAAAAAAAAAAAAAGAGAGAGAGATTGGCATTGGGAAAGGTTCAGAGAAGGGCAACTAAAATGATGAGGGGTTTGGAACGGCTGCCCTATGAAGAGAAATGAAAAGGACTGGGAGTTTTCAGCTTAGGAAAGAGGAGACGAAGGGGGATAGGATAGAGGTCTGTATAATCATGACTAGTGTGGAAAAAGTGAATCAGGAAAAGTTATTTTCTTCCTCCCCTAACATAAGAACTAGGGGGCACCAAATGCAGATTTAAAACAAACAAAGGGAAGGAGGGTTTTTTTCCCATGCAATGCACAGTCAACCTGTGGAACTCCTTGCCAGAGGATGCTGTGAAGACCAGGACTTTAACAAGGTTCCAAAAAGAGCTGGATAAATTCATGGAGGATAGGCCCATCAATGGCTATTAGCCAGGATGGGTAGGAAGCCCCTGTTTATCTGGAAATGGAGGACAGGAGAGGGATCCCGTGATGAGTATTGAGCTGCGCCCCTCCCTGGAGTGGGGTCTCCCCTTCAGTTGCCAACTCCACTGGCGGGACTGAACTCCGTGGCTGCAAATGGCGTCTGGTCCCTCCGAGTTGGTAACCTAGCGACAGACAGAGGCAGCTGCGGAGCCCCGGGTCAATGGCGGGACTCCAAGTGGCAGCAAGGACAGCAGGCCACAGAGCCCGCAAGGCCAGCGGGACCTCAGAGGGTGCCAAAACCAGCAGGACCCCTCGGGGCTGCCGGGAGGCCAGGACCTGGGGCTGGCGGAGCCCATGGGGGGTCAGCAGCAGGACTGGCCCCTGGGTGTGGGGAAGCTGGGTACAAAAGCTGCAGTGCCTCCTACTCCCTGATCCTATGGCCTCAGACCGGTGGGGCACACCGGTAGAAAGTAGCCCGGGGGGCAGATTCAGGCTCTCTAAGGGGCAGAACCTGCCAGTGTTACTTCCTGTAGAGCTGGGACCTAGAGGAGAGGAAGGGTCTGCGTCCCCCTGTCATGGCCCAGTAAGAGTTAAAGCTCCAGATGCCTTGTGTGGGCTTGGGGGGGGGGGGGGGGGGAGGTACTCCTGGCCTAGAGATGGGAAGCAGGCACAGCTACTAACCCCTGACAATGACATAGAAGGGTGGGGAATCAGGTGCGCTAACCACTAGACCATCCACCCCTTGAATCTCCCATCACACAGGATCTTTTGGCCTCCCTCGACCAGGCAAGCACCGCCTCGGCTCCCTGCTCCTTCCTCTCTGGTCGGCAGAACACGCCCTGGCTGTTAGCGGCGCTCGTAGGCACCAGAAAATTGTGACCTCCATGGAGCTAGCAGGGGGAAGTGTAAAATTGGGATTTCCAGGGATGTCTTTCAGTGGCAGCCCCCACGGAGTGGAAGCAGTGCAGGCACGGTGAAACACAAGCCAAAATCCAACCTTTTGTGATGGTCGCCCTGATGCCTGGAGTTTCCTTCTTTCTCCTCCTCTAGCCAACCCGCTGGTGATAGAGCAGGCAGTGTGGTCTAGTGGTTAGGGAGCTGGACAAGAAGTTGGGGAACCCTTGGGTCCTAGTCATGGCCGCACAGTTGGCTTGCTGTGACCTTTCCCTCCCTGCGACTCCATTTCCCCTCCTGTTCATTGCCTGCCCTGTCTACTTAATCTGAAAACGCGTTGGCACTGGGATAGTGTCTCCCTGTGTAGTTTGCAAAGTGCCTTGCGCAGAGGGAGCTGGGCTGGAGAACTAGAGCCTTGTTTCTTAAGCTGTGTTCTGCAGAACACTGGTGTGCCGCGGAGAACTCACAGGTGTGCCGCAACCGTTTGAGAAAAATAATGGCCTCAAAAGCCGCTGAGACGCAGCGAGTGGTGTGAAGGGCGGAAGAGGCGAGCGAGTGATGATGCAGCAGGAAATGAAGCGGGGCAACCTGCGTTCCTCCCCACATGCTTCTGCGCCCAGTTTGCAATCACGTGGGAAAGCTCCGTGCCTCGGTTGCGCCCCTTGCCAGAGGGGAGGGGCGTTGCAGGACCAGCTCTGATTGGCTGTCTCCGCTGCTGGTCTGGGGATCCTGCCTGCCAGGGGGGAGAACTGCCCTACAGCCGCCATCCCAACCGGATTTTTGCACCACTGCCTTTCGCCCTCACTTGTTACCCAGGACAGCAGAGGGTGCCAGATACAATGTTCCTTCTTTGTTGGACTACTTTTTTTTTTTATTTAATGGATAGCGATTGACAGGTTATGTTTGGGCTACTTCGGTTAAAAAAGATGTTCCACTTTTCAAAAGATAATTAAAAAGATACTTAAATGATCATTGGCAAATATTGTCATTGTCAGTAAAAGCGTCATCTGGTGTTCAAGGGGCAAGGGGTGTGGGTGTGGAGGGTTTGTTTTTTTTTTTTTTTGCTCAACCAAAAACTCTTGGTGTTCCTCCGAAAAATTATTGTTTGGTGTTCCTCCATCTTAAAAAGTTTAAGAAACACTGATCTAGGGGCTGTTATAATTCCCATAAGACAGGCCAATGGGAGTTAGACTCCTAAGTGCCTGAATCTCATCTGAAAATGAGATGTATGAATATTGTGAGGCAGAGATCAGCCATGCCCCTTAAAAACCTTGGCCAACGTGACTTAGGGACTTCTGAAAGCATTATCTGTGGTGACTCTGAAATTAAATGGGATTGGAGTACCTAAGTCACTTGGGCACAGAGCCGCCAAGGTATTTTGGCGCTAATTCAAGTTACAGCTCTTAATACTTTAGGGGAGCTGAGCTTCAGAGTTTTTTGAAAATCCCACCCAGTATCAATCCAGGAAACCCAGGCTGTTACTACCCCCCTCCTCCCAGTCCCAACGCCTTCTGTGTGTTGACTTTCAAAGTAAGCCACTGTCAGGCTCTGGCGTGGGATGTTCCGGGACTGCGAACTGCTGCCAGATAACACAGCGATGACTTAGTTGGTCTGAAGATAAAGCTTTGAGCAGGAACATCCTTCACCTCCACAATTTCCGGCCTCCCATAGTGTCATTAGCAAGCGCTTGTCTCTGTCAGTCACGGCCGCCACAAAGGCCTCACTGCTGTTTCAGCGTGTCACTTAGATCTCTCCCTGGATAACTGACATTTGAATGCAGGCTCTGGCATAATCACCCCCCTGAATGCCGTGCTATCAACATGTTTTCCCTTCCAGCAGAGGGCCTGTCTCCTCCGACAGCTGAGATGGATGGGGCCCCAGCATCTGGCGATAAATGCGTGGATGCCACCTGAGTTGGATGCTTTCCGTTCCCTGCCTTCACGCTATGATCGGGTGGGAGTCTGGCGGGGCCTGTGTACAAGCTTTAAAAAGGGACGTTGGATTGTCTTGCTAAAAATAAATCAACATGCTCCTGCCGCCAGGCCCCCGCTTGTTGGCGGGGGAGGCGTGCCTGAGCTCAGCTGCGAGACCCGACGAGGAAAACAGCTTAACGGCACGACTCAGTTACCCGGTGCAGCTGTCTGGGCACTGGGCTGTGGGTTGCATTTGCTGACTTGCTACGTGACCTTGGAGAAGGCACTTCTCTGCTTCTGTGCTGCACTGGCTCTGGTTTGTCTGTGTGGGTGGGGAGCTCTTTTTCACGATGTCTGCAGTGCATCAAACGCAACCGGTCTGGTCTTGAATAAGTGCTGCTCCTTATTTGTACCTCTCTGGTCTGGCGCACGCTGGTCCAGCAATAGCCATGGTCAGGCATGATTTTCGTTAGCTGGATGTCCACTTATCGGGGTGTAGCCAAGTTTCCCCTAAAGCAGGGGTGGCCAACCTATTAAACAAAAAGAGCCGAAACAGCGGTGGAAAAAATGCGAAGAGCTGCACCAGAATTTTTTGTGTGTGTGTGTGTGGAGAAAAAAAAAAGGACTCTGTTCCTTTAAAAGACAAGGCATCAGGCTCCTGTCAGCTGCCATTTTGAATTGCTGCACCAGACGACTCCCTTGCCCCAGTGAGCACAGAGAGATGGGGACCATTTCTAGGAGTGCAGGGGTGGCTTTGCAAGCCACGGGGAGACTTCGTGAACCACACTTTAAGGGGGGAAGAGCCACATGTGGCTCATGAGCCATGGGTTGGCCACCCCTGCCCTAAAGTTTGTCAACAGCCACCAGTCCTGACTCTGTGTTCTGTGCTGTTGTTTAATTTACCTCAAAATGTCTTCTAAGGCTATATCTCCACAACACAGTTATTTCAGAATAAACTATTCCGGAATGGTAATTTTGAAATAACTTATTTCAAAATAGCACATCTACGCTGCAGGGAAGCCTCAAAATGAGTCCGAGGCTGGCTTCCCTAAGGAGATGTGCTATCTCGATTTAGAGCCCCAGGAGGCATAACTTAGAATGGCCCAGGTGAGGGACTATTTTGAAATAGCCGAACAGGAGCGTCTACACACGCCTTATTTCAAAATAGCTATTTCGGAATAGGTGGTGTTCTTCGTAAAATGTGGCTTACAGAAGTCGGAATTAGCCGCCCATTATTTTGAAATAATTTCAAAATAAAAGAATTGCTGAGTAGACACTCGCATAGTTATTTCAGAATAACAGCCATTATTCCGAAATAACATTGCTGTGTAGACACACCCTAAGAGCCCAAAAGCTTCAGAGGGGTAGCCAAGATAATCTGTACAGGATAAACTTAAAAAAAACCCAACAAATAGTCTGGTAGGCCTTTATAGACTAACAAAACATGTAGATGGTATCGTGAGCTTTTGTGGGCACAGCCCACTTCTTCAGGATCCAGCAAGAAGTGGCAGTGTTGGTGATGCTGCTAGACAATATCGATCTCCTATGGTCTGTCAAATTCTCTGGTCCTGAGGGTGCCGGACTAGCGACATTCAACCTGTATTGTAATACAGATTAATAACCATTCAATTCCCCTACAGTTCTGTCATGCTCACTCCCAATACCACTAGGGTCTGGGCAGTGCTAGGAGTAGCTATTGATAACACTTGGCATTTCTTGTCCATCTGCCAAAATGATTTAAAATTTCCATTAACGTTTGCAGTGACCCCTTCACGTTAGATGGGTTGGGTTACCAATCTGTAGGATGGATGTCAGGAGAGAAAGATGTAGGCTCGCGTAGTGAACTTAACACCTTCATAAAGTCCTGGCCTCTTAAAAATCCTCTGATCCTGCCAGTTCAAAGCAGTTGAATAATTGAGTTCCTGCCAAAAATTAGACACACTTTTGTTACGGGAAAGGAAACTCTTTAAAGGGCTAGGTAGACTGGGTAGAACTGGTTGTGATGGGCTAGATCACAGAAGTCCCTATGGTGGGTATCCTGCAGTGTACTGATCATGACACGGATGCCCACCTACTTGTTGTTTGGGGGTCCCCAACACCCTGTCCTGCTAGGCTAGAAGTTTTGATCTCTTTCCCCTCTCCATAAAGGCCCAGAGTTGGGGTTACCGCCCCCCTCCACAGCAGCATGAACACTAAACTAGTTCAGCTCCATGAGGGCTCATCTCTAAGGGCCCAGCACCCAGGAAACCAACCCCCAAAAGGGACCAAACCCCCAAACAAATCTCTCTTGCCCTGTGGAAAAGTTTTACACAGAAAAAGCTCATGAAGTCATGTCAGCTCTTTATGAATGAAAGAGAGAGATGCGCAGTGGTTGCTTTCCCTCTCCTCCCCCTACATAACAATTATTTACACTGGGCATGATAATGAACAAAAATGGCGTTACTAAGCATAAAAAGTAGGATTTCAGTGGTTGCAAGTGAAAACAGTCAGATCAAAATAATTGACTCAATTAAAACTGCCAGCTAGTTCTAATCCACTAAAACTCGTTTCATGTAAACTCTTACCCTAAACGGCTCTTTTTATCTCCGGCAAAAAGCTTCAAGTCAGAGTTCACCTTTACTCTGGCCTGGGTCTACAGCCTTTCAGAGTTCTTCATTGTCCGGTGTTCTCTTGAGGTGGGCCCAGGCTGTTTCAAAGACTAGCCAATGACAAAGGACCGATGGCTTCCTATTGGTTAAATAGGCTTTCTCCCAGAGTGGGAATCTTTTGTTCAGCACCCCCCCCCCCCATAGAAAAATACCAGGTTTGGGATGAGTTCCAGTACCACATGGCACGATCACATGTCTGTCTAGAACCAATCACAGTTTGGGCTTACAGGACAATCAAGACTATTCACAGGTCGCTGGTTTGAGTACTGAGCCATTAAGTATCACAAATGGCCCTCGTTAGTACACTTAGAACTATAAACAGCATCACACTTTGTATTTCGTGCTTCACAGAGAAGAACAATTCATGCACCAAAATAGGATATAGACATTCAGCAGATTGCAACTTTAAAATTGATAGGTTGCATGATGCATTTTGCATAAAGCATCTTTGAGTTATGCATATTCATAAGCCAATTTTCATAAAGCAGGGGGAGGGGGCGTGGCGCCGGCGGCTACACAGAGATGCTGGAATAAGAAATTGGAACTGAATCCTGGCTCATCTGATGGGGATGTATTATCCCCAAGTCCACAACTTCATATTCAGGAGAAGGGGAGCTGCAAAATTCCATGTGTGCCATTGCTATGTGCAGGCACTTGGGTCACTGTGGTGCTGCTTTCCACAAGGAGAGGTGGCAGAATCGGGTATAGAGTCAGTGCATCTGAGAGGTGTACACCCAGAGGGATATTAAAACCTGTACTTCCAGGCCCTGTTCATCTATTTGGTGCAAAGAAAAAGAGAGGAAAAAATAAGCCCTGTGCTGCAGATGTGAGGAAACTGCACACAGCACTGAAAGGGGCTGGAGTCCGATGTGTTGGCAGCGTGTTGTATTGTGTCTTAGCTAGGGACCTTTGTTCCCTCCTCTCTGGCTCAGCGTTCGGTTGCCATGTCAATACCAGAAGAGGAGATTGTTTCCCACCGAATTCGTCTAGGGAGAGACTTCAAGCAGGGCGAGAATAGTTGACTGTAACCCCACCTGGGGAAGAAGGGTTGCCATGGAAACCAGGCCATTATTTTTGGTCCTTGGAGGATGCTTGTTACTCACGGACAGCTGGAGTTCCTAAAGTTTTACAGAGGGCTGTTTGCCACAAAGGAGAGAGGGATGCAGGAGGATAGACGACGACAGGAACGAAGAGCAATCCCAACCCATCGGCTGCCCAATAACCTGACTTTGCCATGCTGAACAAAGTGCAGCCGGCAGGTAGTGTTCCCTCGCTTTTTTTTAATCCGTGTATGGAATAAATTTTATGCACCCGGCATGTGCACCACCACTGGAAACACATGCTGGGGGCGCTCTGCTAAGCATCTGGGCAGCATTTGGATTGCTGCTGGGCGGCTGCCCGAGTGCTCGGCAGACAGGGAACACAGCTGGCAGGCTAAGCAGCAAGGTAGGGATCGCATCACTGAGGCTCCACCCCGTTCCTAGTCCACCAGCCACAAAATGGTCTCGCTGTGATGTCACATCAGGCCATGGGGACCTCAGCTGAGCAAGGCAGCTTGGCTGGGCCTTAGCAGGGAAGCACATGGTGAAGTCCTTTGCTGGAGTGGCACCTTTGTATGGAGGAGTGACGTTTTCTCAGCCTGGACAGGATCGCAGGGATGAGCACGCTGCAATTCTTTGTGTCGCGGGGAGGCGCTGTCAATGAGCCACACTGGATTGCAAAGTCTTGGGAGCAAGGACCAACTATGTGCTGTGACTGTACAGAACCTGGCCCAATAGGTCCTGGTCTAGGCTAGGGCTCATCAGTGCTACCCCAGTACAAATCCTGGGCACAGGATTCCCACCTTTTCCCTTTGCTTTTACACCTCTGGCTCCTTGTTCTCTCTCCGGGAAACCTGCTTACCACATTTCCCACGCGCTGTCTGATCCGCAGCAATGAGCGCTGGTTCCTCCAGCTTTCCTCTCCATGAGAACCCCGGGAATGAAGTCCAGTCTTGGTGGAATCGGACATGGGAGTCAAAAAGGGTCCCATGTGTTGTACTCCAGGGCTGAAATTGGCCCGGGAATTCCTGATTCAGTGCACCCCTAGGCCTGGAGTGTCTGGAACAGGGATGGGCAATTATTTGCACGGGGGGGGGGGGGGGGGGGGGGGGCGGCACTAAGTGAATTTGGAGACGGAGTCATGGGATGGCTCCAACCCGGGGGCAGGGCAGAGGAGACTTTGTGCAGTCCTCCTGCCCCCAAGCCAATCAGGGCTTGGGGGCGGGGGAGCACGTGAAGTCTCCTCCCGCCCTGCCAGGAACATGCGACACTTCAAAGTGCTACATGCTCCTGGCAGGGTGGAGGCAACTTCATGTGCTTCTTCCACCCCCAAGCCCTGACTGGCCTGGCGCCGGGGGAATGGCAGGGCCTCTGCGGGCTGGATCAACCAGCTTGGCAGACCAGATCTGGCCCGCGGAGGCCCTTTTGCCCACCCCTGCAGTACAGCTTCACTGTCATAGCTCCCCTAATGTAGCCATAAATAACATCTCTCAATAGTAGAAGTTCTTCTGCCAGCACCGTTGTGTCTACACTGCGGATTTTGGCAACACAGCTATATTGCCTAGGAGGTGTGATTTCCTCCTCCCCCCAACACACACACACACCCCTAGATACGTCAGCATAATTCTGTTGTGTAGACTTGGCCCAAATCAGTTTGAAATTAAACCAGTACTACGTGGCATGCGGATCGCAATGATTTTAAGCTACACTGCAGCATGACACTCCTAGGCTGAACCCACACAGGTTTAAATTCGCACCTTAAATGAAGCAGGTCAAATGTCATGCAGATAGTTGCTGTGAGTTAGTAGCTTTTGTTACTAACTTCATTGTTGCCCATAAGCTTGCCTGCTCTGAGCATGCCACATTCCTTGTTGGATGCTCCGCATGCCTCCTGGACCCGCCCCAGCGGAGGTTGTCACAGACTCCTCCCCCATGCTTTATGAAAATTGGCTTATGAATATGCAGATCTCAAAGATGCTTTAGACAAAATTCCTTGTGTCACATCAATGTTAATGTTACAATCTGCTAAATGTGTATATCCTATTTCTATGCATGCGTCATTCTTGAATGTGAAGTTAAACATAGGAAGTGGGAATCTGTTTATAATTGTAAATGTGCTAACGAGGGGCATCATTGATGCTCCTGAAACTGAATGGCTTGGTGATCAAATCAATGACCTGTGAATAGATATGTTTGTCCTCTAAGCCCGGACTGTGTTTGGTCCTAGAAAGATGGAACCAGCCCACGTGATGCTAAATCTCATTTTGGATCTGGTACTTTTTCACTCAGTGAGAAATTTGAACCAAGCACACAAAAAAATCCCAGCATGGGCAAAATGGATATGAGGGAAGAAAACAAACAAGAGGGCAGATGCCAGGAGACATTCCTCTCCTTACTCTGAGCTCACTCTGAGCACTTGGGTGGCTACCCAGGATAGATTCCAGTGCCATCCAGCTGATTAGCAGAGCACCCAAAGCCAACAGCATATGTTTCTACTGGTGGTGCACATTCACACATGACTCGGTATTGTGCATACAATATGCAACAAAATGTATTCCTCACATGGATGGAAAAATTAGAGAGAATACTACTTACCTCCTTATATGCAAGTGGGAAATAACTAAGACTGAACAGAGGGAAGGCTTGGGCCCACGCTAGGAAGCTACTTAGCTTGCGATGAGATGTTTCATGCAAATTCTTGCCCTAAACAGTTGTTCCAAACAAGTTTCTCAATGGATTAGGATTAGCTGGCATTTTTGTTCATTTTAATTTAGTAAATTACTTTGATCGGTCTGTTTTCACTTAAATCCTACTTCTTGTATTTAAACACTTTCATTTATCATCAAGGCCAGTGTAAATAATTGTTGCTGGGGCGGAAGAGAGCAACCACTGTGCATCTCTCTCTTTCACTGAGAGAGGGGGCTGACCTTATGCGCTTTCTACTTGTGAAATTTCTACAAAGAATAAGACGGATTTAGTTGGAGTTTTGGTCCCTTTTGGGGGTGGGTTTCCTGGTTGGTGAGCTGGTTTAGCATCTGCATTGCTCTGTGTGGGGGAGGAGGTGGTTAACCCAACTCTACACCTTTTCTAGGGGAGACCAGAGCTTCTGACCCAGGGTAGTGGGGACCCCCAGAGGGCAGAAAGTGGGTGTCAGCGGCATGATCCGCACACTGGGTGACAACCCCAAGGGGATTTCTGTGATCTAAATCATCATAGAGGTGTCCCTCTCCTTGGTTCACTAGCTGATGTGCTCAGCAGAGCCTTACCCATCCACTGTGATGGCATGAGCTCCTTTTGGGAGGCGCCAGAACTTAAATTCCCATAGGAGCACCAGCATTTTCTTGAAGGAAAATGTTGTTCCTGGCGATGGTTGACCTTAAGGGCAGAGTTAAAGAATACTAAAAACCAATTCCATTTTCCCATCTAGAGTAGCGAGTGCTCTAGCAAAGCAAGGCTGGACTTTTCTTGTTTCTGTTAAGAGGCATTTTTTGAAGGTCATGATGTCTGGGTGCTGTTGCGCATTACCAAGTCATTTGCACAATGTATTTCTTCCCTCTGTATCTTCAACTGATAGTGTATCAAATGCCAACCCATTAAAGGGAGGATTTTGCACTATGCTGCCTACCCACCGCAAACACGGCTAACCTCTCGCTTCGAGGAAGGAAGGCGGCAGCACTGTGAGCTGGATTTGGAATGGAAGGAAAAGGGTAGGAAAGGTGAGAGGTCTACAGAGAAGAAAAGGGGAGCGAGAGCAAGAAATGGGGAAGACGCAAAGCTGGGGATGAACCAGCTAAGTAGCAGTTCTGCAGAAAAGGACCTGGGGATGACAGTGGATGAGAAGCTGGACATGAGTCAACAGGGCGCCCTTGTGACCAAGAAGGCGAATGGCATATTAGGGTGCATTAGGAGGAGCATTGCCAGCAGATCTAGAGAAGTGATTATTCCCCTTTATTCGGCACCGGTGAGGCCACATCTGGAGTATTGTATCCAGTTCTGGGCCCCGCACTACAGAAAAGATGTGGACGCATTGGAGAGGGTCCAGCAGAGGGCAACCAAAATGATTCGGGGGCTGGAGCACATGACCTATGAGGAGAGGCTGAGGTAGTTGGGTCTGTTTAGTCTGCAGAAGCGAAGAGTGAGGGGGGATTTGATAGCAGCCTTCAACTTCCTGAAGGGAGGTTCCAAAAAGGCTGGAGAGAGGCTGTTCTCAGTAGTGACAAATGGCAGAACAAGGAGCAATGGTCTCAAGTTGCAGTGGGAGAGGCCAAGGTTGGATATTAGGAAAAACTATTTCACTAGGAGAATGGTGAAGCACTGAAATGGGTTACCTAAGGAAGTAGTGGAGTCTCCATCCCTAGAGGTGTTTAAGTCTCGGCTTGACAGAGCCCTGGCTGGGTTGATTTAGTTTGGATTGGTTCTGCCTAGGGCAGGGGGCTGGACTTGATGACCTTCTGAGGTCTCTTCCAGCTCTATGGTCCTGTGATTCTAAGGGGAAAGGGATTTTTAGTTGGGTATTGGTTAGGAGTGCATGGTACTCTTTGTCCCTGCTCTGGTGTGTAGGAGAAAAGCTTTGGAGTGGGATTTGATAGATCTATATACAGAGGGTTCCAGAGCAGGTGGAGAAGGAGTGGGACTTAAACCCATCACCCTGCAGTTCTAAGCTCAGATGACAGGAGTGTTGGACGTCCAGAACCAAGAAACAGGGTCAGGAGACTGTCTTGATTATGACAATCTTGCAGCCCCTTGAGATGAAGGAGACACACATATGCCACCCACTCATTAGCCTAGGTCGCCCATCGCTGGTCTAGCCTCATGGCCCTGTCGGCATCTGGTCTCCTAGGGGCTCTTGCAATGGGAAATGAAGAGGTGATCTCATACTGGGGACTAAAACGAGCAAACAGGATGTTACACCAAGAGGCGAAGAATGAAGTCTCTGGGGAATGCAAAGGAGGAATCCCTCGCCCCCGAGGAGAAGAAATAGAGCATTTCCCAGAGGTCAGCAAGGGTGCCACTCTAATTGGCAGCCAGGATGTGTCTTTGTGAGCACAAAGCAGACTTGCTGTTAGAACTGGTGAGAAAAATGAGAAGCTTTGCTGAGTTCAATGAGCTTTTTCCTCTGGGCTATGTAGACCTTCAACTTTCCCTGAATAATAAAAGTACCTCAAGGTCGCCAGGAGCCCTCTCATCACCTGCCCTGAGCCCAAGCGGTAATAGCCTCTTCTACCCACTCTCTTCTCTTGCAGCCCTTTTTGTTGTGTAGAATACAGTGCTTGCTTGACTCACGGCAACTAACAATAGATCTGCTTAGCTGACCAGCTCCTTCTGCAGGCTGTTCCCTTTCTGATTGGGCTCTTTCTTGTGGGGTTATAAAGCGGCAGATTCTCTTAACAAGTTTACCCCTTAATCACAGGCACAGCCAGGCTTTGCTTTCCCAACTTTTTTCAATTTAGGCCAGTGGTGCAGAATCTGCCAGTTTCACCGTAGTCGATTCCCCCCCACTGGCAGAAACAGGCAAACTTAGCTGCAGAACTAATAGAAGAATACTTGTGAAAAATACTCTGGTAGGGTGTTACTAATGCAGCAGAAAAAGTGTCTCTTATAAGATGTCTCTTGCAAGGTATCTCAAAAACAAAGCTCGAGCATGCAACCCGTATGGATATCGGGATGTACTTTCTCACTAGAATAGCTCTGTGGTTGAGAATCTTTCAAAAACAGACGTCATGGGCTTGGCTGATGCCTTGTCTTCACTTACCTCGAGATCGACATTCTAGAGATCGATCTCCTGGGGATCGATTTAGAGGGTCTGAGAAGGACCTGCTAAATCAACTTCTGATGGCACGCCCATTCACCCCAATACTCATTGGGTGATGAGGAGTAAGGGAAGTCGACGGGAGTGGGGACGCCGCAGAAATTTGACCTAAGGAACATCAACTCCAGCAATGCTATTGTTATAGCTGGCGTTGCATAATCTTAGGTTGACTTTCTCTGATGGTGTTGACCTGACTTGAGCAAGAAGATTGTTTCCAGAATCAGGAATGTGAAGTTGGTTGAAGTAAACGGAACTACCCGAGTGAGTAAAACCTCATCCACTCAAGTGATGGTCACGCATTTTCAACCCTTAACCTTTAGCAGCGTGAGCATCACCAGTGGACTAAAAGCTGAGATCCAAAATAATCCCATTCCTTTTTCCAGAGAGCAAATCCTCTTTGTGAGTAGCCAGAACTTTTGACTCCAAGAAAAGCAGGGCAGAGGAGTCACAGTGCTCTGATTTACCGGTAGCATGTTTGTGACATAGCAAAGTAAAACCAAGAAGGGGAGCACAAAGAGAACTGAGCCTGAATTTCAGAAATAAACTCCAACAATTACAGGTCCCTCGGGAGCTCCCCAGGAACTAGACGTATGGAGGAATGTGAATAATTAAGGATTCTGATGTGGTCAGGTAGATTAATGTCCCTCTGAAAGCTTCAGATCGATGTTGGAAGGGGGGAAGAATAGAAGACATGCATAATTTAAGTAAAATCATCAAACTTTGCTTGACTTCATGACATTACAGATTTTTATGATCCTCTCGAATATACTCTCTAACAGTTATTAATTTAGTATCGTTAATAGTACATCCTTCAACCGTCAGGCAACCACCGAGGCTGCAAATGAGGATTTCTTAGGGCAGAAGGAAAACCATTGTAAAGTGAGAGAGATTAGAAGGACCCGTAGTTGCTTATACCAAGTGCTAATTCCCTATTTTGGGGTTTGTCTTTTTAGGACTGTTATTGGGGAGTCAATCCCTGTTAAAAAATCAATGGTTCTCCCTCTCCAGCAGCGGGGTATTAACCACAGTCATCTTGGTAGCAGAGTCCACATGAGCCTGCAGTGTGAGGGTCATTTCAGCACCTCCGTCTACCAACCTAGCCTTAAAACAGCTTCTATAATACCCTCTGGGTTACCCAGAAGCCAAACCAGTTCCCTTAACGCACCCCAGCCTACGGCCTCTCCCCAGACACCCAAGTCAAATATGCCGAGGATTACTGAAAATCTTATTCATTGTGTAAAAAAGTTCTCCCCATTGTAAAGGATCGGACACATCTCCTCTAAAGGTGAATGGCTATGACAGATTTTGCCCACAAGTCAGCTTGCAGCCACTCCCTATTAACTAAGCTAAAAGGTATTAAAGCAAAGGGAGTTATGTCAGTTAAAAGATCAGTAGAGAGACAGTCAGCACAGCCCTGTGATCAGATTCATAGTAGACAGATTTGGCGAGGTCAGTAGTTGCAAAGTGCTCTTTCAGAATTAGCCCATAGAATCCTAGAACACTGGAACTGGTCTTGAATTCCACAAGAGGACAGCTAAATGGTGTAAGATACCATTATACAAAATGTAAAGTACAGAGTGGGGGAGGAGGGGTTGAGTATCTTACATAGGTCAGAAATGCTGTATTTTACACTATAGTATTCCTGCTATTACCCACAGGACTCAATTCTTATGAATTCATTAAGACAAGAGGCTGTGATATTTGCTGGAATACAAAAACAATCGGCTCCTGTCCAGGACATAAATTACAATGCCGTGAAAACTTTTTTTTTTTTTTGTGTGTAATTTAATTTTCTGCTGAATAAAAGAAGGGACATACGTGACAGCAGCCTCAGCACTTCAATAATATTATGCAAATAGCATGAACCCGTTAAACCAACGGGTGCACTGTGGTGTCTGTGCGCACCACGTAATGCTACTGCGGAGGGGAAGGGAGATTTGTTCTGGGGTGTCCCTGTCATAGGTGACTGCTTCACACAAGGCCAACCAACTTTATGAGTTGGACCTGTAGAAAAAGATCAAGATGAGGAGAAGATTTCTGTGTTACTCGCACACTCTAGGGACACACACGTTTACTCAGTTCTTACGGCTCAGGGCGTAACGTCCTGTGGGTTTGCAGGATCTTTTACCACTGAAAGAGCCTTACACGGTATGTTTATTAGCAATCCCCAAGCAAGCAGAACACAGTGCTAAGCTCACAATGCCACACTCACCAATCCTGATAAAGGCAGGCAGACTTCCCCGGTGGCCAGGCAAGGTCAGTCTCATCTGGATTCTGGTTTCTGCACGTCACAGTCGTGCAGAGGGTTCTTAGCAGCTCTGGTCTTATACTATGTCTTGGAGGGGAATTCTTCTACATCTTTCCTTCTTCTTTCTACTCCCTTGGTTCCTTCCTTTTTTCCTTCCTTCCTGTTGGTCTCCTTGGATCCCGGTTCATACAGTGAAACACGAGTCCTGTTTAGCTAAACCATAACCAATAATTTTACCCGCCGATCCATTTACCCCTAGCAAAATCCCCCATGCTCCCTTCGCTTCCAGAGAACGGGATCAAAAGCAAGCTGCATCCTGGCATGCATGGCAGTTGCCCCCTACCGCCATGCTCCGGGAAAGGGGGGGGGAGAAGAAAGGGAAAAGAGAAGTAAGGATCAGGCTCACCGCCTCACTTTAAAAAACTTTCTGCAGACCCCCTGCAGATGCCCTCTATGGACCCCCCCAGTTGGGAACCACTGCTTTAAGTCTTCCAACATGGCTACAGAAAATTGTTCCAGCAGGAGATGGGACAAGCTAATGAAGTGGAAGGGGCAGCCACTCCTTGGCGAGAAGGGAATTGGCTCAGAACAAGGAGGGGCTCTGGGATTCTGCTTTGGGCTCCAGGCAGTGGCAATGGATAGCAGGGGAGAGCAGCCATGGAGTGCAGGAAGCCTGGGGCCGGTAAACCCAGAGTGGGGCCAACAGATATACATCTAGGGAAGCAGGGTTGGCACTTGAGGAGACAGCAGTTGCTAAGCCTGGGTCCCAGCGTGGAATCCGGAGTAGTGGGTGGGGCTGGGTTCCCCCTGCTGCAGACTTGGATGTGGATTAGAAAACTGCCTGAGTTAGTAAATAATTGTCCAGTGGGGCTTTGAAATCCATGGTGACTTGGCTGGAGGGCTGAGTCATGAAGGGGCATCTTGAGTCCAGAGAAGAGGCAGCCGAAGGTCGGGAGACCAAGAAGGAGCTCATCCCCAGAAGTAGCTGCAGCCGTGAATGTGAGCGTGCCCAATGCTTTAGGTGTTTATAGGGAATCCCATGAAACTAATTAAGTCTTAGCTATTTAGCTCGGCTCTAATGTTAAATGCCAGATTTCTCTCGGCACAATAAGGTAAACGGCGGCTTAAGAGCAACCCTATGACTCACCCCCTTCCCTAGGTGGGGTCGCAGCCGCTCCCTGTGTGTGTCACCCGCCTGCCTGCTGCTGCTGGGCTCTGTGCCCTGTCCCGTGGACACGGCTTCCAGAGAGAGAAGGGGGTTTGCTCTACTGCTTCACCTGAGCACCAGCCGGCTTCTCGCTCATGTGCTACGCTTCCCAGGTTCGGTTCCATCTGTCGGCCTTATGCCTACTTGGGGGAAGAGGGGCCTGGGGACCAAGGCTGCCTGTCGGTTCAGTACCAAGTCGCTCACTGTAATGGTCAAACTAGTACTGTGTGACGTAGCGGGGGTGCTGTCTACTTTTGCAATCCTATATTGGCTTTGGTGCTACATTCACTGCTGTCTTGTGGGGTTCTATGTGATCCTACTGTCCTGTGGTGATGCTGTGTGTGCGTGCCTCAGTTTCCCCAGGCCCTGCAGCACTAGTTGCACGAGGAGGGGGAGGATGGGTGTGACTCACTGGGGAAGTGTGTGCAGTCTCTCACCTCCTGAGATCCAGGTGACCGCACATAGCACCTTGGGCCTGGAAGGAGGACAATGGAGGAGGAGGGGCTGCCTGGGATGAGTGAGCAGTGGCTGCAAGGGTGAGGCAGCCCTGGCTGGGTAGGAAGAGGAGAGCAAACTGAGAGCAGGAAAGGGGGGTTCAGGGCCCGTGAGCCCTTCCCCCCGTACCCCAATAGGAATAAGGCTGTGTGCTCTCAGTGTCTGAGCTAACATCGCTCCTATGCTATGCCGTGTCTCTGAGAACCAGTAAAACCTTCTATTCTATTGGCCGGCTGAGAGTCATATCTGGCTGAGGATGGGGGTGCAGGGCTGGGGGGCTCCCCGACACGCCGTCACATACTGTAACACTGTTCAGAAAAGAGCTAGATAAATCCATGGGGAATATTAGCCAGGACTGACAGGTGTAGCTCCCCCTGCAAGTAGTTAATGGGGGGAGGGGGAGCGTGTTACACCTCAATTCTCAGCCCAGAACCTCAGCTCAGAACAACTGGCAAGGCACCAGCTGAGATTTATGGAGCTGTGTTGACTCACGCCTGCAGAGAATCTGACTTATGAAATAGTTTAGCCCTGGCTCCAATCTGCTCGGTTTGTGTACTTCGGAGGATCATGGGAGTCCGAGATAAAAAGAGCGAATTGGGTCAGCCAGTCTCGCCCTGATAAATGGCTTTTTTCCATCCTGTGTGTGTCTTCCAACCAGCTCTCATGTGAGTGCAGCTTGCTGGCAGACGTACAACCCTGTTGGCTGGTCTAGCAGAGGGTAACAAGCTACTGATGTGGCTGGTTAACATTGCTGCTCTGCATTTTTCTGGTGTCTTCCAACCAGATTTAATGGCTGGGGAAACCACTGGTAAAGTGTGCCATCTCCCTGTCTATTGCAAGATAACAACCTGCTACTGCTGAACTTAATAAGGCTGCTATTATAGGGTATGTCTAGACTACATGCTTTTGTCGACAGAGGCTTTGTTGACAGATACTGTTGACAAAGCTTCTGTCGACAAAGAGGTCTAGACGACAGCCAGTTCTGTCGACAAAGCAAGCCGATTTGTCGACATGAGAGTGTAGATGCAAAGGATACTGTAGATGCAATAACGCCTTCTGTCGACAGAACTCTGTCCACAAAAGGCGTTATTCCTCGTAGAATGAGGTTTACCGCCGTCGACAAAATTGCCGAGTTCTGTTGATGTTATGTCGACAGAACTCAGCGGGAGTGTAGACGCAGGGATAGTTTTGTCGACAAAAGTCCACTTTTGTCAACAAAACCCTGTAGCCTAGACACACCCACTGCGCAGGTGGTCAACGTTTGATGCGAGAAAGGTTCGACGTTCAAAACCTGGTGATGAGTACACCCTTCGGATATTTGCGGATGGTAGTTTGTCTGTCTGCTTCAATCACCTTCACTTCAGCCAAGCTAGGAACATTCTGCTCTTAACTTTCTCTGTCACCCCTCAGACTACCCAGCTTTTGAAAAACTGTCACCAGTACATAGCTTGGTGAAACTTGACCTTGATGTTATAATTTTGACAGATCAGCGCTTGTTCTTAGCACTGTCTGTATTCTCTTTTAAAATGTTTTTATGGTTGTCCGTCCCTCATAATTCCCCCACAATTATAGTAGCGATTGAGATAAAATAAGAGCTGTAGAACTGTTAAAACACCAATATTCATCATCACGTGCCAAAGTATACAGAGCCAATAGCCTTAAATCAAATCAAGTTCTCCAGCAGTGCGCTCTCCTTTTCTTTATTTGGGAATAAGCTTTCATGGGCTGGAGCCCACTTCACATGAAGTGGAAACTTCACTTTGGCTGGGAACTTCCCTGTCAAACTGAAGTTTCCACTTCATGTATCTGATGAAGTGGGCTCCACAACCACAAGCTTGTGGGCGAAATAAATGTTCATCCTCAAGATGCCTCGGGACTCCTCCTTGTCTCTTTCTAAATGTCGATTACTTTAAAAAAAGAATTTCCGAGGGGTAGCCGGGGTTCAGTGAAAACAATCAATGGCTTGTGTGTGCACGGAGGGGAAATGTTCACGAATAATTGGATCCACTCCTGCTTATCTTTCTGAATGAAATAATAAAGATGTGATTGCCCTGGTGCTGTAAAGACCGAATCTAGCACACCCCCTGAAGGGAAGGTGCTGTGGTAATCCTAGGGAAAACTAGGGCAACCATTTAGTCAGCAAACAGTCTTAGACGACGCCTGCACTTCGCACGCTACAGAGGAAGCGCCACTTCTGTCCTGCTTCGGTGTGCAAACTACCGATGCTGACGGGCGGGCTTCTCCTGTTGCCATAGGTAACTAGCCTAGCTACGGCCACTTGCAGAGGTGGACTAAGGGATTCTGTTACCCTGGGGTGGTCTGCCCCAGGGACTAGGTCAACTGAATTGTTGCTCAGGGGTGTGGATTTATCGCACCCCTGCCAAACACATCTTAGAGGGGAAGCTGTGTTAGTCTATTTGTAAAAGCAATTAAGAGTCCTGTGGCACCTTAAAGACAGATTTATTTGGGTCAGGGGCCACTGTCCCACAGAAAAATCAGTCAGGGGGCAGACAAGTGAGAAGCCATGAAAAACAACCCTCACTGACGTGGCCCCAAGTCCTCAACTGAGGATACTCCCCACACCAGAGCCTAGGGGTGGCCACATCTAGCATATTTTGTGTGCTCCAGCCCCAGAGGGGAGCAGCAGTGGGGCTAGCGCACTAGCACAAGCTCCCCAATGCTGGGGGGGGGCAAGGGCTGAGCCTTGGGGGCCAGATCCAGGCAAGCTGGGGGAGCGCATCCTAGCATCCACTTCTGTGGGTAAAAACCACTTTGTTAGATGTACACAGCAGGGCCAGCCCGAGCCATTTTGGCGCCTGGGCCCCAGGCGTGCGGCCCCGCCTCCGGGCGCACAGCGCATGCGCGGGCCTGTCCCCAGGATGCACGGCCCCACTTCCAGGCACACGACGCATGCGCAGGCCCACCCCCGGGATGCGCGGGCGGACACACGGCGCATGCGCTGCCTAGTCGGCCCGGCCACTGCTGCGCCTGGCCGTGCAGGGCCCTGCGGCCGCGGGGGGAAGGGTGCTGCTGGCCGGTGCTGTGGGGGGTTAACATGCCCCCCGCCCCGGGCGGCCGCTGCAGCCCACCGGGAGCCAGGCGCCCCCCCTCCCATAGGTTGGCACCCTGGGCAGCTTCCCGGCTAGCCCACCCCTTAGTCCGGCCCTGGCACACAGGGAAATTAGTGTTCTCCTACCGGTTTTTGTATCTAAGGCTTCAGAGGGGTAGCCGAGTTAGTCTGTAACTGGAAAAACTTAAACCACCAATAGTGTAGCAGCATCTTAAATACTACCAAAACATGTCGATGAGATCATCTGAAGAAGTGGGTTGTACCCACGGAAGCTCATGTTTTCCTCCACATGTTTTGTCCGTCTGGAAGGTGCTTCAGGACTATTTGTTTTTGGGGGGGGTTGTGTGTTACTTTTCTTGATGTCTGATTTGTGTCCATTTATCCTTTGACACAGAGACTGTCCGGTTTGGCCAACATACATGGCAGAGGGGCATTGCAGGCATGTGATGGCGTAGATCACGTTGGTAGATGTGTAGGTGAATAAGCCCCAATGGTGTGGTTGATGTGGTTAGGTCTTGTGATGGGTTCAGAAACAGATCAGCCTATAGTTTCCAATTTTTTTCTCTGCCTGCTCCTGTAAGGGAAAACACTAAATCAGCAGTTCTCAACCAGGTATATATTTACCCCTGGGGTATGTGGAAGTCTTCCAGGGGGTATATCAACTCATCTAGATATTTGCCTGGCAAACGAGGCAAAAAGCACGAGCAAAATCAGTTCAAACTAAAAATTTTCATACAGACAGTAACTTGTTTATACTGCTCTACACACTGAAATGTAAGTACAATATTTATATTGCAGTTGATTTATGTTATAATATGTCAAAAATGAGGCCGTAAACAATATTTCAGTCAGGGTACATCTACACTGCACACTGAGGGTGTGTCTAGACTACAGGATTTTGTCGACAAAAGTGGACTTTTGTCAACAAAACTATACTTGCGTCTACACTGCTGCTGAGTTCTGTCAACATAACGTCGACAGAACTCAGCAGTTTTGTTGACGGCTGTAAACTTCATTCTACGAGGAATAACGCCTCTTGTTGACAGAGTTCTGTCGACAGAAGGCATTATTGCATCTACACTGTCCTTTGCGTCTACACTCTCATGTCGACAAATCGGCTTACTTTGTCGACAGAACTGGCTGTAGTCTAGACGCTCTTTGTCAACAGAAGCTTTGTCGACAGTATCTGTCGACAAAAGCCTGTAGTCTAGACGTACCCTGAGGGTATGTCTATTCTGCAACTATTTCAAAATACTTAGCGCTATTCTGCAATAACATAGTTCGTGTCTACACAGCAGGCAGTTATTTTGTAGCCTTAGAATGGCCCTGGTGAGGGGCTATTTGGAAATAGCAGCAGTGGAGTATCTACACATGCCTTATTTCCAAATAGCTATTTCGGAATAGGCATTATTCCTCATAAAATGAGGTTTACAGATTTGGGAATAAGCCGTCCTTATTTTGAAATAATTTTAGTATAATATAGGGAGATATACCTATTTCATAGAACTGGAAGACTATGTCTACACTCACGGCTTCTTGCACAAGACATGCAAATGAAGCTAAGTGTGGAATATCACCGAGCCTCATTTGCAGACCTAATGAGCTGCCATTTTTGCAGAAGAGGCTCTTGCGCCAGAAGGAGCTGTCTCCACTGCCCCTTCTTGCACAAGAAAAACCCTCTTGCGCAATGCTGCTACTTTTCAGGAATAATGGCAATAATGGCATTGCACAAGAGGGTTTTTCTTGCGCAAGAGGAGCAGTGCAGACAGCTCTTTCTGGCGCAAGAGCCTCTTCTGCAGAATGGTGGCTCGTTAGGTATGCAAATGAGGCTTGGTGATATTCTATGCTTAGTCTCATTTGCATATTTCTCATGCAAGAAGCTATGTGTGTAGACATAACCTAAGGGACTTTGGGAGGTCAGTGAGGCCAGTCCCCTGCCCTTCTGGGGGGACCAAATACCATCCCTGACAGAGTTGCCCAGAGCCCTAAATAGCCCCCTCAAGGATTGAACTCACAGCCCTGGATTTAACAGGCCTATGCTCAAACCACTGAGCTACCCCTCCCCCACCATTTTGAAATAATAGAATGGCTGTGTAGGCGCAACACTAGTATCTCGACATAACGGTGCCGTGTAGATGTATCCTAAGTGGGTCGGGATGCTATTTTTGCATGGGTTGGGGGTTTTTTGTTTGTTTTTTGTGTTTGATATTTTTGGGGTGTGTGGGTTGTTTGTTTGTTGGTTTTGGGGGGGGGTTTTGAGCAAGTGTTTTTAAGAGAGGTGAAACTTGGAAGCCTGCAAGACAAATCAGACTCCTGAAAGGGTCCCGGTAGCCTGGAAAAGTCTGAGAGCACTGCACCAAACTGTGCGATACCAACACATGAAACCCAGCAGGGTGGAGGAAGCGGAACACTGGCTCCTCGCACACGTCCGTGTTCGCAGACAGGGACCTGCCTTGCTCTGTTACCAGTGCACTAACAATCCAGTGGCAGCCCTGGTTTAATCACCATGGCTGGCACCGACCGCTGCCTCTCCGCAGCACACATGGGTCAGGGAAACAATCACTCCATCATCTCAGGCAGGCCTCACTCAAATGAGCCTTTTAGGCCTGTGCCTAGCAATTTTCCACTTGAAGCACAGTCGCCTAATTGCCGGCACTGTCTAATTGTTGAGTAATTGGGAAGATCTGTCTCACTTGCTGGGAGCAGGTCGTGGGTTTTTTTTTAAAGAGAGCTCTTCCATTTCCGAGTGCCAAGGCACTACGGCATGCTCTCTGCGCCGTCTCAAAGTGGCGTCTTTTTTCAGTAACCAAGGTGCCTTCCATCAGAAGCGGAGGGGGCATAGAACAGATGGCAGACAGGGCAGCAGGGTTCTGTACATGCTGCTGGGGTGGCTTGGGGGATTTCTTCTCAACCCTTTTCCTCTTCATTGCACACAGACCTGCCCAGCCACCTTCTCTGCTCTTGCCTCTGCCAACTCACAGCCATATGCTAGAGCTGTCATAGCCAACCAAGCGTGCTTCATTCAGCAGCCAGATTTGCTCTTTGTTTTCCCCTGGCTGAATCTGGAGCCAGGTGCAACACACGGAGGAGGTAGGGGTCACGCTGAGCTGCTTGGAGAGCTGACAGCGAAGATATTTGTTTACACTGGAATTTCACACTCAATAGTCCATCCAAAGGGTATGAAGATTGCAAAGTCAGGGTATTCCGGGACTAAGTGTGCATGGACAAGTGCTTTGGCATGCATACACACACACACACACACACACACACACACACAACCCCTACACCAGGGTGGCCAACCCATTAAACAAAGACAGCCGAAATAGTGGTGGGAAAAATGCGAAGAGTCGCATCAAAATTGTTGAACAAAAAAAAAAAAAGAAAAAGGATGCTGTCCCTTTAAAAACTGCAGGCAGGCTTTTTTGGCCACATCGGGCTCCCATCATCCACCACCGTATTGCGAGCGCCATTTTGCCGTGCCGCATGGCTTCCCTGCACCCGGTGAGCACAGTGGGCCAGGGCCGGGGGCCTATTGTAGGGGCACGCAGGGAGGCTTTGCGAACCACAAAGGGGAGCCTTCGCGAGCCGCACTTTCAGGGGTGAAAAGCCGCATGTGGCTTGCGAACCTGTGCGTTGGCCACCCCTGCCCTACACATTGCTCCAGTTATCCCCTATTTTGTGTGGGTGGCCAGCTCTCCACAAGCCGCCACGATGCAAGGTCGTGCCAAGGACAAAGAACAGCAAGCACCCAGTTTTGAAGAAGCCTTATTAAAAATGTATGAAGAGAAACCAAGCAACCTGTGCAGAATTCAAACGGAATGAAAACTAACCTTGTGTGGAATTGCATGCCCATACTCCACCTACGTTTCAAGAAGAGCCATTGATTCCTAGCTGCCTTCAGACCCATTTAGAACTCAGCCCTAGCTGTGATGTCCCTATTAGGCAGCACTATCCCATTCCTGTTACCTGTTCTGCCTACAGAGTTCAACAGTGCCCCTGATCCAGAAATTACATGCTTAGAACCAAGTCAGCTCAAGGCTTAACTATGTGTAGCTGAACTTTGCGAATGCAGAGCAGCCAGGATGCTGGGAAATGGTCCCTCTGTTACAAAGGGCAAGGTTCTATAGCAAGCCCATGGCGGAACGAGGGACCAAACCCAGGTCTGCTAGCCCATAGGAAATGCTGAACCGCATCCGGCCAGAAGAGCATTTAATCAATATGTCACCTCTCAAAGGCCTGTCTCACTGCTTGAGAGGAAGGCGCCAGACACCATGCCACAGGAACTGATGGAATAATGGAAAACTTGTTCGTGCCCAGGTTTCATGATCAGATATTCCTTCCTCAAAGTACCCTTTTAGAATAGCTCTTGCCTTAGTCTACACTTACCGCTGCAGGAATCGATCTCTCGGGAGTTGATTTAGTGCGTCTAGTAAAGACACGCTGAATCAACTGCTGATCATGCTCCCATCGCCTCTGGTATTCCACTGGAGTGAGATGAGTGAGGAGTCAAGAGGAGTTTCTCCCATCGACTCCATGCAGTGGGAACACCAGGGTAACTCGATCTAAGATATATCGATTTTGCTACGCTATTCAAGAACCTTAGTTTGACATCGCCCCCTAGTGTAGACCTGGCCTAATACAACAAAAGATCTGTTGATGGGCATGCGAAAGGAGACCACGCTAACCAGCACCCCTAACAAGCACAGGTTGGTCTGGGTCTTACTCCTTCTGTAAGGCAACCAGCATCTCGCTACCGTGATCACTGGTAGGCGATCAATGAATGGCATCAATACACATTCAATAACCGTAGATAAACAGATGCTTGATAAATGCTGTCCACAGCAAAGTCAATTGATGCGTCCGAGTAGAGATACTACGTAGCTTGTAGCTTTTAGTGCTCAAAGTGCTTTGAGCAAAGATAGTTCAACCTGGTCCCTAGATGAAGGGGAGAAAGCCAAACGTTCCCACCATTTTCCAGGAGACCATGGGCAGTGTAGGGAATAGTACCCTGGATTCCCGAGTCCTCATCTATGGTGTGTCTAGATTACAGGGTTTTTTCAACAAAAGTTGGCTTTTGTCGAAAAAACTATACCTGCGTCTACACTACCGCTGCATTCTGTCCACAGTAAGTCGACAGAACGTGGCAATTTTGTCGATGGCGGTAAACCTCATTCTACGAGGAATAATGCCTTTTTTCGAAAGTCATTTTTCGAAAAAAAGTGCTATTGCATGAAAACAGGGCTTTTTCAAAAGAAAGCGTCTACACCCTCTTTCAAAAAAGCGAGATGCTTTTTCGAAAAATCTTCTTGTTGTCTAGACACTCTGTTTGACAGAGGCTTTTTTGAAAGATACCGTCGAAAAAGCCTCTGTCGAAAAAGGCGTGCAGTCTAGACATAGCCCTAGAGTCCAGCCCACTGCTGGCTTCCTAAACTGCCCCTTTTAGTTGGGACTATGCTTACTTACCCCCGGATCCTTAGAACTCCAGGAAGCTTACCCTATAGTCATTCCAAGCATTACCGTAAATACTCTTCCATTCTCCAGGCAGAAGAGAGGGGTTTTTTCCCCTCTCCTTCAATAAAAGAACCTTGGCAATTCAATTAAAGCCGCTGGCTTTTTTTTAGAAGGGGTTGCTATGAATGTGTTAAGCATTTCTTTTCTTCTGTCAAGCAATTTAGTTTAGACAACACAGCAGAAAGAAAGAGACTGATACGCACACCTGGGCCTCTGTGCCCCTTAGTTCAGCTTCTCCTTTTGGCTCCTTTATCTTGCTTGCATTATCTCGGTTTTCCCCTTTTGTACTTCAAGCAGAATCGGCATAATACCATATGGCACGGTGGCCAGACCTCTCATTCCTGTTCACAGATTTCTGGCCATCCAGAGTGCATTCACTCAGATGCCAATAGCATTTCTTGGGCAGATTCCAGTGTGATCTGCCCTCCTTATTCAGTCCCCCTGTAAACGGGTGCGACCGTACCCCGCCGGTCAGACCTTGCAAACCGTCGTCTCTGTGCTCCCCCCACCACACCCGGCGTCCTCTCGCCCTTTTGTTTGGCCACGTCCTGGTTCTGTGCTTTCGGGGCTACCCGCAGAGAGAGGGGGGTCCGGGCCCGCCCCTCTCTCACAGACCCCAGCCCAGGGCCCTAAGGACATGGACTCGGTTGCTGGCCAGTCCTGCTGGTGGGACGTCCCGCTGTAACGTGCCAGCCCATGGGCGCCCTTTGCCCACCCTGGGCTACTTCCTCTCTCCGTGGCCAGGCCTTTCCCATCTCCGGGACTCACCTCCTGGTCTTGGGTCCCATCCGCTGCGGGTCCCGCACGGGGAGTCACTGCCTCCGGCTCTCCGCCCTCCAGGTGCACTGGACGGGGTTTAAATCCCCTGGCCGACTTCTGGCCCGCGGGGCCCCACCCCCTCCTGGCGGCCGCACTTCTGGGTTGGCTACGTGTGACGTCCCCGGACGGCGCCCCGTCCCCGTCACCCTCCAGCTCTCAGGGTGGGTGAGGGGCCGGGCCGGCGCGGCGGCGAGCGAGCAGCTGCCGCACCGCCGGTATTCTGGACCCTGCGCCGCCGGGCCCACAGCGATCGGCAGGGCTGGCATACGGAGTGCTTCTGCCCCATTACCGGCCCCCAGCGCCACCAGACAAACGGCGATCGGTGGGGCTAGAGTGCGGGGCATTTCTGCCCTGTCACCCCCCCTTTATTTTGAAATAATACACGGCGCGTCCACCCTCCCAAACCCATTTTGAAATAGCAGGCTGGTTAGTTTGAAACCTGGGCTCCTGCTTTCCGCGGGGCCCGAGGCTGATTTTGAAATGGTTATTTCGAAATAGCGGTCGTGTGGACACGCCGCCGCTGCTCTTATGAAATAACTGCTCCCCAGAGTCATTCGAAGCCATCACTCCCCAGTGCTTCGTGGTAGCACGTCCACATTAAAGGAGCCTGCCTCGCACTAATTTCCAGGCTCTCCCGTAGTGGGGACACGTTCTTTCGATTTTCTTTCGGGAGTTATGATTTTGAATTGAATTATTTCGAAATAATTTCCAAGTGTAGACATGCCCTGGCAGAGGTGAGCAAATACTGGCCCCCGCCGCTATATTGACCTGGCGTTCCACTTGTGTAGTAGGTGGGATGTTGGGCTGCATGTTAGGAAACTCAGTTACTAGTCCTCTGTGTGACTGGTCACATGTCACTTGTCTGTGCTTATTTTTTTTCCTGGCTTTTTTTGCCATATTTGGTTAGACAGGCGTGTCCAGCACCTAACACAATGGGGCACTTTCCTTGGCAGAGTCCGCTTTGTGCCACGGTAATATATAATAACAATAATACAGGCCCCAGTGAACAACATGATCGTTTTCTGAATAGCACCGCCATGGCGTTAGCCTGGATTTAATGATCAGGAATGGCGATCTAGCCCTGTACTTTCCTTGCTTTACCGGAGGATCGGACCCTATTTGCACAGCAGGTTTTCTGGAGGATTATGATGCAAGGGGGAGGCGCACGAAAGCAGCGACTGTTCAAGCTTAACTGAGCTTCCGTGCAGGAATTCTTACCCCAAATCTTCTAATTAATAGTTGGGATTAACAACTGCTGTGGTTGGGACTTAGCCATCTAATCACAGTGGCACAGACTCGCTGTGTGCAGCATCCCGAGAACTCACCAGCCTTTCTAGGCCTCCCGATTAAGGAGTTAGCAAATTAAATGACACTGTGCGTTCCCATTTGAAGGGGAACCGTTCCTCCGGTTGTGCTGGTCAGAGAGGGAGGGGTTGCTGGTACAAAGTGGTTCGCACTAGCAAGTCCTCACCTGCCTCCTGATAGCTCGGTCTGAATCCATCTGAACCTTGTCTACACTACCGACCTTGTGAAGCAAGGGTGTCCCCGGCCTTAGTTCACCCCACCTTGCAGCCAGGCCAAGTGCTGGCCTAGTGGGATAGATGGCTTTTCGAGCTGAATTGCTTACATGCCATGGTGGATATGAAAGGATGCACTGAACTCTCCTCAATGTGGCCCTGAAAAGCACCAACGGCCTTGCAAACTCTCCGAGAACACATTGCTCCCTGGCGCTCAGCTAGGAATTCTGGGATAGGTATCCCAAGGACCTTGCAACTGAAATAATTTGGTATGGGGGCAGAACAAAACCAGAAAGTGTGGTTACACTACCTGTGCTTTTATCAGTTCAAAACAAATTATGCTGTTCTCTTTATTACAAGTTAGAATCCT
>JANRFK010000351.1:10743589-10758397 GCA_030068395.1 Apalone spinifera | reverse complement strand
CCTTCGGCTCATCTGTGCCCAAGCCTCTTTATATCTTTCAATTCTCTTTTACGGCACACCGCGCCGGTCGCCATCTGCTCCCAACCGTTCCCTGCAAATCAGAATGGGCTTTTATGGCTTTAATTAAGCTAATCATAAGCGGGGCTTGTGCGCTGCTTGGGAGGGAGGGCGAGCCCCTCTCACACACCCTTTCCGCAGACGCTTTTGCAGGCAAGGCAGGGTTGGTTATTCACCCCCTTCTAGAGCCTGATGCTGGGAGGGGCGGAGCGCCTGCCCCTCCCTGTGACGGGAGCCGAAGGCGCTCTTGCCCCCTCTAAAATTGGCTGGTTTGTTTCTTTCCTCGGGTGCCTGCTGATGGGGAAGCAGTGCCCACGAACAGATTCCGAATTGCCACAGACCCCCTTCGGCCCATGGCTCAGCTACTGTTTACACCAGCTCTGGAGTAGATCTGAACCAACCAGCCACTTGCTCCCCTTTCCCCTCGAAGCAGCCAGCTTTCCCGCATGGTCCCCTGAGCTGGGGTGGAATGCTCCACATGGGTGGTAACCACAGGGGGGGGATTGCTGCCCTTGTGCTAGGCACGGGTTTGTTCGCAGAGCATCAGGGACATGAGGCGGCAGATGCCAACCGGGGAGATGCTGCTGAGGCCGATGGAATCAACCCTGAGCCTGCTCCAAAACAACCAGAGGGGGATTAATATCCCCTTGATCCTGAAAAATGCAGCGCCGCATAGAAAAATGCAGCCTGAGTGAGGCATTAACAGTGCGCCCCCTTATGCTTAGCATGGGACATGCTGGGCTGGTAGATAAGGCATCAGACTGGGACGCAAGAGACTAGATGTCTTGCCCCTCCTCCACCTCTGCTACTGAACTGTTGGGTGACCTTGGGCAAGTCCCTTCAACCATTGCTGGTTTTCTTTAAAGCCCCAGCTCTCCCAGAATCATGTGATTAGAGGAGACGAGCCATAACTCTCACCTTCATGGCTGTAGACAACCCAGAAAAGAAAAGGAATTCAGCAAATTGTGGGGTGTTTTTTTTTAATCTCATCATTTATTAATTGTATTGTAACTAGGGATGTAATAGTGTAGTCGACTATTCAATTAACCGATATTTAACATCCCTAACTGTAACGTTTGGGAGGCCTAGTCATGAGCCAGGAACCCAGTGCAAGGCACTGCACAAACCCACAACAGTCGCTTTATTTTGGTGCCTGACTCGTGGCTTTTGACGATTTCTGGCTGGCAAGTTGTTACTTAACCTCTGTTTCCTTTCTATCACTTTGTCAAACTTGTCTGTTGCAAGGCAGGTTTCGTATGCTGTGTCTGTTCTGCGCCTCCTCCCATCAGCTTCCAAACCTGGGGAGAGTCTCTAACGGCTTAAAACCAATAATGCCCACCCAGCAGAGTAAACGGCAAAACTTTTTGGCCAGAACTCCTCTTTGCTGAAAAATGCAGTTTGGGGTCAACTGAATCATTTTACAAATATGTCCTGTGCACTGAATTGTTTTCATCCAGAACAAATCAAAACACTTCAGCGCAATGCTTCCAATGGAGTGTTTTTTATCTGGTTTTTATCCAAAATGGGTTTTGAACTTTGCTTCCAGTTTATTGATTTTTTTTCAGAGGGGAGGTTCAGAAAAATGTGGTGTTTTTTCCCCCAACTGATTTAGTTCACTGAAAAACTTACATTAGGCCAACCCCAAACAGTAGCCTGTCCCAAACAGGCAGGGACATACAAAATCAGTCACTCCTCTAGCATGTCCTTTCAGCTGTAGCATGTGCCCAACTAACAAAGGTTTGCCCAAATACCAACACAGGTATGAGTCATTTGGAAAGGAAACAGGGCCAGGCTTTTGGATTGTGGGGCACCTGACGCCTTCTCCAAGGACAGCAGAACGAAAAGCGAAGCAGAGGGTTTATCGCACTCACAGTAGTGGCTTCTGTTACCCTGACCGTTGCTTGATCAAGTCCAGCCCATTAGCAGGATAAGATGTTAGCTAAATGATAACACTTGCCTGGTTCATCATGCCGTCCTGATCAATGAACTAATGATCACAGTAAACACATGAGTCGGGAAGGTCTTCTCTCTTCCCCTACCTCCATCCCCATACACCTTATTTTACCGCAGGAGAAACAGTCTAATTGGGGGAAGGGAGGAAGAAATAACCTGGCCAGGTCAGGCAGTGTCTCTGGCAGAACCAAAGTCCTGACACCCAATGCCACCCTTCATTCTAAAACCATCTTAGCTCTTGGTCCTAAATCTCCACAGGGCTTCTTAGTCAAATCATCTCTGTCTTCACGCCTCCTGTCCTTGTCCTAGCTCCAACAGAAAGGTAAAAGGATGCTCTGAAGACATCCACGCAGTGGGCAGCAGCAGTCAAAAAAGCAAACAAGGTGTTAGGAATCATTAAAAAAGGGATAGAAAATAAGACGGAGAATATCTTATTGCCCTTATATAAAATCCATGGAATGCCCACATCTGGAATACTGCATACAGATGTGGTTTCCTCATCTCAAAAAAGATATACTGGCATTAGAAAAGGTTCAGAGAAGGGCAACTAAAATGATGAGGGGTTTGGAACGGGTCCCATATGAGGAGAGATTAAAGAGGCTAGGACTTTTCAGCTTGGAAAAGAGGAGACTAAGGGGGGATATGAGAGAGGTCTATAAAATCATGAGTGGTGTGGAGAAAGTGAATAAGGAAAAG
This sequence comes from Apalone spinifera, assembly GCA_030068395.1. Lineage (NCBI taxonomy): Eukaryota > Metazoa > Chordata > Testudines > Trionychidae > Apalone > Apalone spinifera. Next base: position 10,755,691 of record JANRFK010000351.1, on the reverse strand, counting down.
CTATTTACTTGTTGCCATAATATAAGAACTAGGGGCCACCAAATGAAATTAATGGGCAGCAGGTTTAAAACAAATAAAAGGAAGTTCTTCTTCACACAGCGCATAGTCAATCTGTGGAACTCCTTGCCTGAGGAGGCTGTGAAGGCTAGGACTATAACAGGGTTTAAAAGAGAGCTAGAAAAATTCATGGAGGTTAAGTCCATAAATGGCTATTAGCCAGGATGGGTAAGAAATGGTGTCCCTAGCCTCTGTTTGTCAGAGGGTGGAGATGGATGGCAGGAGAGAGATTGCTTGATCATTACCTGTTCGATTCACTCCCTCTGGGGCACCTGGTGCTGGCCACTGTCGACAGACAGGATACTGAGCTAGATGGACCTTTGGTCTGACCCAGTACAGCCGATCTTATGTTATGTTATGTTCTTATGCTTTGTCTGTGGTCTTAGATGCCAAGTCTTTTCTGGGATCTTGAAAGTCCAGGAAACCCAGTGGTTACAGGCAGGACGACTCCGCATGCACACACAGGGAGGATAGTGGCTCTGTGCTTAAGGATTGGGAAATGGAGTCCGTATGATCCGGTGAAATGCATGGTCTGGCCAGCCTGATTGGCACAGACTTCCCTCTCTGGCCCCGGGGAATCGCACTTTCCTGATGAAGCTGCAGTGAGAGGCCCATGGTGGGCAGCAGATCCCCTGTGCTTAGTCCAGAGAAATGGAGCCACGCCTGTTGAGGAGAGCGACACCTCCCCTTTCCCATTTTTCGGTGTGGATCAGTTCACAAGACTGATAGCCGGCCTGCAGCTGAATAGCTCTCAGGTTTGTGTATTGCGCTCAACCTCCTCCGAAGTGTCATTAGCCACTCATGAAGAGATTGGAGTGTCTGGTTCGTTATTTTGCTGCGGTTCTGTAGCCAGACAGGAACCCCCCTGTAACCTCCATTTTTGCTTGCCTGGAGCACACAGGGCACACAGAGCAGTAAAATTAGTATAGTTTTTGAAGCCTTGACAGAAGGCCCAGATATGCCAGCTTACAGTGACCCTGGACAACAGTAAGCAGAGATAAGAGGAGTACCCTTGACTGAAACTCATATTGATACGAACACACACACTTGTTTGGGGGAAGAAATTTTTTGCCCAGTAAAGAATGCCCAGTACTTACAATTTAGGTTTTTTTTTCCAAGTGTAAATTAAGTTGAAACTCCCTTGTAAGAACTGGCATTACAAAGACGGACCAACACAATTTGGCATTTTAAATAAAAAAGAGGATACGGGCCCCTATGGGTATAAAGATGGGTCCAGCAGCACACTTACTTTGAGCGTTAATTTACCATTTATCTGCTGGTCGAGTTAGGCGATTGGCCTCCCGAGGTTTCATGGGGACGCTTACTTTGTATTTGTTTTTTCTAGGAATTAAGGGACCGGCACTGGCCTGATATGCTGGAGTCGAGAGGCACAGAAGGGGGTAAAAATTGTACCTGTATGTGTTTTTTGTTTAAGTATATATACATAGAATTAGAGCTTTTTAAAGATTAATCTGTTACTTGGTACCATTATTATTTTTATTTTTTTTTCCTTTGTAACCATTTTTCCTTTTCAAATTTATATTTGTTAATAATTAAAAAGTAGAGCAATAGCCATTGTAACCACATGCTTTATAAGTTTTTTTTAATAAACCTGTAACTGTTTAAGCTTTAACCTGACTTTTTTAGTTGCTGTAACAAAACCAAACACAATTTAAAAAGAACTCCAGCCGGTTATAAGGGACAGATACAGACAGAACTGGGCGTTTGGATCGTGTCGCTTCCAGAGGACAGATCCGTGGGGCATCTCTCAGCCTTCCCTAGGCTGCCCGCTGCGAAGGGATCCTGTATCCTAGCAATCAAAATCTGAGCTGTAATAAGCTCTTCCTGTAAACTCTGGGGCGTCTGTCAGCCTGTTGGCTGCCCGCCGCGAAGGGACCCCGGCCCTAGTGGTCAAAGACACGGACGTTAAACTTCTCGGGGTGCCCGTCAGCCTCCTTAGGCTGCCCGCTGCGACAGGACTTTGTGTCCCAGCAGTTGAAGACTCGGGTGTAACACACACACACAGCCCTGACCATCGGCTGACAGGTTCCCTCTAACACATCCCTTGCCCGATCTCATCCCACCACATTCATGGTATTTATGTCCACTGGTTAAATATCAGGTAACTAAATAGTCAAGCAGCCTGATGAATTCTTATCAGTTAGTCGACTATTCTATAGTCCCAGGGGTGGGGCCAGCAGCCAGTGCGCTCCGGCCCCACTTCCGAGGAGCCCCCTACCACTGTGTGCTAGAGGTGGGAGCTGGTCTGCGAGGGGAGCCAATTTAAAAACCAGCTCCCCTCACAGGCTGGCTGCCTGTCGCCCTGTGTTGCTGCCTCTAATAAAGAGGCAGCAGTGGCAGGTGGCAGCAGCCCCTGTCTAGGGCGGGGTCTGACCTCCCAGGGAACTGAACCAGGCTGCCTGCCCGCCTGGCTCCTAATAGACTTTAAATGCAGAGCTGCAGTGGGGGTAGGTCCCCGGACTGAGCTAGGCTGCTGGCCAGCTTGCTAAAATATTGACTGGCGTGTGTGTGTGGGGTGGGAGAGAATGCGTGTAGTCTATATCATTAACCTATAAGCCTTTGCTTATCGGTTAATCAGTTAACCGAGTACTCTATTACATCCCGACCTTGTACCTGACTAAATAATTCTTCTTCCTCCTTGACATTTGCATCTACCAGAACTTGCCAGCCATTCTCAACTCTTCCCTCCTGTGTCACGGTGCTGGTGGGACAGGGTGGGTCTGGGATGGCATATGCGAGAGACAAGTAGTTTTCCTTTATTGTCTTTCTGTTCTGCATTATAGTTCCCTCCCTCGCCTCCTGAAGTGTGATATAATTGCCTTGCAACAGACTGCCTGCCTGTCATATCTTATTGCTTGGGAGGAGATCAACAAAATGCAAAAGCACCACAATTTGAAAGCATTCAATGTCTTTTATGTATTCTCCCCCCCCCGTTAGAAACATATTTAATAAAGTTTTGACATGTAGAAAGAGCCTCAGTGAGTAATGATAAAATTCCGAGTGGTAACAGCATCCTGCAAAGGGACACATTAAAGTTAATGAATAAATGGGCCAATTTCCACGAGAACTGCAAAAGTAAATAAGCAGCCTAAGAGAAGGAAGTGAGGGTAGGAGCTGTACGTTCTCATTACAGGGAGGAGCAGAGATAAATTGGGCATAAATAGTGGCGAAGGGGCCTGATGAATATGGATCAAGATTTATGAAAGTTGCAGATTTTTAATGAAGTCTGTGGATGCTGTCAGGGTCTGCAAGAAAAGGCGAAAGAGAAATTCCACCTTGGAGGAAAACTGTCCCACAAAAGATAGAGTAGTGGGAAATTGCTGGATGATCATAAGAATGGCCACACAGGGGCAGACCAAAAGTCCATCTAGCCCACTGTCCTGTCTTCCAACAGTGGCCAATGCCAGATGCCCCGGGGGAATGAACAGAACAGGGAATCATCAAGTGATCTCACCCCTGTTGCGCATTCCCAACTTCTGACATTCAGAGGCTAGGGACACCATTCCTACCCATCCTGGCTAACAAGCATTGATGGGCCTATCCTCCATTAATTTATCTAGCTCTTTTTTGAACCCTGTTAAAATCCTGGTCTTCAGAACATCCTCTGGCGAAGAGTTCCACAGGTTGACTGTGTGCTGCATGAAGAAAAACTTCCTTTTGTTTGTTGTAAACCTGCTACCTATTAACTTCATTTGGTGATCCCTAATCTTGTGTTATGGGATCACCGGGACTCTTACCCTCTAGGTCACTACTTCAAACATAGGCCCTGTAAACCCACCTTGTTCTGAAAATACTGAGGCCTAGTCTACACTGAGCTAAATAACTCAACTTTAACTACATGAATAACATAGTTGAAGTCAGCGTACTCAGATCTACTTACCGTGGTCTCTTCACTGTGGCAAACACTCTCTCATTACTCCACCTAGGCTTCTTGTTCTAGTTCAGTACTGGAATAGGCGGTTGACTTATCGCATCTATACTAGACACAGTAAAAGACTGGGACTTTTCAGTTTAGAAAAGAGGAGACTAGGGGCAGGGGGAGGGGGATGATAGAAGTCTATAAAATCATGACTGGTGCAGAGAAAGTGAATAAGGAAAAGTTATTTAATTGTTCCCGTCACATAAGAACCTGAGGTCAAATGAAATAAATAGGTAGCAGGTTTAAAACAAAGGGAAGTTTTTCTTCACACAATGCACAGTCAACCTGTGGAACTCCTTGCTAGAGGATGTTGTGAAGACTAGGATGTTAAAAAAGAACTAGATACATTCATGGAGGATGAGTCCATCAATACGTATTAGCCAGGATGGGTAGGATCAGTGTCCCTTGTCTGTGTCAGAGGCTGGAAATGGGTGACATGGGATTCCCTGTTCACTCCCTCTGGGGCATGTGGCATTGGCCACTGTCGGAATATACTGGACTAGATGCATCTTTGGTCTGAGCCAGTATGGCTGCTGTTCTGTTCTTATGACCCCTACTGGACCGATGGCTGCCTGTCGATCTAGCAGGTAATGTAGACATGCCGCAAGGTCAAGCCAATGGGTTTCTAAAAGCCCAGCTCAATCCCTGACTTGCAATCTCCCCAATAGCCTGATAAATCAGGACTAACTCCTCTGATGTCCCTGGGGTGGCACCCGTGTAGAACTACAGCAAACCGAATCCGACCCTGCCATTTACAAAACCAAACCAAACCTGAATGAACTTGCCTCAATCCTCAAAAACCAAAATGAAACCCCACCAGTCCAAATGAGTGTCATTCGTCATTGCAGGTGAGTGCGGGAATGCAACGGGCCTGTTGTGCTTAATGCTACATGACATTTAATTAACTTTCAAACAACTGCGTTGTATTGTGTTCCGGAAAGAGCGAATGCAACAAACTGGCATGGACTTGTGCTCCGTATTGTGCGGCCCCTACGTTGTGTTAGGACTCCCTAGCTGAAAGGAATCACGCCCGTGCCCAGAGTTGTTATTCAGTGGCACTTTTGCAGGAGTCTGAAGTAGTGACTCCATCTCTTCCGCAGCTGCCAATACGGCGCTGCATCAGTGAACTATATAATTGCATATTTATTCCTGTTGGATCTTGAAACATTAGGGCCCTGTGTGTAATTCCATGGTGCCACTACTGCGGATACTGCTGTGTAACTACAGAATAAAATGATTGTGTTAGGGGGAGCACCGCTACTGAGCTGGTCTGGGTAATTAAAACAGAGTTTTATCTAGCGCAGAAAGGACTGATTTATTTTTTCTTTCTCGTCCCTCTCGGGGAAGTCTTCAATACGTCGCCGCCGCCGCAAAGAGAAACCCGCCGTGATGCGTCTCGGAGCTGAGCTCCTCCAACTCAGGCGCGTAGAGATAAAACTGGCTCTGTAGACATTCCTGGCCGGGCTGGAAGTCTCTTTTCCTGCCAGGCTTCACAGCCCAGGCTCCAGCCCGAGTTTTAACATCTAAACAGCTATTTTTAGTCCTGCAGTCTGAGGCTGGAGAGTCCTACCCAATTCCCATCCATGCAAAATGCATCCCAGACTGTGAAATCTGGCCTTTCATGTGCTTTTAGCCTGTACTGCACTGATTTCATGGGGGAAACCAGAGTTCCTCAAATTGGGGGTCCTGACCCCAAAGGGAGTTGCAGGGAGAACACAAGGTTGTTTCAGAAGGGTCACGGTATTTCCACCCTGACTTCTGCGTTGCCTCCAGAGTGGTGGCTGTAATGCTGGCCAGGTATCCAGCTCTAAAGGCAGCAGCCGGCCAGCAGCAGTGCAGACATCTAGGTGGCAATACCATGCCCACGTCGCCCTGACTTCTGTGCTGCTGCTTCAGCACTGGGTGGACAGACAGTGGTGGCTGCTAAGGAAGGGCCCAGCTCTGCAGGCAGCAGTGCAGAAATAAGGATGACAACACCATACCAGGACATCCTGCCTTCAGCACTGCTGCTGGCAGCGGCTCTGCCTTCCCAGCTGGATTCCTGGCCAGCAGCTGCTGCTCTCCAGCAGCCCAGCTCTGAAGGCAGCCCAGCCAACAGCAGCGCAGAAGTAAGGGTAACATTATTGCAAACCACCCCCCCCAAACTCCTTTTTGGATCAGGCCCCTTACAATCACACCACCATGAAATGTCAGATTTAAATATCTGAAATCACAACATTTATCGATTTTTAAAATCCTATGACTGTGAAATTGACCTAAATGAAGTCTGAGTGTGGTGGGACCCTATTCAGAGGTGCTAGTTTCTATATTTCTCTCTCTTTCTCTTCCCTTATTAATGAGCCATGTTCATGGAAATTAAAGAGATGGTCTGAGAGCAGTGTTGGGGTACCATAGTTCCATAGCTAGATTGGTTAGTATTAGGTTTAGGGCAGAGGAAAAAATTTGAATTCAAAACTGGTGCAGAGCTTTGGTTAGAGTTGGGAAGATCCTGGAGAGATTTCCACACCAGATGGTGTCAGTATCATGGGAACCATAAGACCCGTTCTCTCCCCCCCTGCCCCCCCCCCCTCCCCGCCTTCCTTCTAGTACTACAACTAAGTCCAGTGATATAAGGAAGGTCTTTCTGGTTTGGGATTCCAACTGGGAGTCAAAATGTTAGAGTTGGATTTGAACCCAAATTCAGGCAGATGTCCACGTCCATCTCTGATCATTAGCAGATATTCCCTAGTGGATTTTCAGGAACCAAACACTGAACCAGATCCTGCTATGTATCATGTGTCCTCCTTAACTAAGGCAGACCATATTTCCAAATTTTAAAAAAACAGCAACAAAAACTGTGATTCTTTTATGGCCATAGAATCATAGAATACTAGGACTGGAAGGGACCTCGAGAGGTCATCGAGTCCAGTCCCCTGCCCCCATGGCAGGACCCAGCACTGTCTAGACCATCCCTGATAGACATTTATCTAACTTACTCTTAAATATCTCCAGAGATTGAGATTCCACAACCTCCCTGGGCAATTTATTCCAGTGTTTCACCACCCTGACAGTTAGGAAGTTTTTCCTAATGTCCAGTCACAACCTCCCTTGCTGCAGTTTAAGCCCATTGCCTCTTGTTCTGTCCTCAGAGGCCGGGAAGAACAATTTTTTCCCTCCTCCTTGTGACACCCTTTTAGATACCTGAAAACCGCTACCATGTCCCCTCTCCATCTTCTGTTTTCCAAACTAAACAAGCCCAGTTCTTTCAGTCTTCCCTCATAGCTCATGTTCTCTAGACCTTTAATCATTCTTTAATAGTTTTAAGGGGTGCACAAAACATTCAGATGGGAGACCACGGATTTCTACAAAGTCCTGTGTCCCTGAGCACAAACAAACTCAAAGAGCAGGAGACAGTTTCTTTTCCTATATGTCTTTTTCTGGACAGCACTTAGCCCCAAAGTGCTCTCGTTCTTTCTCCCTCTCAGATTTTCTCAGGGCCACGCTGCTAGTGCTGTGTCTGTGTCTGCTGCTACCACGCAGACTTTTCTCTGAGCTCTCCAACTGCTTTTCATGGTCACACAAACACTGACAAACCAATACCCAGTGCAAATCCTCTACCCACACGTCCTTGGGTTTGTTTTTTTGTTTTCTGCTATTGTTTCGGCTCCCTGGTTCCATAAGGAGCTTTGCTGTTTCTTACATGGGTCTCAAATTTACGATGGTTGTTGCATTCACCCTTTTGGAAGAGATTGAATCCAACCCATGCTGCTACATTTTGCAGTTATAAAACACCAAACATCTTGCGGGATGAAATGAAAGACAAGATGGCATTTCAGGCATTCTGGGAGAAATTCTTTGGCTACCAAGAAATCCTGGCCAGAACTGGGCAGTCTTTTTCAGCTTGGAAGGCACAGCTCTACTTACCTAAATCATTGGTTCATGCGACTTCCCTTCTCTTTCTGTGCTGCCGTAAAGCACCTAGAAGAATGCAGACATTGTATGGCAGAGCAGAATTGTTTCTAACGAGAAGGTTTCTCCAAGCTGTCTAAGCATCAACATCTCTTCTTATAGTCTGAATTTATTTGGCATTGTGTCAGTTATCTCTGTGAAGAAGTCCTTGTGTGCCCCTTTCAAAGTTTAAGAACACCTGAAGCAAAGTGTATTACAATCCCTGCTTTAAATCTGACGGCCATTTTCCCCTCCCTCAGGGGAAAAAACCCCATAATGCAGTTATTTCCCTTCCCCTGCCCCCAACGTATTTATGCCGGAGAACAGGGAAGTGCTGCAACATTCTCTGTGTCTCCACATAACGGTTGTAGAGTCAGAACATGAGCGTGGGATGGAAGGACCAACTTCAGGGAGGTGTTCGCAGAAAGGCAGTGTGATCTAGCAGCTAGGGCTTTGTGGAGAAACTTGAGGAACCCAGCTTCTCTTGACCCAACATGTGATCTTATTCATGTCACTTCACTTCTCAGTCCTCCCTTCCCTTGCCCACCCTTGGGATACGTCTAGACTACAGGCTTTTGTCGACAGATAATGTCGACAAAGCTTCTGTTGACAAAGAGCGTCTAGACGACAGCCAGTTCTGTTGACAAAGCAAGCCGCTTTGTCGACATGACAGTGTAGACGCAAAGGTTCGTGAAGATGCAATAACGCCGTCTGGCGACAGAACTCTGTCGACAAAAGGCGTTATTCCTCGTAGAATGAGGTTTACCGCCGTCGACAAAACTGCTGCGTTCTGTCGACGTTATGTCAGCAGAACTCAGCGGCAGTGTAGATGCAGGTATAGTTTTGTCAACAAAAGTCCACTTTGGTCGACAAAACCCTGTAGTCTAGACACACCCTTGGACTGAGTTGTCTCCAGTGAATTTGTATGATCTTTGGGGCAGACATTCCCTGTTTCATCACTCAATATAAAAGGGCCCTGATTTTGGTGGGGGATTCTAGAGTTTTTTGCACTGTCCGGGAAAGAAAAGCACCGGTTTGTCCACAGGTGTCAGAGAGTGTTTACATTTGCTTCACTTCTATCCTGGATGAGAGCAGTACCCTAAGGGCAGCTAACCCACAGTGCAGGTCTCTCCATTTTGACAAAAGGCCTGGTGGGAAAACAGAACGATGACAGGGCATCTTGGATCCCTGCACCGCCTCCTGTCGCCAAACACTGATCAGCTCCAGTAACTCAGCATTGCTCCAAGCAGGGAATCATTTGTTCACAGACGATAAGTGAGCACTTGCCAAGAAAACAGGAAGGGGAGTTTCAAAGTTCCCGGTGCTCTAAAGGGGAGGGCCAGACATCTGTTTACCACCTGGTAAAGGTGCTGGCCAGAGTGGTCACCTAGGCATTGTGGGATATTGGTCGGGAGGCTAAAAACTATGTAAACTTGTCTTCACTTGCACATTGCCACAAAAGCCTCACCAGTAAAAGCTAGCCACCTCTTTTGGCGGTGAAACCTCTGAATTTTCCTGCATAAAGTCATTGCCGAGTGTGGACACCCCTCTGTTTTTTGCACAAAAAGAGGACTTTTCGCACTTTAAATGTTAAGAGTAGACAAGCCGTTCATTTGTGCGGCCCATTCATTCTTTCCCCTCTCAGAGGAAACAGGAAAGTCAGATCAATTAGTAGGATAGCTTTCCTAGGACAGACATTTGACCCCCCAAGCATAAGACTTACACATCTGTGTAATCTTCAGAGACAAGCCAACGTCTGACTAATAGGGGTTAGGAGGAAATTTTCCCTGGGCACAGTTTACCAGATAACTGCCTGCTGCATGTTTCCTGCAACTTCTTTTGAAGTCATTCACATTGTCATAGGTGGCGGCTGAATGTAATGGACCGCCAGTCTGATCCAATATGGCAATGCCTGTCTCTCTGCCTATGTGGAAAATTGTGCCCATCCCCGTAGTCTCGAACACAGCTTTTAAAGCAGGGGTGGGGAATCTAAGGCCCGGGGGCCAGATGCAGCCCTCGGCTTGCCTGGATCTGGCCCCCCAAGCCTCAGGGTTCTCCCCACAGCACTGGGAAGCCTGCGCTGGTGCTCCGATCTCCATGGGGCTGGAGCATACAGAATCTACTAGCCCGGGCTTGCAAGGTTCCAGTGTGTGAGGGGTATGTGGGGAGAGTCTTTCTCCTTCTCAGCTGGGGGCCACGTCAGTGGGGGGTTGTTTGGGGTTTTTCGCTTCTCACTCGTATGCAGCCCCCGACTGATTTTTCGGTGGGTTGGAGAATTCTTGACTCCATGAAAACGAGTGGTCTGTGGCACCATAGGCCGTGTCTACACAAGGAAATTATTTCAGCTTTACTAAATTCGACTTCTGGTCTCCCGATTTAGCAAATTCGAACACGCACGTGCTCATTATGGGCAAGCAACGAAACGAGCCCGAGGCAGGCTCTGTGAATGTGGACGCGCTACCTCAGACCCAGAGCCCCAGGAAGCACTCTGGGGAGAAGCGGGGGATGTCCCAAAAGCCAATCAGTTTGAATTAGAGGCACTAGAGCATCCCCACTAACGTTATTTCAGATTTACGAGTTCAGGAATAGTGTTATTCCTCATGGAAAGCAGGACTACAGAGTTCAAATTCCGCAGCCCCTTATTCCGGAATAACGGGCTTGGTAGTTTGGACACACCGCGTACAGATTTGAACGTTGGGGGGGAGGGGTTATTTCGGACTAAGCTCTTCGTGTCGACCAGGCGTTAGAGACTAACAAAAATATAGACAGTATCATGAGCCTTCGTGGGCAAAACCCACTTCCTAAGATGAACGTGAGTGGAGGAAAAAGGGGGACTCTCTATATGAAAATGTTCAACCTTGGCCACTAAGCAGCCGGGGGTGGTGGTGGTGGCAAACCCATATGCATGAAAATATCAAACTGAGATAAAAGGGTTCACCCCCACACATCTCTTTAGCAGTATCCTTGACTGTTTCCATGACATCACCATGTTTGCATGTCGTACATTGATTCTGAGGAAATTACTGGGCTTTGTGGAATGGGGTAGTAAACACCGGCCAGTCATCAAACTCACACCCCGAGGACAAAGGGAAATGAAGAGCGAGCAAAGATCGCAAATAGGCTGCAGTTCATTGGTGAAAAGCCTTAAAAGGAAGCCGTAGAAGTGCAAAAGTCTTTTCTCCAAGGCTGCTAGAGTTCTACCTTTTCCTGCTTAATGTAACTGTAGATTTCTTGAGTTCCCCTTTGGCTATTAAGTTACTTATTGATCATGTTCTTCAAAGCAAAGTGGTAAAAAAAATCCACCCCGCAAACAACCCACATTCACAGTGGGAAACATCCCAGTTCGGTAACTCACTTTTTTACCACCTAGGGCCATGTTGAATCTTTCCTTTCTTGCCTTCAGCAGGGTTGTCAAGCTAAAAGACTACATCTTACAAGTTACTAAACAAAATCCAATTAAGCCGCTGGGTTAGAAATGTAATTGTTACAAAAGGTGGCGTGTCAGATGGTGAGACGTTATTAAAAGGAAAAAAAAATAGAAAACAGTCTGAGCTTTTTCTTCCCTATCATGTCACGAATGCTTCAGATTGAAAGTGCCATACAGATGTTCCTCCAGCATACAGCCTATCTCTTAAAAGGCTATTCCCTAGGAGGGAAGCAAGTCACAGCAAAACATTTCTTACAAAAAAACAAAAACAAAAAAGGAATGGATTTCAGTGGAGAGATGGTGAAATTAACAATGTTACGCACTCAAGTATGGCTCCGAATCTAAACAGCAGAGACTACGGCTGCAAGAAAGCGGGAATTATTATCCACGCTTTACAGAAGAGGATATAAAGCGGCTGTAAATGATTACAGCTCACTTCACCTTAACCGCAAGACCACCCTTTCTGCATAGTTATGTCATGTTTTTATTATTCTCTTATGTCCTTCACTAACTCGGAGCCAGACTTGTTCCTTGTGGCCTTTGGCCTCCACTTCACAAGTTGTAAAATGGGGAGCCTATTATTATCACGGTCCACTTCATCTGAAGGGAGTCTTCCTCCCATTGGGGAGTGTTATTGAAGTGCAAATATTATGACTAGCACTTTTTTTTCCTACTCAAAACAGCTCCTTTTTCACTACGCATTGAGCCAACAATGTCTTGATCAAACCCACGAGGTTGTGTCCAGAACTGG
>JANRFK010000351.1:10715205-10730716 GCA_030068395.1 Apalone spinifera | reverse complement strand
ATGTCGGGTAGTCTAATTTACATGCCTCTGTCAGCAGAGGCATGTAATCTAGACGTACCCATAGAATCATAGAGCTGGAAGAGACCTTAGAAGCCCATCAAGTCCAGCCCCCTGCCCAAGGCAGGACCAATCCCAATTAAATCAACCCAGCCAGGAATGTGCCTCAGTGTTCCAGGAAACTGAGACACATATGCAGGATTGCTATAGGACAATAGAACTGACATGAAACATAACAAAGTGAATACAATCCCCTCTTCATCACAGTGAAATATCATTTAAAGTAGAAAACTCCTACGGTAGCCTCTAGTAGAATCCATCTCTTCTTCATCTCTGGTTTCTGCTATCAGCATCACAGAATTCTGTCCAAATAATACATTTTTTTTCAAAGCCTGTGGAGAGTCTTTTTCTCTTTGGTGTAAGCTTTGAGGGGTTTCTTTCCTCCATGTCTTTGTATGTGGTAACTTCCCTGGAGAGGTAAAGTTCCTGAAGAATATTGTTAAAATTACCACCACTTTTCATTTTGTAAATGTATGCAGATTTGTGCTAAATTAGATATAAATTAGATCAATATGTTAGTATCAACATTGTCATTTTTGTTTAGTGAGCTCTTTGAAGCCCAGTACGAAACTATGTATTCATAGAATCATAGAGCTGGAAGAGACCTCAGAAGGTCATTAAGCCCAGCCCCCTTCCCTAGGCAGGACCAATCCCAACTAAATCAACCCAGCCAGGGCTTTGTCAAGCCGAGACTTAAAAATCTCTAGGGATGGAGACTCCACCACTTCCCTGAGTAACCCATTCCAGTGCTTCACCACTCTCCTAGTGAAATAGTTTTTCCTACTATCCGACCTGGATCTCTCCCACCACAACTTGAGACCATTGCTCCTTGTTCTGTTTACTAACTATGGAAAGGAGCCTTTTAAGTGGTTGAAGAGGTAGCCAGCGGAACAAAGCAGGTTATCAAGAAAAAAGACAAAGCACACAATCTAAGCTAGATTCACTAACAAAGCTGCTTATGAAAACCATCTTGTTAGTCTTTAAAGTACTACATAGTTCTGTCTTTTGTTTCAGCTACACCAGACTAACATGGCTGCTTCTCTATCACTTTTCACCATATCAGAAGGGTAGCCGTGTTAGTCTGAATCTGCAAAAGCGGCGAGGAGTCCTGTGGCACCTTATAGACTAATCGAAGTGTTGGAGCATAAGCTTTCGTGGGCAAAGACCCATGCATCTGATGAAGTGGGTCTTTGCCCACGAAAGCTTATGCTCCAACACTTCGGTTAGTCTATAAGGTGCCACAGGACTCCTCGCCGCCTTTTCACCATAGTTATTGTTTAAAGTAAAGTAATTCACAGGCCAAGTGTCTCTGGAGCTGGGTCTAGCAATTTCCCCCTTCCCCCTCTTGTACTTCAGTTACAATCCTTTTGTTTCTACACATTTGAAGTATCTCTTTGGGCTGGGGAGGCAGAGGTAAAGCAAGCTGAAGACAATCATTGTTTCATTCCCCACACCTTATATACAATTTCCATAAGGGGAGAAACCCTAGTTTGACTCCCCACGGAAAAGTACAGAATTCCAGATGGGTTCCAGTATCAGGTGACATGGTCACATGACTCTGTCGGGCCCCTGTAGCCCTTCTTTATAGGCTGATCGACACATTTGTCAGAAGACTAAACCTTTTTATGGTCCGTTCCCTCTTGCTAGTGGGCCAGCAGCACAGTCGGGCTTTTTGTGGTGGTCCCTGAAGGGCAGATAGTAGGTTTCACCCATTATAGACACATTGCTAATAGTCTCTGAGGGGTGGCCACATTAATCTGTACCTGCAAAAACAAGGAGGAGTCCTGTGGCATCTTAGGGACAAACAGATTTATTAGGTGCACCAGCGCAGGAAAATCCACTTCAGCAGCTGAACTGGAGTGGAAGTTACAGAAGCTGCGACAAACCCTGTTGCCAACTCTGTCCACACATCTATACAAGTGACAACATCACAGGACCTCACCTTGTCAGCCATGCCATCAGGGGCTCATCCACTTGCACATTCACTAATGTGATAGATGCCATCAAGGGCCAGCAATGCCCCTCTGCCATGGATATTGGTCAAACCAGACAGTCTCTGCGACAGAGGATAAATGGACACAAATCAGACATCAGACACAGTAACAGCCATAAACCTGTAGGAGAACACTTTAACCACCCTGGGCATTCAGTAATGGATTTGAAAGTAGCCATTCTTCTACAAAAGAATTGCAAACTCCGATTACAAAGGGAGACCGTGGAACTGGAATTCGTTTGCAAAGGCAGCACTATCAGTTTAGGACTGAATAAGGATCTCAGCTGGTTAGCGTACTACAAAGGCAATTTCCCCTCTCTAGATATTCACCTCTCCACCCCAAATGCTGTGAATGAGCCACTTCCACCCGGATTTGATTAGCTTCGTCCACACAGGCAGCTTCTTCCTTATATTTACCCCTACCTCTGTCACTTCCACTCCAGTTCATCTGATGAAGTGGGTTTTACCCACGAAAGCTGATGCCCTAATCAATCTGTTCATCTCTAAGGTGCCATGGGACTCCTCATTGTTTTCACATGGGTGATACAAATCTATAGTCCATATTCCTAATTCCAGAAATGGAAGTGATGCATGCATACAAATAGGATAATCAGAGACAGTTAACCATAATCTTTTCATAATCTTTAGAGGGGTAGCCATGCCCACGAAAGCTCATGAGACCATCTCCATGTTTTGTTAGTCTTTAAGGTGCTGCTAGACTATTCCTTGTTTTTTAAGCTCATACAGGACTTGTTACTATTACTATACTTGTATTCTTATACCAACACTAAAATGCTACATTTGGGCTACAACAGAAATATTCTTCCAGAGACCTAGCTACATCTAGGTCGATCTAACTAGGGCACTCTGGGCAACTTATTTTTTCTCAACCCAGATATGCACCAAAGAGTATGTCTACACTGCAAGCTTCTTTCGGAATCAGCTAGAGCGTCCACACTACAGGGAAGACTCAAAATTAGTCCGGGCAGGTTCCCCTAATGTGGACACGCTATCTCAATTTAGAAGCACTGGAGAGGAAGACATTTAGAATGGCCCTGGGGAAGAGGATGGCTCTGAAGCGTCCACACACACCCTCTTCCGAAAAGGTTGTTTCAGAAGAGGCGTAATTCCTTGTGGAATGAGGTTTACCAACATTGGAAAAAAACCTCCGTTATTTTGATTTTCTTTCAAAATAACGTAATTGCTGTGTGGATGCTAGTATTGTTTTTTTTTTTAAATAATGGCCGTTATGCTGGGAAAACAGTGCAGTGTAGACGCACCCTAATTGTTAAATAAAGGCCAGGCCTTAGCTCCCTTTGCTCTCCATTCTATTCTAAGATTTGACTTGTAATGCTTGTCTGGTTATTATTGCTAAGGGTGGAGATTGATATGTCCTTGCGTGATTTGTAATGTGTTATGTGTGTCTGGGCGGGGGGGCGGAGGTTTGCTCAGAGAAGGGAAATCAATATGAAAAAGGGGGAAAAAAATAAAGACACGCAGAGTGCGACAGACGCTGGAATTAGAATACGGCAGTTTAATGCTCCCAAAAAAAACAACCTATTGTTTCTTATCAGATTTCCTCTTGAGCAAGCAATTGTGAAGCCAACCTGTCCGGAGAAATGAGCTGTCATTCCACACAATGAACAAACACCATTGATTTTAACAAGTGTGTGGGGGGGGACACAAACAACGCACAGCGCCGGTTGCTGGAGCCTATCACTGGCAAGAATCATTCAGCGGGAAATAAATGCTCCATTTTGTTAAGTCTTCAGGCGAAAACATTAGCAGGCAGTGGAAAGCCAGTGGGGGTGGGAGAAAGGCGGGGGGGCAGACGGCTGAGCCAAGCTAGCTGAATCCTGTGTTAAATAGATAGGATGCCATCCAGCAATCCTTGCTCAAATTGGCTTGAATTCACCTTGGCGCTAAGAGGCCAGCCCTTACACGGCATTAAAATCCCTGAGGGTTTAAGTAAGACTTAAATGGCACATTGGATTCTTGCTGGCATTCAGGTGAATTTCACCTAGGGCACTTCAGGGACTTGGCCCACTAAATTCCGAGAGAGCTGAGATGGAAGAATCTCTGCTATCCTGTGCCCTGACAGGCCAGATGCACTGGAGTTTACCCCATAGCAATCTCTCCAAGGCTACGTCTAGACTGCATCTGTCGACAGAGGGATGCAAATCAAGCACGTCAAAATTGCTAATGAAGCCAGGATTTAAATATTCCACACCTCATTAGCATAAACATGGCTGCCACTTTTTTTTCGAAAGGGAGTTTTTTTGAAAAAAAATGGCAGTCTGGACACGGATCTGTCGAAAATAAAGCCTTTTTCGACATATCCAGTATTCTTCAAAAATGAGGTTTACAGGATCTGTCGAAAAAGGCTTTCGTTTCGACACATCCACGTCTAGACTGCCGGGGTTTTTTCGAAAAAATGCCATTTAGAAAAAAAGCAACGGCCATGTTTATGCTAATGAGGTGTGGGATATTTAAATCCCTGCTTCATTAGCAATTTCGAGCTGCTTTATTTGCATCCCTCTGTCGACAAAGAGGTATAGTCTAGACACACCCCAAGGAAGAGGAAAGTTTTCAGGTTATTTCTGCCTTACGCCCTGGAGGCTGGACTGTTGGTTCTCCCCTTGCTGGCCGCGCACCGCGGTCGTTCCGCCAGCTCTTGGTTGAAACTGATGGAGTGGAAAACGAGGAAGTGGGCTTTGGAAGCTTTGGTGGCATCTCAACGCCAATACGCTTGGTCTCGATTTCTGATGGAGGACGCTGCAAGGAAGGACCGTGCATGTTCAAAGGGTGCATCAGATCTTGACCTTGATTCTGGGCTGGCCCTTTGAGAGCAAAGGATTTTATTCCCCATAAGACCAGAGATGGTCAATTTTTGGTCTTTGTGGCAGAGGTGAAGCACAGTTCAACCACTACTGAAATAAACCATCCACCCCTGCTCTCTCCCCATCGCCTCTGCAGGGTTCAGCCATCAGGAGGAGTTAGGGAAACCATTTTTGGACGGATGCATTCGCGGGGCTGTGGAGTTGCCGCATGTGAACCATGGACTCGCTGCTGGGTTTTATGGCAGGAATGTCTGGGGGACTCAAGGACAATCAGTCCTTTCCCTTTTCCATGGTCCTTCAGGAGGTAACACCAAAGCATTGTCTCCAAGAAGGACCACAGCAGGAGCTTATGGCCATGGACGGTGGGTGTAGGTAGGTGTTCTGGGGATAGAGTGTCCAGGCTGGTGGTTTGGGGAGGCAGTGCCTTCCCCTGCCTCGCTTACTGGCTGCCCATGCATTTGGCAAACCATGGGAGATGTCCTGATACTTGGCGATGGGTGAAACATTATCAAAAGACCCTGGGTTTGCAGCTGGAACTCCCATCTTTCTCTGGAGGAAGTCCCTTGAGCATCGTGCATAGGGTGGGAATGGAGTCGAGGATCAGCTGCACACACACAGACTGTGTACAGCTTATCCCATGGTAGCTGTGGGGTACAACAGCCTGAGAATGAACAAGCACGGGAGAGAGCCAGCCTGGGCCTGTGGACAGACAGAAATGAGTGCAGAAGGATGGCAAGAAAACCGGATTACGCCGGAGCGGGGCAGAGAGAGGAGCCCTTTCTAAGGGATGTGAACAGCTCCCTCCAGCCTCCTCTCAGACTCACACCAGCAAAGGAAGGGGGAAGAGGCCATGTTGGCAGGCCTGTCAATGGAAGGGGCATGGGATAAAAGAAGTGATAGTCTGGAGTCCAGCAATTCAGTAGCAATGGCGACGTCCGGAGCCCCTGGCCCTTTAAATCTCCACCGGAGTTCTGTGCACACGCTCCGTGCAGCTCTGAGGGCTGTGGAGGGCAACATTCTGGGTGGCACGACATTCCGCCTGAGACCCCGCCCCTTCTGGGAGCATGGAGCCAGGCCCCGCCCTCACACCTTGTTCAGGGCCCTGTGCAGACTGTCGGCTCCACTGCTCGTTGGTCACACCGGAAGGGTGCCGCTGCGCAAACGGATCGCTTTAAGTTGTAGCATTTGTGGTTCCTTCCACTCTCTACTCTTCCTGTAGTCTCCATAGCCTCCCCTGATGAGCACGACAGAGGCAACGCTTGTACCTCAATGACAGCTATCCATCCCCAGCCAAGCACAGCCTAGACCAGAGCTTCTCAACTTTGGAAGTCCCGGAGGCCACAATGATACTCACAGCACATGCTGAAGGCTGCAACGTACGTGTGGTTGCACATACATGCAAATATAGATGCAAATAGATGCAAATAGCTTCTTTCACACTGAGGGGCATCATGATTACAAAGATTAAGGCAAGCCTACACAGCACATAGGCCCCACTTAAGTCAGTTCTGCTGATATTAATAAAATGCAATATTGTCCCAATTTCTACCCATATGACAGCACCTTTAATGTGAGCTGACAGTCCAGGCATGTAACTACTAAAATGCATATCAACCAAAGACCGTTTTATATTGACAACTTTTTTGTTTTGGCTCCCACCCATGGGCCACGTGTTGAGCCCGGTGTAAACCCAAACTGCATCGTGGGCCGCAAAGAAATGGGCAGCCGGCTGCGTGTTGAGTAGCCATGGCCTAGACCTTTACCACTGCTCAGGGACGGGCTGATGCATGTAGCCACGCAAGCTCCGATGAGTCCTGAGGGGCTCGTGACGGAGTCCCCCAGCAAGGTGTGACGACGGCTTGAGGAAAGGTCTTTGGACTGCAGGCAGCAGGGCAGGTGAAATCCCTGTTCCTAATGCTGTGCTTGTAACATTACACAACACAGCACAACACAACACAACTTGTCCATCTAGGTCAAAACAGCCAGGAGTCCAGTGGCACTTTGAAGATTGACTGTTGTTTTTGCTGACGCTGTCTAACATGGCTCCCATCAAGGTCAGTTTGAAGCCTGATTTGTTTTGTGGGCACGGTGGAAGGAGACAGGGTCCGTCAGAAGCGAGTCCCTTCCCATTTAGAGCAGCTTATCGGCATGCGGTTCCCCACCAGGGGAGTGGCAGACCTAAGCCAGCGACAAGTCTTTTACGATTCACCAGTCAAATCCATGTGGATCAGCAAGAGGGGAGGTTGTCAAGTAACAAGCACCATCTCCCGAGGCTCCCAGATGCATGCATTTCAACGTCTGCTGCGCTCCTCTTTGTTGCCGCCCGCCCTCCTGGCTCCGCTTGCTTCGCGCCCTGCCTCACGCGGTGTTAGCATTCTGCGCCACCGCCCGCCTCAGCCAAAGATTTCAACTGGCACCAAGTTTGGCAAAAATTCTCTTTCCCTTTCTCCGCTCTCGGCTGTGACCCCTTTCCTCTACCCTGGGCATCCCTGTGTTTTTTCACCTGCGTTGCCATAGCTGGGTGGCTGACGGGGTGGGTCTGTCGAGGAAGCGCATTGATGGAAGGTTTTTTTAGCTCACTGTTTCTGCATGTTACACCCACAGGCGGGAAGGCTGCAAAAACAGTATCACCACCCAGAGGGTTACTCAGCAAATAAAACACCCTGTAGCTACAGAGAACATGTTCCCGCAGATTGCTTAGCAATTACACACACAACAAACTGGCACTTAGGAGACTCCTATGTATTGACCATAAGAACCCTTCACGTCTATCTACTGCCTTCCCTCCCGAAGGATCCCAAAGACTTTTATTAGCTGTATGGACCCAGCACTGAAACTCAGCCCTCTGCTCCTGGGATGGAACGCAAAAGCAGTCTGATGTTAGCTCCTACCAGCTGTGGGTTAGGACAGGAAATGAATCCTATATCCACATCCAAAGCCACAGTGGCAAGGGAGGAAAGGAGAAAACAGAATCATAGAAGTGGAAGGGGCCTCTAGAGGTCATCGAGTCCAGTTCCCTGCCCTCACGACAGGACCAAGCACCATCTAGATCACCCCTGATAGGTGTCTGTCTAACCTTAAATATCTTAAATGCTCTTAAATATCTCCAGTGATGGAGATTCCACAACCCCCTAGGCAATTTATTCCAATGTTTAACCACCCGGACAGGTAGGAAGTTTTTCCTAATTATCCACACTAGAACTTGGACAGAAATTCAGAAGATCCTTTTCAGAGCAAAAAGTGCTAGTAGCTGACTCACTCACATCTGGGGTGTCCCTGGATCTTCCAAACATGGTCTGGGTGCATCCCTCAGTGGTCCATGAGCTATGAAGAGATCACAAGCCAAGGCAGGTGTGGCTTGAAAGCCTCATTAATTAACGGAGTCAGAAGCAATCAAGTGATTTGCTTTGTAACTCCAGTAATACTCACTGTACAGGTGATTTTAATGTGCATAAATATCTTAAAGAGACATTAAAGAGAAGAGAGATTTAAAAGGTTTGGACTTCTCAGCTTAGAAAAGAGGAGACTAAAGGGGGATACGATAGAGGTCTATAAAATCGTGAGTGGTGTGGAGAAAGTGAACAAGGAAAAGTTATTTACTTATTCCCACAATATAAGAACTAGGGGTCACCAAACAAAATTAATAGGCAGCAGGTTTAAAACAAACAAAAGGAAGTCTTTCTTCAAGCAACACACAGCCTGTGGAACTCCTTGCCAGAGGATGTGATGAAGACTAGGACTTTAACAGGGTTAAAAAAAGAGCTAGATAGATTAATGGAGGATAGGTCCAGCAATGGCTATTAGCCAGGATGGGTAGGAATAGTATCCCTAGCTCTGTTTGTCTGGAAATGAGTGACAGAGGAGGTATCATGAGAGGATTATCTGTTGAGTTCCCTCCCTCTAGGGCATCTGGTATTGGTCACTGTCAGCAGACAGGACACTGGACTTGATGGACCTTTGGTCTGACCCAGTATAGTCGTTCTTATGTGTCTTCTGCCTCTTGCCTTCCTGGCCCCCGAAAACTGCTTTGAGAAACAGCAAATTTCTCCCCCACAAGCCATTTAATCTCTCCTCTCCCTTGTTTTTTTCAAGTATTTAAAAGGGTGTCACAAGGAGGAGGGAGAAAAATTGTTCTCCTTGGCCTCTGAGGATAGGATAAGAAGCAATGGGCTTAAACTGCAGCAAGGGAGGTTGTGGTTGGACATTAGGAAAAACTTCCTAACTGTCAGGGTGGTGAAGCACTGGAATAAATTGCCGAGGGAGGTTGTGGAATCTCCATCTCTGGAGATATTTAAGAGCAGGTTAGACAGACATCTGTCAGGGAGGATCTAGACAGTACTGGGTCCTGCCATGAGGGCTGAGGGCTGGACTCGATGACCTCTCGAGGTCCCTTCCAGTTCTAATGTTCTATGCTTCTACGATAACGAAGAGCTTGGGAGAGGCCGTCACTTCCTTGGAGAGTTGATGGATCAGGCATTAGCTAGCTCAAAAATTCATGAACATTTTATGTCACATTCTCCTCCTCACCACCTCTCAGCGTATCTAGCGAGGTCTGCTAACAGGCCCCCTCCCAGAGCAGCAGAAGCCCTGGACTGTGCCATGTTGCTCGCCATGAAAGCCACAGTTCAAATCTCAGCATGCAATTGGCCATGCAGATTGATCAAGGGTTAATGGGATTAGACGGGTTATACAACACCCAGCTGGCAGTATTGCTATTAACACAGGCACGTCCCCAGTGAGTCTGCAGTTCAGCCAGGCAGCTAAAGAGCCTCACGCTAGCATTCTCTGATTTAATTGTCTTTATATTAATTGGCGTATCTATTAGCATTAATATTCTCCGCCTCTGCACATTGTGGTCAACAAGCTTCCCTTGGCCTTTTTGTGTTCACTGGCTTTGGCTGGATACTCTGGGCCTTTAACAGCATGGGCAGCACAAGCCATGGAGGCGTTTACCTCATACTATCTCTGAAGGGGCGAATGTGGCTAGAATGGATCAAGTTAGCCGTACGAGATGCGCACGGGGAGGGGGCAGGCTTGGCTGATAAGGCAAAATTGATGCTGAAGCCCAAATGGACAGGGGCAGGCTGAGCGTATGTCTACACTACAGAGTTTTGTCAGAAAAACAGTCGTTTTTTCGACAAAACCTGTTACGTCCACACTGCAATCGCTTTCTTCTGAAAGTAAAACGAATGAACAGAGGGTTTTTTTCCGGCATTGGTAGTCCTCTTTCTACGAGGAAGAAGCCTTTTTCGGCTTCTTCGGAAAAAGGCGTGTGTGGATGGAGAAGAGAGAGTTCTTTCGAAAGAAGAGGAAAGAGGAAAGCGTACAGGTGCCCTGGTGGCCATTCTGCCCATAGCCGTCACAACTTACATGCGAGAAAGCGTCCATTCAGTGTGGACGGTTTTGTGTGTGGACGCTCTCTTTCGGAAGACGTTTTTCCAGAAGAGCTCTTCCGAAAAAAAGGTTTTTCCGAAAGAAGCCTGCAGTCTAGACATAGCCTGAGTTTGTATGAACAGAGCCATCCCATCGACAGGGTGGGCCAGGGTGGCCGCCCCATGCTTGGGGGGAAAGGAGAGGTTGTGGTGGCTGCCTCAACCATCCTATGGACGGGACAGTCCCCCACGTTAGCTGCGTAGCCTGAGGGAATATAGCTGGGGCACCTGGCATGAGGCGGCAGCAGGGGTCGGACCCCCGACTTGCATTCACTGCGGTGACAGGAGCTGACGGATGCAGAGCAACGCAGTGGCCTGCTCCGTTTTGCCGTCACCTCCCAACCAGGCCGCTCCATTTCTCCATGGCGACGGGAAGCGGCGTGTCCCCGCCCAAGCCCACTTTGCTCCCCAAGAAATGCAGGGCTCAGGGGAGCGGGCCGGGGCGCTTCGCTTCCCGCCACCATGGTGAAGCTGAGAGACTCATCTGGGAGATGGCTTCCGTTTCCATGGAGAGTGTGGGGGACCCCTCCAGCCCTGCTGCCACCGGGATCCCCCCCACGGTAACCCCAAGTTGTGTGTCTCAGGGGAAAGGTTGCAATGGGGGCAGAACAGGGGTGGCAAGAGGTGGGCCAGGGGGTGGAGCAGGTGCAGGAAGAGGCTGGGACAGGGAGGGGGTTGCCTTGGGATGCATGGCCCTAGGCACAGCCCTGGGTATAAAACAAGGAAGTTGAGAGCAGAGAAGGGGTGGGCTGCAAATTGAGGTCGAAAACAAGAATATGGGTGATAACCAAGTGCTGGTTGTTAAGCAGGCGAAGGGGGTAGAACTCGAACCAAACCACTGTCCGCATGACAAAGTGGCCAATGCTGCCTGATAGGATTAATACAGGGTATCATCTCTTCTGTGTTACACCGCCTAGCCCAGCCCTGCTGAGATGTTATAAATGCCAAAGGCTTGGGAAATGCAGCAGCTGTCTGTAAGGGGCAAAAGAGGTTTGGGAGACATGGAAGGACCGAGACTCATCTGAGAACTGCGCGGAAGGAACAGAACTAAGACGCAGCTATGGTGCGGAAAAGTGCAGCATCCAAAGGGTGTGTGGCAGCAGACTGAGATAGAGTGTTAGAGAAAATTAAAACTATCCATAAAATATCCTACGCAAAAGCTACCAAAAGATACTCACAGCAGATTGTGGAGAAGGGGGAAAAGAGCTGTTAGCAGAATGCGGGGCAGAAAAGAAAATACAAGGGGACTAGATGAAGCGCTATAGTACTTGCAGGCAAAAATAAAGGTATATTATTTATGATAGAAGTGTTTAATTGCACTCTGCTGATAGGTAAGAAGACTGAAAGAACAAAAACTGTAAGGCTATGTCTACACTACAGGGTTTTTGCGCAAAAACGGCCATTTTAGCACAAAAACCCGCAGACCATGCACACCTCAAGCTCGTTTTGGCACAAGAAAATTTACAGTGAATTGACAGAACAGAGGGGTTTTTGCACTGTAGGTATTCCTCTTTCTACAAGGAATAACTCCTTTTTGCGCAAGACCTCTTGTGCAAAAAGGTGTGTGTGGATGGGAAACAGGGTTTTTTGGTGCAAAAACAGCCTTTCAGAAGAAGCACAGGTGCCCTGGTGGCCATTCTGTGCATGGCAATCAGAGCTTTCTTGCGAGAGCGCGTCCATGCGGTCTGGATGTTCTCTTGCGCAAAAGTGAATCGTTTTTCTGATGCGCTTTTGCAGTGTGGACCTTTTTGCACAAGAAACAGGGTTAGTGAGAAAACGTACAGTTTAGATTTCCAGGATGTCATCAGACATCACAGAGAAATAACAGGAAGGGGATGGTGAGTCTGCGTATTTATAAAGGAAGGTCTTAGTTATGTTGCCATATGTGTACAGAGCTAAGTACACTAGCGTTGAGATTCCTCTGCAGAGTAATACTATCTTTATACAAATCGACTATGTTTACTATCTGTGTTTAAAACAACAACAACAAAAAACTAGACAACTTAGAATTAGAAGAGTGAGTTAAAGGTGTTCAACGCTCATAAATTATTTGTGGAGACTTCAATCTTCATAATGAATTATGGGAAAGCAGAAAAAACAGATTACAATGCCAAATGTCTGCTTTTGTTCAATTTTGGATCACTTACTACATTTAATTTGGAGGTTGGAACGTTTTCATGTTTTGGATATAAGCAATATAGCAAGTAAAAGCAATTGAGAAATCTATAAAGAAGATGGAATGGGAAGTGATCACTTCTCTGTGTTAATTGCAAATCAAGGCCAAAGTAATGTTGAAGCAACTGACAGAATTGCTACCTTGAGCCAAAAGCAAATTGGGGACTTTTTAAGAGTAAATGTGCTGCGTATTTAAGTACCAATTGCACGAGTGATAATCTGAAAGAAATTTCATGATAGTGTAGCACAGGGAGTTGTAGCAACAGCCAGCCTCTCTATATGTGAGACACTGAATTTCCACAAACTCAGAAATCCAGTTCCCTGTTGGAATGAAGCTTGTAAAGCAGCAATTAAAGAAAGAAATCAAGGCATAAAAACAAACAAGAAGTACAATGAGTAACAAAGACTTAATGAACTAAAAAAAATATGTAAAACATTGGCACAAATAATTTTTAAAACAACAAAGAGAGTTGGAAAAAAGACTCCAAGGTTTCAGAGGGATATAAACTAGTTAAAAGAACGAATGGGATATGGAGTAAAATCAAATTTACACCTAGGCTTATAGTAAGTTATAAAGTTGAAAGTTCTAACTTTGGAAAAGCAGGCATTTTAGCAAAAGAGCTCCAAAAAGTTTGTAGGGATACAAATCAAAGTAGAGAGTTTTATGCAGAAAAATGAATGTTTGCTGAAGCTCTTACATGTTCAGATAGACTATAAAGATGATATACTGAATGAAAAATTCAGCATATAGGGGAAAAAACCCTATAGACAAAGGTAAAAAACTGCCTTAGGTAAAGATAGCGTATGTAATGTAATGTTTAAGCACCTACCAGAAAGAAGGTTAAGAGTTTTATTGAAATTGTATAATAATATATGGAATACTACCAACAGAATGCTAAGAAAACCTGGCAAATTACTCACAAGACTAGCTGCATATAGACTCATCGCCCTCACATCATGTGTGGGCAAAGTCATGGAAAGAATAATAAATGAGAGATTAGTAGCACACTTGGAAAAAATGAAATTATATTCTGCGCACAAAGTGGTTTCAGGAAAGGAAGAGGCACAGTTGAACAGTAAGATTAAAAACAGGAATACAAAACAAACCCCGAGAGGAACCGGGAGTTTATGATCACTGTCTTTTTCGACACTGAAAAAGTGTCTGACATTCTATGCAGGGATGGCTTGCTGTATACACTAGCCACCACCGGAATGAGAAGAAGAATGTTCTGGTGGATAAGAGACTTGTTAAGTGATAGAACTGTGCAAGTCAGAATTGTAGCTGCTTTCTCGAATATTTATAAACTGACTAATGGCGCTCCACCGGGGAGTGTTATCAGCCCAATCCTGTTGAACATTATGATTAATGATCTCCCGGTGAGTACACAGGCAGGAATAGGTATTATGCTGTTTGCGGACGACGATGTGATGAGGGCCAAACGTAGAAGACGTACAATAGCGGTGGCGAGGACCAATGAGGCGCTCAAGGGGATTTCGAAACAGGGAGATTATTTGGGGATTTACATTCTCGCTTGCGAAAACAAAGGAAATGAGCTTCACCAAAAGGGCAATTGGGGAATAATGGAAACTATATCTCAGTGGATGGCTCAGCGGGACCGACAGCCTGGCTGGGGTCCTGGGCATGGCGGGGAATGGGGCCTGCTCTGCACCCCTGGAAGGGGCAAAGCCTCAGGTAGAAGGGGCAGATTGGAGCACTCCGGCAGCGATTTAAAGGGGCAGGCTGGGGCACTCTGGCAGCGATTTCAAGGGGCGAGCTGGGGCACTCCAGCAGTGATATAAAGGGGCAGCCTGGCGCCCTCTGGTGGCGATTTAAAGGGGTGGGATGGGGCACTCTGGCAGCAATTTAAAGGGGCAGGCTGGGGCACTCCAGCAGTGATTTAAAGGGGCACACAGCAATTTAAAGGGCCCAGGTCTTCCAGTCCCTGCTGCAGTAGCAGCAGCAGGCAAAAGATCCGGGCCTTTCTGTATCACAGGACTCCAGGTCTTTGCCCCCACCATCAGCGGGCCTGGGAAGGCTCATACAAATAGTATCAAGACTAACTGTACAGATGATATAAAACTGCTGAAAAGCATTGCTGGGAAGAGTTGGGGTACAGATAACAGTTGGGGTGTTGCTGATGCTATAGAGGGCATTCCGAAGACCTGTCACAGATTATGGATGCCAGGCCTTAATTCGGCTTCTCAATTAACCCCCCCAAGAATAGAGCAGTTCCAGGCCCAACGCTGAATCAAATGGACATGGATTTCAGCTCTGTGGTGTGTGCTGCAGATAGCAACTGAGAAAGGCCTATAAATACAACGATGAAATTGCTAGTTTTAACTTTTCGAGCTAAGGTTAATGGAAATAGCAAAGGTAAAAATACTAAACAATTAGAGGAGGCCTGTTGAGAATTAAGTAGACAAGAAGTAACGGTGGGTAGTGTTCCCTGTAAGCTGAGTGTTTGGGCGGTCACCCAGCAGCGATTCAAATGCTGCTCAGATGATTAGCAGAGCACCCAGAGCTGCTAGCACTGTCAGTATGTGTTTGTACTGGTGGGACACACCACACATGCTTTAGTGCACATAAAAAATTATTCCATGCATGCAATATTGAGGGAACATTGAGCGTGGATGCCACAAACTCCCACGTGGTCACAAGGTGAGAGAAAGATTTCGGTGGAAAGGAATGCCTGCAAGACATTGAAATCTTTCTTTATAGGGAAAACGAGGCTAGGTTGTCTTTGTGCTTGTGGTTTTGGAATGATATAATAAAGCAAAGGGAATGAGCAGGTTCATTAAAAGGGATGACTAAGATTTAGGTCAGCATTGCCAGAGCTGTACTGGCCCCTCCAGACAGGACAATGTGGGTTGAGTGGGAAAGTCCTTTTGTGCCCATGAATTTGGAATTAAGATATCAATGAGACAATTTAATTTTGCAGCCAAATTGTTAGGCATACTGTTGACACTGATCTACATAAGTGATGCATGCCCAATCTTGGAGTGCTAGCCTATCT
>JANRFK010000351.1:10686498-10700345 GCA_030068395.1 Apalone spinifera | reverse complement strand
CCCTCAGTCTCCTCTTTTCTAAACTGAAAAGTCCCAGTTGCTTTAACCTCTCCCTCATATGGGACCCGTTCCAAACCCCTGGTCATTTGGGCAAGATCATTTGACTCAAGATGCTGTCTGCTCGGGGTGGAATCCATGATTCCATGAGCCAGTTTAGTACAAGTTGGGGGTGTTCGCCAATATCCTTTACCAAAATACTCCTGTCTCTGACTGTTTTACACGTTTGGTTGACACATATGCAGGAATGACAGAATGGGTTTTTGCCCATGAAAGCTCATGATTCTCTCTCTCTCTCTCATTTGTTATTTTCTAAGGTGCCACAGGACCACTTGCTGTTTTTAAAGTTACAGACTAACATGACGACCCCTCTGAGAATTTCCATGCTAGTTGAATGCCCCCATCCCTGTTTGAACATGGAGTTGGTGAGAATACTGATCCTAGGAGACACCCCCCCCCCTTTCAGCTAAAGATCTTAAAGCCCTTTATAGAAGTGGGCAAGTGTTGTCATCCTGGTTTCACGGAATCCGGGGGAAATTAACCAATTTGCTTAAGTTCTCACAGTGGCAGAGTCAGGGACGGAGCCCACACATCTGGTGTCCCAGCCCAGCCTGGACTAAGCATATATAAGAAGTTAAGAATGGCCATACTGGGTCACACCAAAGGTCCATCTAGCCCAGTATTCTGTCTGCCAGCAGTGGCCAATGCCAGGTGCCCCAGAGGATGTGAACAAAACAGGGAATCATCCAGTGATCCCTCCCCTGTCACCCATTCCAGTCTCTGACAAACAGAGGCAGGGACACCATCTACTCAGCCTGGCTAACATGTACTGATGTATCTAACCTCCATGAATTTATCTAGTTCTTTTTTGAACCCTGTTATGGTCTTGACCTTAACAACATCCTCTGGCGAGGAGTTCCATGGATTGACTGGGTGTCATCAGAAGAACAGCATGGCTGTCTGACAGCATGACTTGTTAGAAAAAGATATTAAATAGCGTTCTACAATTGTATGAGCCTGGGCAACTTGTATGAGCCATTGCATCTCGTTATGCTTTCGTTTCTCCATCTGTAAAATCAAGAAGCAAAAACTTGTCCTTCAGAAAGCATGTGGTGATCTTTGGTAAAAGGGGTTGCGTAAATGCTAAGCAACGTCGCTCTCACAATTTTGTGCCAACTAGAGTCTTTCCAAATTACCACCACCAAGTTGTTTCTAAAATTCTGCCTTTAAACATATTTATATGTGGCGACATATATTTAACATGTCTGCACAATGCACTTTATGAAGCATATAAAAAAACGGCATTGAAATTATCTATTTCTCCTGTACAGCCTGTCTCTTTTTGGGGGAGAGATAACAAGGAACTATTTCATATTGCTGCATGCTGCTGGATGCCACGCTGTAAATTGAGAAATGAAGCTCTTTTTGAAAAATGATTTTTTCTCCCCCTTTTTTTTTAACGCCATTGTAAACTGGGAAGCCCCAGCAAACAGAAGCCCCAGCAATCATTTGCAGGCTATCTGCCCAGAGTCCCGTATGCTCCATTCTCTTGTTTGCTCAGCGTAATGAATGGGCTCTTTCAGCCGGAGGGATCATAACATTCATCGGGACTGAGCACGGCTTTGTTTGCTGAGAACCGGGAGCTTCCCTTCTGCAAACTTTGCGAAAGGGCCGCTCTGATGCTCAGGAAGGGTTAGATCCAATTGGTGTCCATGTGCACTTGTTATATATGAGACGGGCTGATCAGCGGTGCCACATCATCAAATATGCAGCACGGATATTTCATTATCTGCCTAATTCATAGGCTGGGGCCACGGCTGGGTGATTCTAGAAATTAAACTGTACTTTCACCTCTAAAAAAATGCAGTCCCTGCTAGGCAGTGAAGTGGAGCGATTGCTGTGCGGCTGGGTTATTGAGTGATTGGGAGCGAGGCATGACGCAAACAGGTTTGTGCCTGGCCTCACCTTTCATCAGCAAAAAATTAATCACCTCCAAAGTGCTCTAGTGAATGAGGCTGGCAAGCGGTGCAATTACGGGAATGGACAGGAGTTAATTAGTCAATTGCCTTTGCAGCCGGGAGACCCTACAGAGCAGCAGCGGGGTTAGATTTCCGAAGGGCGTGCCGGTGGAAGGGCCCAAATGGCAACCGTCACATTTCTCCACCTGCCGGCAAGGGGGGGGTTCATGCTCTGGGTTTCCAGCTATGCAGACTGGGGCTCAAATGAACCAGGGGGGACAATTCTACCCTCAGCCGAGGGAGCAGGAGTGTGAGCCGGGTGCCAGGTCAGTTCCGGTGTGAGCAGCCCAGGGGCTGCTCTAGCTTGTGCTCCTTGCGATGGCTCCTATGGGTTGTCCTGGTAGGTGGGTCACAGGACAACATCAGCCATCACTCTTCCCAGCCTGCCATGCCTCCCGGCACTAGGCATTCCTGGTGGGGCGGAGGTTGAGTTGCCAACAGCTGGTCTGCATGTGTCCAGAACTCACTTCTAGAGGATTTATTCCTTGGGGGAGCTTTCTGGAAGATTGGCGGCCAGTGGAGCCGGCATACAGTGACTGCAGAGCAGAGATGGGGACTAGCTCCTCTCCCGCTCCCCCCAGCTTCGTAAAGGTGCAGGAGCTCCTTGGTGCTGCTACTCCTGAGCAGCCCCCATGGGAACAGCAGGAGGGTCACGGGATGACACTGAATGGGCTGGTTGAGTCCTTGCTGCTGCAAGCCATTCTGAGCCCCGGCTGGGCTGAACGGTGTTGATGTGGCTGGTCATGGGGTCATAGTGGGCCACAAGCTAAATATGAGTCAACAGCATGACTCCTGCAAAAAAGCCAACAACACTCCTGTTAATGCATCCCAGAATGATGTGAACAAGACACGAGAAGTCATTCTTCTGCTCTGCTCTGCACCGGTTAGGCCTCCACTAGAGTATTGTGTCCAGTTCTGGGTGCCACATTGGAAGAAAGAGTGGTGGACAAATGGGAGAAGGTCCATAGAAGAGCAACAAAAATGACGAAAGGTCTAGAATAGGTAGCGGGTAGTCAACCTGTGGAACTCCTTGCCAGAGGAGGCTGTGAAGGCTAGGACTATAACAGAGTTTAAAGAGAAGCTAGATAATTTCATGGAGGTTAGGTCCATAAAAGGCTATTAGCCAGGGGATAAAATGGTGTCCTTGGCCTCTGTTTGTCAGAGGCTGGAGAAGGACGGCAGGAGACAAATCGCTTGATCATTGTCTTCGGTCCACCCTCTCTGGGGCACCTGGCGCTGGTCACTGTCAGTAGACAGGCTACTGGGCTAGATGGACCTTTGGTCTGACCCAGTACGGCCGTTCTTATGTTCTTATGTAACACATGGGCTGCGCGGGAAGACTAGAAGAATTGAGTTTGTTTAGTTTGGAAAAGAGGAGACTGAGAGGGGGCATGATAGTGGTTTTCAAGTACCTAAAAGGGTGTTACAAGGAGGAGGGAGAAAAATTGTTCTCCTTGGCCTCTGAGGATAGGACAAGAAACAATGGGCTTAAATTGCAGCAAGGGAGGTTTAGGTTGTTACATTAGGAAAAACTTCCTACTTGTCAGGGTGGTAAAATGCTGAAATAAATTGCCTGGGGAGGTTGTGGAATTTCCATCATTGGAGATATTTAAGAGCAGATTGTCTAAACACCTTTCGGGGATGTTCTAGATGGTGCTTGATCAGGGCAGGGGACTGGACTTCGTGAGCTCTTGAGGTGCCTTCCATTTCTAGCGTTCTATGATTCAGGTTTTTTTGGCTACTCAGCCCTCTGGATAAGTCACACAGCCTGGTGTGAGTCACTCAAACCCTCTTCCAGGGTACATGTGTTCAAGGGCCTTTTTGGTGCCCGCTGTTTGGTGTCTCAATCTATTCCACACTCCGATGGACAGTGGTGCTTCCAGGGCTTCCCCTCCTGGAGACAGTGTCCTTGCCCTTAGCTCCGGCTCGATCACATTTCCTCATATAGTCCACAATAGCTCCCCACATTGAGCTCTCCATGGTGCTGACGCTCCCTCGCTAGCCAGTCACCCATGGTCTTGTCTCCTTGAGAACTCCAGTTGCACTAAGTTGACTCTGGTCCTACCACTCTTTTTATAGGGCCTTCCTGGCCCCTGATTGGCTTCTTCCTGCAGACACTCTAGGCTCCCTGGAGGACTTCTCTATGGTTTGCTGGGATGGAACGTGGCAAGGCTACAAGGCTCCAGCCAAGGGCGTTGGGGTTTGGTCCACCCTATCACACATGGGCAGAGATGGGGTCAGAACTGCACAGTTGCATAGGACCCTTGTGAGGCATTAGGAGCTCTCTTCTGCACACACACGACGCTCTTTTCAAATCACCGCAGGGGCCATCAAATTAAATAATGTTTGCACCAGTGGGAAGCTCTAGTGCGAAAAAGGGTCTTGGTTCCGGACCCATTTTCACCACTCTATCTATTCAACCTACTTGTCTGCAGTACTGCTTTCCCTGGGGCTGGGGGTGGGACCAGCTGACAGCACTGCTGAGGATATTTTTCCATACAGCTGAAGGGCGGACAGGAGTTCCCAGCCTGTTACCTGGTGAGGGAATGCCAGAAGTCTCTGGTTTTGCTGGGCTGGTGTCGTGAGATGTAAAATGTGCAGCCTCATTGCTTTGGAGAGGTCACTAGACTGGAACAGCAGGACACAATGCGGGGGTAGGAATGTGGGGCATCAAAATACTGCACTGAGAGTGTAGCCCTGTGCCGGGTTAGCAGAGAAAGCCAGTGGGGAGCGTAAAAGCACATCAGGAGAGCGGGGTGTGCTGCCCAGAACTGGCATGGCATAGCAGGCGGCAGGTTGAGGATGTGGCACGCTGCCTGACCCGTGGCAGCGGCGGTGGAATCTCCATGCTACAATCGCAGGAGTGTGCCGGGGGTTTGGAACGCTGTGCGTGGAAGGAGAGACATGCGTGCAGCCCTAAATCCTTTAGGTCAGCATCTGAGCAGGAAGGATTGCTCTGTGCTGGCTTGCACTGTATTGAAGGCTTTTAAAAATGCATATGGAGACAGAGGGCAATTGGGGAAATCAGCACGCTAGGAAAGATCATTTGCCACTGAGCATCAGGTGAGCCAGCCTGAGTCCAGGACACACACTGCAGGGAAAGGGGTAAATCTGCCTCATGGGGATACAGCCGGTACGTGCATATATGGTAGTGCAAAGAACAGTGTTTCTGACAACACCCGTAGAGCAGCAGGGAAGCTGGGCTGCTACCTACAGAACATAGACATTTCCCCACTGGACAGTAAATGTTACAAACCCACTTGTTCTCAGCACAGAAAAGGGGGGTTTCATTGTTTTATGGGACCATTTCTTGTGACTTACCTCTCTGATCTTATAGCCCAGTGGAATGTGGCCTGCAATAGACACTGGAAACATTCTTGAGTCACTGGAAACATTTTCACTTCATGGACCTAGATCTTCAGCGAGGTCCCTGCTCTGCTCCATGCAGTGGAGAAGAGAGGCTAAAACCCAGCTGTACATTTCTCCTCACTGCAGGGCTCCACCAAGGGCCAGTCCACATCTGGGGGATGTCAGCCTACGGCATGTGTTGGCTGTGCTCTGTCTGTTGCTGCCAGACCCCTTATGCCTGGAGGGAGAAGGGAGCTAACAGCTGAGTATGCTTTGCAGGTGGTGTCTCCAGATACCCCACTAGAGCATCTTTAAGGGTGGAAACAACTTTGTCAGAGGGCAGGAGCTAGTTCGCAGTCTAACTGGGCAAGGAAGTAGAGCTGGCCGTGATGCTTATTGTCGTCGGGGGGTGGCCACTGCTCTGGCAAGCCCTATGTCAGGAGACCGGCACCCTTCCCCACACGCTCCCAAGGACAATGGTGTGATGTGGCTCCAGGTTCTGAAATTCAGCGGTTGCATGTGGCTAGTGTATTTGCCCGGAGCAGCCCTGGCAAATAATAGACACCCGGTGAAGTCTTGGCTCATTGAAGTCAGAGGGGAGCTGTGCCCTAGACTTCAGAGGGTCTAGGATTTTATTTGCCTTGAGCAATGTATTACCTAGGGGATGTCACTAAAAACACTTGTTGCCATGCATCATGTCTTCCCTTGGAGTGCTAGTCTGCTACGAAGGCGTTTGACTGGGACTCAGGAAAGCTGGATACAAACACTGTTGCAAAATTCCTGTGTGGGACAAGTTGTTGAAGGCCTGATGCTTTACACACACACCCTACCTAGGGGGGCTGACAGCCTGTGTGGGCCCCTGGGCAAAGTGGGCGGGGCTGGCTCCATCCTCTCAGAAAGGGCAGAGCCTCAGGTGGAAGGGGCGGAGCCTCCTGTGGAAGGGGTGGGGCCTCAGGCAGAAAGGGGCATGGCCATGGGCAGACATCCCTCCATGCCGCACAGACCCCCCACCCAGCCCTCAGAAACTCATGGAGCTCACGGTGCTGGGCTCTAGTGGTGATTTAAACGGCCCAGGGTTCTGACCGCTGGGCTCTGGAGCAACTCCCCCTCTTTGCCCCTCCCCATCAGTGGGCCTGCCCCTCTCAGGATTTCCTGTTCAAATCACTAGGACTTCTCTTGGGAGCAAGGGGAAGGCAAGGTAGCGTAATTAGTCTTGTCACCATCCTACGTGTGTCTGTTCCCCATCTGTGAGATTAGTGACTTACCACTCAAGTGTTTCGTCTATGCTTGTTAGATCCCCGAACACCACGATGAGAAGCATCACAGAACAGCCTATTGATAAAGACTGTCCATATCCCATTGACGGCCATGGCTTGGCTCATGGGAGAGAGCTCTAGGCTTGGTAGCTAGAGCCAGTATGTAGAGTCAGAACCAAGCTCTAAAATCGACAGAAGCGATGTCAAAGCAGAGAGAATTGGGAATGCGGGGGACATGGCTAGCACTAACACAGTATGATTCGGATCCAAAGCCAATGGAATGGGCCGTTGGCTATCACACGAATAGTGACTCTGGTTATGGCCTAACAACTGCTGTAGTTTGTGTGGAGCCTGTGGGTTCGTTTGCTGGATTTTGCTGGCCGCTGCGATTTGGCATTTTCTGGGCTTCCTTGGTGGGAATATGCTCAGCACAGGTTGGCAATCACAAATGCAGATGCTCATGCAGCCATGGACAATGCAGGATAGACCTGACTGCCAGTAAGGTCGGGAGTCACCATGAACAGGGACTTAGGAACCGGCGACCACAAAGCAAGGCAGGTTCACACCATCAAGCGCTACCTTCTCATCCAACATTGTGCCGAGACAAGGGCGGGCCAGGCAAGAGCTGGTGCTCTGGGGTAAGGACCCCATTAAGCAATTGTATGGTTCTAAAACGCAGACCAAATTGCCAGCAGCATTGTTCCAGTGGTACCGCCATGTTTGTCAGGAGGTACCCAGGTCTGCCTTTCTCCCGGCTGTTGGATTCTGTTGGCCCGATCTCCAGGTCTTCATGAGGGATACATGATCAGCTAAGAGATTGGGGATTTTTTTAAAGCTCGGTGCTTTTCATTAGTGAATGTCCTTTTTTTCCTACCATGCTGTCTTTTCTCTCTTGGCTATTAAAGATCATGGCAGGTGGAGATTTTACTCTAACCTGCCGAAGAATTTGGCCGCTGGCAACCGGAGGCAGGAAAACTTTTGGATTTATTCACGGACACCTGTCATGCCCCCAGATGAACCATCTTCTGAAGTTTTCTGCTCCATAAATCAGCTCGTCTTGGACATCGTAACTCTTCTTTATCGGCTCTTTCCCTCTCGTAAATAAACTTCATTCCATATGTATATCCTGCAAAGGGGAGGTTGATTTGCAGCCCTGCTCAAGCGGAGGTGGCATTTCTTTGCCACTTGACAAAGTGCCCAAGGATTCTTCCCAGCTCCTGGGTGTGCCAGGAAGAAAACTTGCTCCTGTGCTCCCCTCCGTTGGCCAGACCACCTTGGGTGGCGACCCACCAGGGTGGGCTTGGTCAGGGTGCTTTACGGAGACTTTGAGCAGGGAGTAGTGGGGAGATTGAATAGGTGGCCTTCATTCTTCTGAGTGAGGATAGAGTTAGGTGGGGTTAGGGAGCACAGAAGATGCTGCTGTCCTTTGGCATGAGACTTAAAACCCAGGTTCTGAATGTTTATGGTTATTAAAGATCTCCTGGCCAAACTATACCCTCAGGTTACGATGCTCTACTCTCCAGTTTCAGAGGGATGTGAGTTTCTGATTCACTTTCCTACCTGACTGATTATGTACATGGTTAAATCGCTGCTACATTTCACCCCAGAGGTGGATGCCTTTCGGCGGTGGAAGACGGTACCATGACCATACATTGAGATGGTATGCCCTGGACAGTGCTAGAAGCCAGCATTTCTTCATCTCTAATCCTGGTTTGGACACTAAGTCAGTAGATGCCTTATACTCCAGACCTTCAGTTGGCGCCTGGTCCAGCCGTGGGTAAGCAGGTGGTGGGTACCAGGCTACTCCAGGGTGGGGCGGGCCTTGAACCCACAACCCTGCAACCCAGCTTGCTTTTGGGGAGGCCACTTCACATCTCTGGGCATCAGATTCTGGTGTGACTCAGAAGTAACTCCAGGGAGTTCAATGGAGCTGCCTTGGCACAAAATCATTGTTAGGGACAGCCGAATTGAAATATTGTCTACTTCAGTGCATATATGGCGCCCTTCAATGTCATATTCTAGAAGAGCACACTTCTCGTCACACAAGCTAGCCGAATTATCAACGTTTCACACCTGGAAAGCGGAGGCCTCCAGAGATTAAATGACTTGTCCAAGGTGTGTCCCATGTGTGAACCACAAGACCCTCTTTTCCCACCCACAAAGAACCAACGCCTTTGCGGGAACAGGATCAGCTGGAGAACAATTCATGCACTGAACCAAAAAATCAACAATTCAGACAGCTCTGAGGCTTCATTTGCCCCTTCCCTTCTTCCCAGCTCCTTGTGCCTTGCAAGTTGCAGGCACGTGGTTGCAGAGACGGGAGATGCGGAACAATCTGAACACTTGCCGGTTTAGTACCCAGGACCCTGAAAGGTGAAGGAGGAATTTCTTCCAAGCTTCGCCTCAGCATTCCTTTTGAAAGGACTGTGACAGGATGTACCCAGCCCCGCACGGTAAAAGCTGGGCTTAAAAAGCTCACCTGCCGGAAGAAGCCCCGCCCCCACGGCCCTGCTGGGCATGCTCAGACTGCAGCCCAGGTATAAAAGCGTGGAGAGAGGCTCAGTCAGGGCCGACTGCGGAGGAGGCTGGAGGTACTACCGGAGCTCCTGTTGGCGAACCGCCAGAGGGACCGGAGCGAGATGCCCATGCTCCAGCGAGGACCGGGAGGAAAGAGGTGCCACTGGAACTCCTGCAGGCGAACCACCAGCCCGCAGGACACAGCAGAGCTGGAGGAAGACCCTGGAGGGAGTTCAGCAGAGTATGGCAGGAAGTAGCCCAGGGCAGGCGATTGAGTCCTGAAAAGCTCAGCATGTTGCGGTGGGATTCCCCGCTGAGCGAGCAGTGGCCCTTACCTCTGCTATTAGGGTTCTGGGCTGCAACCCAGTGGAGTAGGGAGGGTCCGGGTTCCTCTTCACCCCTTTGCCTCAACCCCATAACCAGTGGGGACTGCATATGCTGTATACCAACTCCGGCGACCAGGCCGCACTGCCAAGTGAGAGGGGTGTTGGTTAGTGACTCCAGCTATTAGGCCACACTGCCCCAGTGAGAGGAGTGTTGGTTAGTGACTCCAGCTGCTTGGCTCCAGCAAACGGGGTGTTGAGTACTAACTGCTGCAATTAGGCTCTACAGTCACAACAGGAGGGCCGGGGGCTGAGGACTGAAGAGAAATTGCTAGACGTGCAGGGTTAGAGCATAACTCTAAGAGCCCTAGGGACTCGACTACCCCCCCCCCCACGGGAGGGGTGAGTGAATGACCCCGCGACAAGGATTAAGGAAGGCTCAAAGGTCAGCGGCCAGATCCCAACAAAAACCTTGTTTCAGCAGAAACAGAGAAGCAATGTAGATCTCTTGCTATCCGAATGAAGAAGAGAGCCCTCTGTTTTTTCCCTCCGGCGGGTATTTGAATAGCAGATACACAGGAAATGGCTCACACATGCAGCCTGCCTTTTTTTTTTATTTAAGAGGTTGTAAAACTGAAAATCAGCAATGGCAGCAGTTGCATCCCTGGGACGCTGTGTTGGGATAAAATGAACCTGCCTCCAGCTCAGGACCCATGACCCCTGTCACTTGAGCTAAAACGTCAGATCTCCGTTGTCCAGTCGCAGACGCAGGGAGCTGTTCTGTCAAGGCTTAGCCAGGAGAGGAGGGGGCAGGGAAAACACACCTCTCAGTGGCTCACGCCAGTTTCCCTTATATTCCAGCGCCCTTTCCAAACTCACTACTAGGTCTGTGCATGTAAATTTTAAGTGGGACGTTGTGTTAGACCCGTAACCCCATGGACAGGATCTTAGCGACTTCCTCGCCCAGCCCAGATTTCTCCCTTCACATCTTCAAAATTCTATCAATTATGATTTATTTGTATGATGGTAGCCCCCAGGAGTCTGCCATCCTGGAGCAGAAGCAGAGCCCTATTGGATTAGGTGCAGTACAAACAGGGCAAAAAAGACCGGCTGTGCCCCCAAAGAATTTACCATCTGACTATCAGACTCTAAGCCACACGTGGAGACAGACTGGAGCTCAAAGACACGACGAGACAACAGTCGGCAGCATGAGACGGGGACTGCTCAGCACACCAGCTGCCTAATGGGAGTCGAGGGTTTTTTGGCCCCATCCTGGCCCAGACAAGTTTTCAGGAGGTACTTGAAGGAGGACAATGAGGTGGCTTAGTGGAAGTTTACGGGGAGCTTCTCCCACGCGGGAGGGTTAGCATGGGACACTGCATCCTGAAACCACCCCCCGCAGATGTGCCCTCCCGGAACACGTAACGAGTCTCCCCAAGCCCAGAGAGGAGGGTCCTTAGGACGTTCACTGCCCACAGAGCCTCACACAGCAGAAATCCTCCCACCGATGTCCCCGTGTCGGTCAAGGGCTTGTGAAACTACTGTCCACTAAGCACTCAGGAGCATTTGTTCGCTCAAAGCTGGTCAAAGAATGGAGAAAAAAACACCACCTGCAAAGAACCAGCTTGACAAATGATGGGAAAAGGTTCCCAACAGCTGACTGATCTTCCGCTGAGTACTCCAGTTAGCTTCTACAGGCTCGGATCAAGGTTAGCACGGTGCTTTATAACCACATTATTTGGGGGAGGAAAAAACAAGGAGCAACAAAGTAGAGAAGTGACTTGTTTAAGGTGTCACAGCCTGGAAAAGAACCAGGTGCCCTGGTTATTAATTCACTGTACTGGCCACTAGATCCACGTGGTTTCTCTTTGCTGCACGTGCTCCCCACTGGTGACAACAGAGCTGCACCATCTATGCACAAATCTTTCTCCTTCCTGCTCCCAAACAATGAGAACTGGATTCAATCCTATTGTGTGTAGATGCAACTCACACGGAAGTGCTTCCAGTTCACTGCTGTGTTATTCCTGCTTTGGGTCAGCCGAGCACCATGGATTTCACGGCAGTGACACTAGCTTATAGTTGGAGCAAAGCCACGGTGATGGGGGTCTTTAAATCTCATCTCCAAATCAGCACTTTAGTGACAGCTTGAGGGAGGAGCATCTGGGAAGGCCGTGACTGAGGGATGCCGCTGTAGAAATAAATTGTGTTGCACGAGCACCTGGGAATTATGCTTTGCAAAGTCTCTTGGGCCACGTGGAGTCAGTGATACACTCATACACTCATAGACTTTAAGGTCAGAAGGGACCATTATGATCATCTAGTCTGACCCCCTGCACAACGCAGGCCACAGAATCTCACCCACCCACTCCTAGAATAATCCTCTCACCTAGATCTCAGATATTGAGGTCCTCAAACGATGGTTTAAAGACCCCAAGATGCAGAGCATCCTCCCGCAAGTGACCCGTGCCCCATGCTACAGAGGAAGGCGAAAAACCTCCAGGGCCTCTGCCAATCTACCCTGGAGGAAAATTCCTTCCTGACCCCAAATATGGCGATCAGCTGAACCCTGAGCATGTGGGCAAGACTCACCAGCCAGACACCCAGCCAAGGTTGAATTACTGCTGCTATCCAAATGATCATTTTTAATGGGTTAACTCTGCAACTTCTTCAGGGAGAGCGAGGGGGAGACGATGAATCTAGAACCAGGCTCTCTAATCGCCCCAACAAACTTCCCTGTAAAGCGTTTATATTATGAGGGCAGCGGTTATCACGATACAGCCCTGACATACTCCCAAAAGTCAGACTGGTAGCAAATATGCCATGCAGCAGTCTCACAGTCACAATATCACCCTACCGTGGCCCCAGAAGCTACGTAATTGTGCTTCACCCCTCAATCATGGATTGAAAAGGAGCCATTCTTCTACAAAGGAATTTCACCAGCCAGTTACAGAAAGACTGCAGAACTGGAATTCATCTACAGATTTGACACTGGTACCCTGGGCTTGAATAAAGACATTCACTAATTGGTGCATTACAAAGCCAATTTCCCCTGCCTTTGCCCACCGCATTTTCACATCAAAAGCTATGAATGGGACACATCTAGCCCACTTAATTAGCTTCAGTAACACCGGTCCTACAATTGGCAGCTACTTCTTTTGCTGTTATATATATCGTGGATTCTGTTATTTTCACTCCAACACATCTGATGAAGCAGGTCTTCCCCTCGGAAGCTTATGATCCCCCTCTCTCTTTCTCTCTTTCTATATATTTATTTGTTAGTCTCTACGATGTCACAGGACCACTCATTGTTAGTGAAGAATTGAATATGTGCCAAGGCAGGGAGAGAGTGACAGCCCAAGACTCAGCACACCTGTGTTCTGTTCCTGGCTCCACCTCTTACCTGCTCTGTGGCCTTAGGCAAACTATTTCCAGCTATAAATATAGCACATCTCAGCTTAGGGGGCTGATTCTGTCAGTGGTCAAGGGTTGTGGAGTGCCCTGCATTTCATGGTAAGCAACCATGTGGTTTCTCCATTGAATCAGAGAGCCCGGAGCACCTCGGGAAGTGGTGAATCAGTAGGAAAACAAATATTATGGTGCATGAATGTGCTATTCGAAATGCAGAGATCCAGAAAACCAATCTCAGGGCAAGCACACGCAGACGGAGGGATGGATCCTGCAGCTGGATGGATAAATAAATGCACAGGCATCTGGCTGCCGCACACTATTTTGGCCATGTAGACAAATGCTTGCTGTCTCTGAAAGTCAAATTAGCCACCCACATGCGTGGTACTTGCATCCTGTATAGGACACTCACCCAGCTGTCCAAAGATTTGTACATCCTCTCACTGCCAGTCTCATTACCAAGCAACCAAGGTAAAAAAAACCTCCACCAACCCTATAATCTGTAACCATGATGCTGAGTAGCGACCTGACATGTGTATTTATTATGTATATTTCTAAGCACAGACCTTGTTCAGCAGTCTCTCCCATCTTTATAAGAAGTCAGTGTTAGAACAGATGTTGTTTCCTTGCATCCTTGACTTTATCTTGATAAATAATCCAACATATTTAGCAGGAATCATGGTGTCTTTGTTTAGAGATTAGGGTTTAAGATGTGTTTAAACAGCATCAGGAGAGTTCATAATCCTAAAAGTTTTCAAGCAATGTTGATATTACAGAGAAGCCAAAGCAATTAATTAGCTTAGGGAATTTTTTTTTCTATTTAATGTATCTAATTTTGTCACTAATCACCGTATCATTTGAACACTGTTCAGGGGATTTTATTATTATTTATTATTCCTCGAGGCTCTAATCAAGGACCAGGGACATACTGGCTGCGTCTAGACTGGCAAGTTTTTGCGCAAAAGCGGCCGCTTTTGTGCAAA
>JANRFK010000351.1:10629007-10643025 GCA_030068395.1 Apalone spinifera | reverse complement strand
CTCAGTCTCCTCTTTTCTAAACTGAAACGTCCCAGTCGCTTTACAAATATTTGTGTTGCTAGTCCAGAGGTGTGCAAGAAGCCGGACGCGGTTGGCCAGGGTTGGGTCCTGGAAGGCTGCCAGATTATTTATTTACCTGCCCCTCCAAAGCTCCCATGGACTACAGTTTACTGTTCCCACCGATGGCCTGCCCGGCAGCTCCTATTGGCTGGGAATGAGAACGGTGGCCAATGGGAGTTGCGAGAGGCTGTACCTCTGGACTCTCGGGTAAATAAAGCATCTGGCAGCCTACCAGGCATTAGCCCTGGTGAACTGTGACCAGTTCGTAGGCTATTTATTGCCCACCCCTATGTTAGGGGGAAGGAAGATCTTGCTGCTTGGTGCTGGCTTGAGGGACTCAGGGCAACTGCGTTTAATTCCTCACTCCCTGTGTGACTTTGGGCAGCTAATTTAGGCCTTGTCTACACTAGCACGTTTTGTCGCCAAAAACTGCCATTTGGCGACAAAACAGTGAGAGCATTTACACGGCAACATGACTTCTTTTGTGGAGAAAAACACCCAGTTTTGGCAACAAAAATCTTCCACCCCTGAAAGACATTTTCGTCTTTTCCCTCCCCTTTATTGTCAACAAAGATTCAGTGTGGACTCTGCTGTTTGTTTTGTCGAGAATACTGGCTTCTGTCAATATCCCACTAGGCCTGCCCTGATGGCTCTGCTTAGTGTTTTGTGATCTCTGCTGCCCTGCAGACCTGGGCCACCCCGCTCCCCCTCCCCTGTCAAAGCTCCAGGAAGTATCTTAAAGCTGAGCGAGCTGCTGCCTTTGGAGAACAAACAAAGAGCAAGTCACTGGGATGTTTCTGTTCTGCCCTGCTAGGAACCCAGCCTCAGGCAGGCTGCTGCTGCAGAGGGAGGGCTGGAGAGACAGCTGTGCTTTGACATTCCTCAGCATGAAGAGCTCCCAGAGGTCTGAGGGAATCCCAAAAAGCACATGGATAAGCTCTGCCTTCCCAACACACTGCTCTATGGGCTGCTTACCCACAATGCTTCACTCCGTCGACAAGAGAGCTAGCCATGTGGCCATGAAATGTCAACAACGGGAGGCAGAAAAACTGGTTTGCCCAGTTTTTACTTTTGCCAACTTTTGCACGTCGACCGCACTTTTTTCGCCAAACCTCCCCAGTGGAGATATACCCGACGTCTATGCCACAATTCCCCATCTGTACAAGGGGGTTCGTAGCACTGCCCTATCACTCCCAGAGGCGGAGAGGATAAATACTTTGGGAGGGGCTCAGACACGTCAGCAAGAAGGGACATAAAGTACCTTGATTAGAATAAGGCTGGGATTTGTAACGAGCAAACTGCTCCACGAACAGGCTTGCAAAGAAACAGGCCCACCGCACTTCCCTGCTACGTCATCTATGAGTGAGGACTCGGGCGGATGCCAGCTGAATGAGGAATAGTCACAAATACTGAAGGATTCACGGAGTCAAAGACAAAGGTTCATTGGTCTGAAAATCCACCCTGGAGCGCACATCATTCACTGCTCATCCTCCTCCCATTGCTATTTTCCGTTCTCCTGTTCTAAAAATGTCTCTCATGCAATCAAGGAGCATGAAGCAATAGCCTGCGATGCAGGAGTCCAATCATGTCCCATAAATCATGAAATTAAGAGCAGGCCCATCCCTAGCACTTTTGGTAACCTAGGCAACCTAAGCACCTGCACCCCCTGCAGAGGGGGAATGGTGCTCAGGGCTGTGGGACCATGGGGGCAGGAGTACAGCGGGAACGCAGCAGAGGTTGGGCCCGTCCCCATATCCACCAGTGGCAGTGGGACCCAGCCCCAACTCACTCCACACCCCCAGCACCCAACCGTGCTCAGGGGCGGGGGGTTGGGGTGTAGTGGGGGCAGGGTGAGGTGGAGTAGGGGAAGGAAGAGGCAGAATGGGGGTTGTCCCATGCCCCGCACCCCCTAGAGATGGCTCAGTTGAGCACAGCCCTTGGGGGGCTGGTCCAGTGATGGGTTTGGCATCTGGAGCTAGCACCGCCCTATATACAGCTGGCTACGATCTGGGGCACTTAGTTGCATAGGGTACCAAGAAATGTGGGGCACCAGTGTATTCTGCATATTGGTAGGGATGGCCCTGATAAAGAGAGACGCTTTCTGTGGCAGACTTGTGCTCTGAAGTTTTACGGAGAACTCTTTTGAGAGGCCAGGCTGGTGGGCAGAGCTTTAATGTTTACAAGCAATTTCAGGCTTGGTCTATATTAGGGGAGACAGCCAACCTAAGATACGCAACTCCAGTTATGAGAATAGCGTCGCTGGAGTCGACGTACCTTAGATCGAATTTCTGCGGCATGCTCACTGGGGGAGGTCAACGGGAGAAACTCTCCCATCAACTTCCCTTATGTCTCATGATCCAGGGTAGTACCTGGGTTGGCAGAGGCACCATCGGTGGTTGATTTAGTAGGTCCTTACTAGACCGGATAAGTCAAACCCTGAGAGATTGATCTGGTAGGTGAAGACAAACCCGGAGCCTATGTCCAAATTGGGAGTTAGGCCGGTTTGACGATGACAGTCAGGGGTGTGGATTTTTCACACCCTTGAGTGATGCAGATGGGTCAACCTCACTTTGCATGGCCTTAGTTTACCTTAGCATCTGGCCACAACCTGTTTAATACAAGAGTGTGGAACAGACAGATACCACAGAGACATTTTAAGTAGCTCTTCCCTCGCTGACAGCTCGGGAGGAAAAATAAATCTCAAAAATTATTATGATATGTCACAACCTGTCAAGTGTCAATTTGATGTTTCTAGTTCAGCAGGAGGCGGAGAGGCACCAACGATCGACAAAATGTATCCAAATCTCTGGCAGAGGCATAAGCCAATGCTCAAGCAGAGGAGGAGTCATTAGCTCGATCTTCTGCAGTTGTCAGAAGCGCCAAGCGTCTACTTAACAGAAGAGGTCCAGGTAGAAACAGATCAGGAAAGCAGGAGGGTTAATTATAACAAGCGATAAACACGCTACCGGCATCTGGATGTGCAGCCACCAAAAGGCAGAAGCAACCGGCGACACTCCGACAGCTCTGCTCAAGCGCGTCTTGCATTTAAAAGCGGGGTGACTGTGTTTATGTACAAAGCTCAGATGGCAAATGGAAACCCGCCGCACCTATCAAATACACAGCATTCATACATAATTGAAACACCTGGGGGAGAATCACTGCGATGCACCAGACGACGCCT
The DNA here is from genome assembly GCA_030068395.1 of Apalone spinifera. Taxonomy (NCBI): domain Eukaryota; kingdom Metazoa; phylum Chordata; order Testudines; family Trionychidae; genus Apalone; species Apalone spinifera. The sequence continues at coordinate 10,639,784 of JANRFK010000351.1, read as the reverse complement.
GATATAAACAAGAGGAGATGGGGAAATAAAAAAGGAAAAACAAAAACAAACCCAGCCAGCATACAAGACGTTACAGGCTATCATGAAGAATTCTGTTCAGCACAAGATGAAGAGACTGCACTAAGCATACCTGAGTTAGCTGCCTGAGGGGATGGCTGGGTGATCTAAGACATCATTTTTGAAATGCAGTAGCTAGTCTCCCTGGGGAAAAAAAGGTTCACTTCTCAGCAGGTTCAGCCCTGTGGTAGGTACGTTCAACACTTTGCTGTTTATTGCCTTTCAGGTCAGAGCTAAGAATACCATCTCCTTCATATTCTGTGGCACTTTTCAAAAGAGCAGGTGGTTCAACCCAAGTTCTGCCAACCAAAACGTTCTTCCCTATTATTATATATGTAATTTCAGAATATTATTTACCCAATCGATGTCCACACATAATGTAGAATTCAAAATAGAGAACGGTCCCTGGTAAACAAGAGAAACCAAGGTGGAACTCAAGCTCAGGGGAAGCTTGTTTACCTTAAGCTGTTCTTGATGTCTATATGAAAAGCCTTCTTCTTAAGAAAGATTTATTCCATACATCATAATGACATTTGCCACATTAGTGCAGTGGGCGAGTTGCCAGCCTTCATCTCAGCCCTGCTGCATATGCAGTGTGGGATGTACTTTTGTATAGCGGATTATATATAAATATTAGAAAATGTTCTGACAGAATGTTTTCATGGGAAATTATCCAAACATTTTGAAATGATGGAAACATTTTATTTCAACTTTATCATTTTGATTAATATAACATAAATCATTCAGGGAAAACGCAAGAAGAAATTAAGCTCCTTTGTGGAGGAAGATAAATGGAAACAATAGAAAACATTGTCCAAAGAACTAGGTCACATGCAGGCCTATGTGAGCAGTGGAGCTTCTCTGGGGGCTGATGCAAATGAAAGAGCGGTGTGTTTCAGTGTGTGTCAGAAGCAGGCAGACCCAGAAAAAGCCAGAGAAGTATTTATAGTGTGACCTTTGGAGATAGAGTTTCTTTGGGGCAAAGTGCTCACCCAGGAGAGGGTATGTCTACACTACAGAGTTTTTTTTCTGAAAACCAGTGTGTGTGGGGGGGGTTAAACTTCACTTACATCCACACTGCAATCGCGTTCTTTCGATTTTTTCCGAAAGAGGGTTTTTTCCGACATTGGTAAACCTCTTTCTATGGCTATGTCTACACTGCAGGCTTTTGCCAGCAGAGACTATGCTAATGAAGCACTCCTTAACAATTTCTCATGCTTCATTTGCATAATCTCTGCCCGAGGCTTTTTGCCGAGAGGTTTTTGGGAAAAACTAGCCGTGTAGATGGGTCCATTTTGCGCAAAACCCTCCTTTTGTGCAAGATCTGTGTACCTCCTTTTCTGAGGCACAAGGATCTTGCCCCAAAGGGTTTTTTTGTGCAAAATGGACCCGTCTACACTGCTAGTTTTTGCGCAAAAACCTCTTGCACAAACAGTCTCGCGCAGAGATGATGCAAATGAAGTTGCTAATAAGCACTTCATTAGCATACTCTCTGCCCGCAACAGCCTGCAGTGTAGACACAGCCTACGAGGAAGAAGCCTTTTTCCGAAAAAGCTGTGTGTGTGGACAGGGAAGAAGGAGTTCTTTTGAAAGAAGAGGAAAGCGGAAAAAGCACAGGCGTCATAATAATCAGAGCTCACATGCAAAATAGCGTCCATTCAGTATGGACGCTATCTTTCTAAAAAGCAGATCACTTTTTCGATGCACTTTTGCAGTGTGGATGCTTTCTTTCGGAAGTTTTTTCAGCAGATCTCTTCTGGAAAAGCTTCTTCCGAAAGAAGCCTGCAGTCTAGACTTAGCTGATTAGCAGAGTGCCCCCAGCTGCCAGCATGTGTTTCTTCTGGTGGTGCACATCCACACATGTTTTGGTGCATGAAACAACATCTATTCTGTACGTGGATGGAAAAAGGTCAAGGGCACATTGGTGCGGGCTGGAAGCACGTCTGGATTCTTGAACCAAGAACATGCCTCCCGTTCTTCGTCACGGCTGCGCTTGGAGACAGAGGCTTACCCATCCATTCTCCATTCTGGGAGAAAGTGCAGAAGTCTGATGGAATCCAGAAAACCTCCATTGATGCGAGTCATGCTATTCCAGGTTAGATTTACACTGGCACAAACGAGAGCACAGCTTGGCCTACGGTGCTTCATTTTACTCCCTGGCTTCATTTCTAAAAATGCATCCCAGTTTCATACAGCCCACCTGCTCTGCCTGATTGGACATAGCTCCCACTGGCCCGTTTGTCTTTCTGATGTGGAATCTAGTGCCTACGGAGGGCCAATCCTTGCGCCAGGGACCTAAGATGGAGATTTGATCAGAGCCTGCCATATTAACAGAGGACTAAGTCTTGGCAACATTGCCCCTTTCTCTTCTCTATGAGGGAAAACATTTGGAAACAGAAGTAAATTACCCCGGGAGCAAACTGAGCCGACCTAGGATTCTAGAAGGCTCCTGGATCAAGCCTAATTACTCCTAAAATGAGTGATAATCCCCAGTCCCTCTTCTTCCCCTGCAGGCTCTATCGCTGGTACAGCTGTGAAACGGAAAGGAACCAACCAATGCAAAACAAACCTTTAGAAAACAACCACAACAAAGAGCTATTCGGTGTTTCTGTGCAATGGATTGGCCCCTCTTGTGCGTTTCTGGCTGCCCTTGGCAGCCGAGCGAGATTTCCCCTTCCCCTCCTTCCTTATCTTCCGACTCAGACTGGCGGCTTTGGCTGTGAAGCGTGTGGTGTCTCTAATCCCATCTCATACAGGGGCCCTGAAACGAGGAGAGCCGGAAGGATGAAGGCAGTAGCTATGAGATTTCCTACTCAGGGCTCCTGCCTCCTCCCCTCTCCCAGCCTTTGCATTCACGCTACCAGGAGGAGGCTGAAAAGCCACAGGGCTGGAGTTCCCGGGATTGCTTTGGCACCTGTGGAATCCGAGGCGAGAAATCCAGTCCTGATTTGCCTCCCGCCGCTTCTGCGCAGGCATAGATGGGTTCCCTCTCGGCCCCCAACTCACAACCCTTGCAGAAGGGTAAATCCCAGGCTGCATCCATTGTCCGCCCGTTGAAGCACCAGAAGGCTTGGGAGATGTTTGATCCCATCATTGCTGCCCGATGGCCATGGTGTTGGCCAAGTCACCCTTGTGAGCTGGTGGCTTCATGCCAATAGGTGAGTGGTGCTTTGACCACCTTGTGACATTCAATAGGTCAGAACATAAGATCAGCCAGACTGGGTCAGAGCAAAGGTCCATCTAGCCCAGCGTCCTATCTGCCCACAGCGGCCGATGCCACGTGCCCCAGAGGGAGCAAACAGAATAGGGAATCATCAAGTGATTGCTCCCCCGTCATCCATTCTCAGCCTCTGACAACACAGAGGCCAGGGACACCATCTGACAACACAGAGGCTAGTAGCCCTGACAGGCCATGAATTTATCAAGCTCTTTTTTGAACGTTGTCACCGTGCAGCTTAAGCCACCTCAGAAGAAGCTGCTGTCCACAAACCCACACCACAGAGATGAGAATCGAGCCACAAACTCGAGGTTTTTATTTGCCATTTAATGCAGCCAAGGCCAGTTGAAACAGCTGTTGCAACACACTCTGGGACTGTCCCTAGGGGCACAGTCTCCCATAGAGCGGTGGGACTGTTCTCCACCTTTGACTCCCTCGACAGAGGCTGACGATTCCCAGACTCAAGCTATGTCCACACTGCAAAGTTTTTGTGCAAAAACCCATGGAGCGGCCGCACCTCAAATGTGCTTGTGCGCAAGGAAATCAAGCGTAAAACGGCAGAACAGAGGGCTTTTCCTGCCATACGTAAACCTCCTTTTACGAGGCATAACTCCCTTTTGCGCACGAGTTCTTGTGCAAAAAGGCAAGTATGGACTCCCCAGAGGGACACCCCTATGGGGGAAAGCACAGGTGTTCTGATGGCCATTCTGCAAATAGCCATCAGAGCTTTCTTGCACAAGAGCGTCTGTTCAGCGTGGACGCTCTCTTGCACAAAAGCACATCGCTTTTGCGATGTGCTTTGAGGTGTGGATGTGCTCTGGCGCAAGACGTTTTTGCACAAAAACTCTTGTGCAAAAGGCTTCTTGCACAAGAAGCATGTGGGGTAGACGTAGCCTCAGTGTTTGTTAGCGCGGTCCCTCTTTCCCCGTACAGGCGTAAAACAACGCAGCCTATCCCGTCTTTCAGTAGACGCCAGAGACATCTGCATGTGGCCCCTGCATGCTGGTGGAGGTAGCTGGTGTCTTAGTGTAAGTCCCTATCTTGCTCCCAGCTTCCAACAGGCCAACAATTCTGCTCTTCATTTGTTCAAGCGAAAAGAAACGCCCCCTGCGTGGCGTAGGGAGGGAGACGGAGGCAAGGCGGTGAGGGAGCCTTCTGATCAATGCCACGATGTGCTATGTAAAACACAACATTAGCACAAAACCTGGCCAAGCGCATTCTCTCGATTACCTTGGAATTATAATTACACCGGCCCTTAATAGCCCCACAGCTGAGTAATTACAGCCGGCTTACTGCTTCCAGCCGGGATCTGATATTAACTTTTAATCACCTCGCCTTTGTTCTGGGGAAGGAATGACTGAGGCTCCGGGGAAGCCGGGGTCTCATCCAAGTCCCATAAATCTGTTAGCTCTGTGCTTCCCCTGCACTTTAATAGGCTTTGGATTCTTTAAGGCTGCACTGTGGAATGTTTTCACTTTCCATGGCCCCCCGCATTTGCTTCCAGGTTTGACGAAGGGGGAAGAGAGAGAGAGCTTTCTACACTGACCTTTCCCTTGGCAAAGCGCTTCAGCCACAGAGTCCAGGGTGAGGATGGAGAGAGAAATTTTCCCATATGTTTCTCTTTTTTTTTTCTGCCAGGCTGTTCGGGTCCACTCTCAGCAGACAGCAAGGAGAGGAACTTTCTCCGTGACCATCTGTAGTGGGACTGTCCCTTCCACTCTGCCATAGCCATGATCAGAGACAGGTAAAATGGGGAATGACCCACCTTGATTGGCCTGCCCCCATGCCTAATAATAATAGTGGTCGCGAAATGCGACATCAGTTTACAGTAATAGTGTCGGATGTTTTAGCAACTTCACTGCTCTTTGGGACCAGCAAACATAGACTCTTAGAATCATAGAACACGAGAACTTCAAGGGACCTCGAGAGGTCATTAAGTCCAGGCCCCTGCCCTCACGGTAGGACCAAGCACCATCTAGATCAGGACTACTCAACTTTGGAAGCCCGGAGGGCACAATGAAACTCATAGCATATGCAGAGGGCCGCAACTTCAGTGTGGTTGCATAGACATGCAAATATAGCTGCAAATATATGCAAATAGCTTCTTTCTCACTGATGGGCATGAATACAAAGATTAAGGCAAGACTACACAACACACAGGCCCCAGTTAAGTCAGTTCTGCTGATATTAATAAAATGCAATAGTTACCCAATTTCCACCCATATGACAGCACTTTTAATGAGCAATGACAGTCCATTAATTTAATTATTAAAACACATAGCAACATTATATTGGCAACTTTTTTGTGTTGGCTCCCACCCACGGGCCGTGTGTTGAGCCCTGTATAAACCCAAACTTCACCGTGAGCCGCAAACAAACAGGCCGCAGGCCGCGTGTTGAGTAGTCCTGATCTAGATCATCCCTGAGAGATGTCTGTCCAACCTGCTCTGAAATATCTCCAGGGGTGGAGATTCCACAACCTCCCTGGGCAATTTATTCATGTTTCCAAGACTACCGGCACCAATGGGAGCACCCTTTCAGTCCAGATTAATGGGTCTTCACTAGACCCGCCACTGCAAACCCCTGAAGATCAACCGCAGCAGTGTCAATCTTCTCCATAGCGTAGACAAGCCCTCCCGGGTGAGAAGCAGTGTGGGCTAGTTGCTTGGGGCCAGATTTTTAAAGCTATTAAGGCATTGGTACACTCAACACCTAATAGACTTAGGAGACTCCGTCTCATTTTAAAAAGTGATTTAGACACTTTGGAGTCAAGATACCTTCTGAAAATGCAACATTGGCTCCTAAATTGAGCAGAGGTTGCAGTGCTGACTGCAGGAACACCCAGACACCTTTAAAAATCCAAGTGTAGCCTGCATCCTAACCGAAACGTCCTGGTCTCTATTGCGGGTTCTGCTCTGCGACCGAGAACATGTCATTTTCCATCCAAACTACTTCCTGCCTTGTCTGACTGTAAGGGCATGTTTACACTACAGCCTTATTTCAAAATATCGAATTTCGAAATAGTTAATTCGAAATAGTTTATTTCGAAATAACGCGTCTACACACAAAATGCATTACGAAATAATGTTTTTCTATTTCGAAATAGTGCGTCTACACTGAGTGGACGTTGAATCGCATTTAAGGCTGGTTGGAACCACTTCCGGCAGGGCATCAGGTCAGAAGTTGCCTTGTGGCCAGGGCGGCCAGCAGGGGACCCTGAGAAGGGCTGGAGGCCCCTTATTTCGAAATAAGTGTCTACACAGCGCTTATTTCGAAATAGCAATTTCGAAATTGGCGCTATTCCTCATGGAATAAGGTTTACCAATTTTGAAACAAGCTCTCCGCTATTTCGAATTCATTTCGAAATAACGGAATGGCTGTGTAGACGCTAGGATAGTTATTTTGAAATAACGGTTGTTATTTCGAAATAACTTTGCTGTGTAGACATACCCTAAGCTCTTTGAGACATGGATCCTTTCATCCTGTGTTTTATCAGTGCCATCTTCAATGGGGCCCCCCCATCATGGTGGTAGCCTCTAGGCCCTATTGCAGTGTGAATAAAACAATACTCTTCTTAATTAAATTACTTATCCAACAATCCTGGGTGAAACCCAGACCCCCTTGAAGTCCATGGCAAACCTCATTTCCAGCGCCTGCTGGAACAAATGCCCCCTATGCCAAGCCGCATTATTACAGAGATCAATATGGGAATGATCATGCCAGAGGATGGGAGGAAAATATAACACATGAAATTAACAGTGGGGACAGACGGGGGGAAAAGAGAAAGACAGCGCATGTAAAGTATTTTCCCCAGAGGACTGATTTCAAAATATGGTTTTAATTAACTCTGCCTCCCATCGAAGCTTAGCACCAGAGTTATTGTACATTGCATAAATGCCAGCTGATTATTAAGAATGTATTTAACTGAGCCTTAACGACAGTAGGTCACAGACACATACCCCTGTACACGCGTTACCGAGTAATCAGCTATTTACTTAGCGTATAATAATTGCCTCGCCAAATCAGAACAAATTCCTCTAATGGGGATTTACATAAAACAAACCCTAATGGTTAATTACGGAGGCCTTTGGGCATTTCTGGGGGCAGTTATGGAATTAGTGCCTACGGGGGCGGGGGAGGAGGGTCGAACCTCCGGCAGTCTTTTTGCATCCTCTCTGAATCATAAAATCATGGGGGGTGTTAAAGCCCTCCCTGCCGCACGGCCTTCATCTCTTGCTGTCGCAGAGCAGCGAGCGCGAAAGAGAGGCACTCGAAGGATTACTTCTTTGTATTGCGGTAAAAGCCCCAGTCACGGGCCAGGACTCTGTTGTGCTCGGTGCGGTACAAACACAGGGCAAAGAGACAAGGCTGTACCCGAGTAGGTGCGGCAACCCCCCACTATCATCCTGGATTGATTCTTTCCAAGACTGAGCCAAAGCCCATTGAAATCAAAGGGATGCGGTTGCTTCGGATCAGGCCTCTAAGGGCTCCGTTCGATTTAGCAGCAGAGAGTTCTTCTGAGAGATACCTGTAGAGATAAATGTGTGAAAAGCCGGGGTCTCAAACTTCCGGCCTGCGGGGCCGGAGGATATCTGTGATCTAGCCCGGGGGGGGGTGTCCAAACCCTCCCCCAAGCTCCGCCCCTTCCCACCACCACCCCATCCTCAGCCCCCATACTCCTAGAGGATTACCGGGGGGGGGGAGGGGGAGAGGGCTGGTGCAGGGCACGGGTCATGCCCCCCTGTGTTCCTCACACTGGTGGGAACTGTGAGGAAGTGTAGTACACTCAGCAAATGTCCTCCCTCAATCCCCTTCCCCACCTCACCAAGCCCTCTGGGTAATCCCCAAAGCTGGGTCTCTTGGGGGATGGGGTGTCATGGGGGGCAGAGGACTAGGGAGGGGGAAGGGGCAGGGCTTGAGGGCCGGGTTCGGACACGCCTTCCGGGCCACCAGATCTCGCAGGCCGGATTGCGAAGGGAGTGCAAGACCCCCCGGGGCAGAGCAACTATGCCACTCGGTGGCTGCAAAAACAACGAGGCGTCCAGTGGCACCTTAAAGACGAACTCATTTACGTGGGCATCAGCTTTCGTGAGCTGCAACCCGCTTCGTCAGACTAACATGGCTACCCCTCTGAAACTCGGGGGCTGGTTAGCTGACAGGCTGGTACCTAGACCATCCCCACGCCCCAGGGATGTAAATAGAACCCATCCTTTGCTCCTGCTAGTCCTGCTCTCTTGACCCAACGGCAGGCACTTTGTAACCTCCCCTGGCCTGCTTTGTTACCAGAGTACCAAGGAAGAGCTGAAAGAGCAGGGAGAAAGAGCTGAAAACAACCCGACCGGGGAAAAGAAAATGTTTTCCTGCTGTCCCCACCTCCGCCTTAAGGAAAAGTTGTCTTTGCATATTTATCTGTGCAATAATAAATGAGGGTCCAAGCTTTTTCCCTTGATGATTGATGGACATGGGGATTAGTTTAAGCACAAGGAGAGACTAAGTGGCCTGGCTCGGACCACAGCGCATTCATCAATTCGACAGGCGGAGCATGCAACGTATTTCCTCCTTTGCTGGGGACGTTTGAAGAAAAATGGGGATTTCTGTAGTAGAGCGAACAGCGGGAGTGAGTCAGCGTGGTTCTTTAGCCAGATTCAGGGCAGCCCTGGCAACCAGTTGAAAAGACCGACTCAGAGGAGCTGGCCTCGAACCTGTCTTTGTGAAGGCCCAGGTGCAAATAAATGGTTATCAATGCTTCATGGTTGTGTGGTTCCCTTTCTCCCGCCCCTCGGGTCCTAGTCAATGTCTGTCTCTCTGTCCGTTCATCTGTTCCTCCATCCTGCATTGCAGCAGCTCGTTAAATATGGCCAAAGAGTAAATGCTGGACCCAAACCGGTCTGACAGACTGTCTCCAAGAGCAGCCTGGGCCAGAGATTCCCAAGCTGCCATATGAGAGCCTCAGGCCATGTTTCCACTCAATGGAAAATCGATGCTGCCGTGATTGACGGTAGCATTTGCTCCCATCAGCCTCTCGCTGTGGGAACGGGGGTGGGGGGTGGGGGGTGAACTCAAAACAAGGGACATCGACTCCAGCTACATAACTAACATAGCTAGAGTTGCGTATCTTGATTTGACCTTCCCCTTTAGTGTAGATGTGGCCTTAGTGATGTAGTGCTAAAGGGAGAAGTTGCTTCCAGGGTCTGTGTTAGTGCCCTCCTCCGCACCTAATTTCTGCAGGGCTAAAGAAGGCACAGCCATCCTACACAAGTCCCATCCCTCTCCCATCTGTTCCTCTCCCCGAGCATTGCCTAGTTTCTACACCCTCTTCCTCCCAGACTCCATAAATCCCAGAGAAGGTTCCCAAATCATAGATGTTCTTCTACTTCTCTCTCACAGAAGCAGGGAAGGTCAGGTATGAAGGTCCCCCAGATGCATGGCCACAAGGTGCAGGGCCCGTCTCTTGGTGGAGACTCGGGAGCTAGTCTGAGCTAGCACCGTGGACTAACCCAGAATTCCCCATCCCTGGGGTGAAAGAGGGGGATGGCAGTAAACAAGATCCAGATTCTGTGGCTCAAAGTGAAGTCCCGGCTCCTGTCTGCCCCGGTCCTCCTTTTCACACAGTGTATACACAAACCACATGCAGCTAGGCTGGAAATATAAAATTATATAGGGCAGGTAATTGCAACAGGGCCTGTGCTGAGTCTAATAATTGACACAAAGTGTTGTTTGGAGCAGGAAATGGCTTGGCATTAACCAGGCACAAAGGTACCATATCGGCATTAAATGGCTCGGTGCCTAATCTGAAGGCCATTAAAGCAAAGAGGAGTCACTCCACGGGCTCCAGTGGAAGTGACATGGGGCTCCTAGTGTATGGACAATAACGTTTCCATTAAGCAGGAATTTCCATTAAATCGCATGATCGTAACCATGTGTTACCAATGAACTGATCCAGGCAGTCCGCATAACCAGGAAGAGATTCACCAGTGTTGTTTCAAACCACACGAGAAAGCCAGCGATGAAGAATGCAAATCCAGGATACAGGATCTTTTTTAAAGGGAAGAGGGAAAAGTTTCATCCCAGCCCCATAGTCTTTCCTTTGGTTAAAGGCGCTGGAGCGGCTCCATTAATCCAGCTCCCAGTCTTCCCATGACTTGAGCCAATCGATTACTCTGGTTATATTATTTATCTTCCAGCAGCATCCTGAGACCCCCCAATGAAGATCAGGACCCCATTGTGCTAGGTACGGTACTTATAAAGAGTAAGGGACAATACCTGCCCGAAGGAGCCTATCATCTAAGTAGGCAAGGAGTGTGTGTGGGGGGGGGAAACTGAGGCACAGAGAGGAAAATGACTTGCCCAAGGACACACAGTTTGTCGGTAGCAGAGCCAAGAATGGCCTGCGCATCTCCTTACTCACACTCCTGGCCTCTCTTCATCACCACAGTATCTGAGGCTCAGTTCTTTAAAGATATGTAGGCACCTATTTCCCTAAGCGTATGTCTACAGTAGCCC
>JANRFK010000351.1:10594350-10607945 GCA_030068395.1 Apalone spinifera | reverse complement strand
ATACGTCTAATTTACATCCCTTTTATGAAAAAGAGATGTAGTCTAGACGTAGTCAAGAAGTAGGCCTCAGACAGGCCAGGCAGCTATGTTAACTTAGCTCCAGCTCTGTTTGATGTGGAAGTGAAGAGACGGAACATTGTAATGCATAGTAAAGCTAGTGTTAGATACGGCTTTGTAATAGAAAGAAGGCAGTTCAATGTTGAAAAACCTTGTAACTTTGTTGAAGTGACTTGAAGTACCCTCTTTGTTCCATGCTGCAATTATGTAAATGCATGTTTGTGTGAATGAGAGAAAGACTGTTTTGAGAGCGATAAGTGTGAATGCTAGTACATGCCCAGATGGTTAGTGGAGAAGCCGGAAACTCAGAGGCACCGAACAGTTATCAATCAAGCTAAAGCACACTGAAGATGCAAACTGGACCGGAGTAGATTGATGAACCCTGAAGTTAGTGGCAAGCACCCCTTGATAGGGAACCGATAATAACTTTCACTGGAGGGATCCTCAGCATACAGATATCAAATGACTGTGAGAACAACTTCCCAATAAGCATATGTCACAGGAAGGTTGACTGTGCTGCTGAGTGACTGATTAAAATGCATTGACTGGCATGGAAGGAAAAGCCTATGAAGGATGGGGTGTCTTGTATGGTTCTTCAGGTTCCATCCTGCTACGACCCTGGAGTATCAGTACAGACGGACAAGAACCCGGCTCCTTCCTCGCACCCAACCTATCTGGTAACTATTCCATCAGCAGGGGGTGTGTGTAAATGCATATGCTACTTCGTTATATTATCAATAAATGCAGTGTGTTGCCTTATCCCCCTGAAAAAGATCCCGTGTGCTTCTTTTAAGCATACCACAGCAACGCCCCCACCTCCAAAGTCCTGGCCCAGAGTAACCTAGACTCATTGTGACACCTGGGATGGACTCTCTGAGGTCTGTATGTCTCCTTTGGTCACCCCAAAATCCTGGAGAGGCTGACAGAGCATCCCCACAATCCTATATCTTCAACAGCTATCATCCCAGAAGCCTCTGTCCCACTAGTGTAATGCTGACAGACAGAATCGAACCTGGGACCCCTGGAGCTTAGCAGAGGTTCACTAAACAGCTGATCTAGATGGTGCTTGGCCCTGTGGTGAAGCTGGGAACTAGTCTTGATGTCCCCTCAAAGTCCCTTCCAGTTCTGGTGCTCTATGAGCCTCTGCCGCATGAGCTAAGAGCCAGCTGGCTCTCAGCCAAAGCTGTAGAGCAGACTCGTTATTCTCTACGTGGCCTCGGGGACACTTGATGGGACAGTGCACCGTACCCAGAAGGTGCGTGGGTTACGCTAGCCCTTGGAAAGCAAGAGTTTATGAGAAAATATGCCCACTCGTAAATGCTTTTTTCCTCCCAGACATTCTCCAAGAGCGATGCTCCACAGCCACTTGAGCAGAATATCACGGAAACCAGATCCATCCAGCCTTCCTCACTGGCTACAATCCTACGGGTTGGAGAGCCTGCTCAAAGGTAATGGTAATTATAGTACTGGGCGAGCAGTAAAAGCCCCGGCCATCTGTCTGAGTGTGTACGAGTGGCCTGGAAGAATCATGCCTTAGAAGAAAGCAGCCGCACCCGTGGGCAGCTGGTACCCCGCTGCAGCTGAAACACAGCAAAGCACGATCCTTCTGCTAAAGAATCAAAAGAGGCGGTGGCAAAAACCGAGGGCATGGACAACAACTCTGGCGCACTTCTTCGGGGAGGCGCGATGGCCGACGGACGCGAACGGCTGAACCGGTGTGCAAGAGGTACCGCCTCCATTCGGCGGCACGCCCTTTTCAGCTGGCGAATGGCTCATGCCCAGAGCTTGTCTGCCTGCAAAGCGGAGCCGGGAGCAGATCGGGGCAAGCCCGCAAGGACGTGCGTCTGCCGAAAGAGACGGGAAACCGAGAGCCTTTCCTCAAGGGCTGCTTTGCCCAACAGCTAAGGGGAGCAAAAAGTGCAGCTACACCTAGGAGAGAGGTTCTCAGGAACCTGCAGCACTTTGGCTTGCGTCGCGGAAAGGAGAAAAAGCAGCATTTGCTTGCACCCAATTCGCCTCCTCCCGAACGCTGGACGCCTGTTAATCCCCATGGCCTTTACATCTTTCAGATCCTGGGCTTTTCTGGGGGAGAGCCAACCTGAGCCCCCATGAAGCTGTGGCTCCAGAGACACTCAGGCAGGCCAGCTTGGCCCGGCTCCCATCCTGGCTCACCGTGGAGGTCAAGTCTTGTCCACGCAGAGTCAAGGGAGGCGACGTTAAGTAACTCAGACATATGCCGCTTTCCATTCTAGTCCAGGCTCCCCTCACAGCTCTGCATTACAGTCCGGGTTGGTAGCAGTCCCAGCCAGCTCGGCCACGGTCCTGTGACCCCTCGCCTGCCCCACAAACATCAGGCAGGCGCGGAATTTGCCCCCACACAAGCACACAGCCCACTGGCCTACCTGGATCTACCTCCCCTGCAAAATACAGAGGGTATGTCTAGACTACATTGTTTTTTCACTAAAAACCTGCCTTTTTTTGAAAAAACGTCACCTGTATCCACCCGGCAATCACGTTTTTTTTTTCGAAATTAAATCGAAAGACTGCGGGGGGAGGGTTTCAACGTTGGTACACCTCAAATTACGAGGAAGAACGCCTTTTTCGAAAGAGCTCTTTCAAAAAAAGGTGCGGGTGGACGCAGGACAGAGACATCTTTCGAAAGAAGGGGCAGTCAAAGAAAGCCCAGGTGCCCTGGTGGCCATTCTGTGAATAGCAATCATGGCTTTCTTTCTCTTTCGAAAACGCAGATCGCTTTTTCGATCCAGTTTTGAGCTGTGGACGCTCTTTCGAAAGACGCTTGCAGTCTAGACCCGCTAAACGGAACACCGAAGGTGCTGCAAGTCGACACCGATACTCCTCGATTTGGGAGGAGCAAGGGAAGTCGGCAGGAGCGTTGGCTCCCATTGGCTTCCCGCGGTGGAGATGGCTTATTTACATATCTTAAGCCAACCTTCGGGGTCTAGAATAGACCTGGCCTTAGAGGGCTGCTAGCCTGCAAGCTAAGGCGGGACTGCCATTTGGACAGAGGTGCTCACGCCAGCTGTGCCTGCCGCAGCATGTCTAACATTCGCAGGGTGAATAGGGTGGCAATAGCTCTAGCAACAGCAGTAAGTATGTAAAGTCCATGACAAGATGACATGCTGCTATGTGTGTTGCTATGGTAAACCCCTCAAGCTCACGGACATCTATCAGACCTTGGTTTGCCGGGCAGATGCACCTGTCGAGGTAGCAAAGAATCTCTCTAGCATGCACCCAAGTTCCTGAGCTCTGTCTCCTGCATATGCATGTTAAGTGCCTTTTTCTTTAAACCCACGAGAAGTAGCTAGAACAAACCCAAGAACAGTTTACAAGCAAACCCCCTAGGGAATTCTTTTAAAAATATTAATCAAGCTAACGAAATACAGAGACGTCTTTTATCAGGAATCTGCCATTTCTCATCTCTCTTCCGCTCTTTTTTTTTAAACACCCTTCCTTTCGATCCCTTTTCTTTTTCCCCAACCCATTGTCAAAGTGGCAGGCGAGAAGGAGGGAACTGGGAGATAAAATAGAATTGGTATGCTTTGCGGAGACCCAGGACACCGGGGATTTATTTTAATCCAGTCCATTAATCAATTTCTCTGTAGAAATTGAATTAACTGTCTTTCATCAGCATCACATCCTGGGACTTGAAAACAGTAACAGCTACACAGGAATGCAAATGAAGCAGGAGCGCTGCATGCTCTCTTTGTAGCGCATGCAGAGAGAGAGAACATCTCTTTTATGAGAGAATAGCATGTTTTGCCCATTTTCTAAGAGCACCAGGCCCTGTCCTTTCCTCCTTTTAACACTGGCTGCTCCGCTCCCAAGGAGACTGGAACTGGAAAGGGGAGAGACGATGTCCCATGTTTGCACCACGGCAAGATTTTCACCCTCCCGTAAGTAAACAAATGACAAACAAACAAACAAAAAAACCCCAAATCTCGTTTTATTTACTTCAAATAAAATTTTGAAAGCCGACTTAGTTCCTTGATTCAAAGGCAAAATACCTTGTTCTCTTCCTTTTATTTGCTACTGGGATTTCTAATACAATGGAAGTTCAAAAGCGCCGGAAAGAAAGGCTTCTTCATGACTCTGCCTTGAAATTCATCTCTCTGCCTTTCGAAAGCTCTCCTCCCGTTGTTTATTGAAGGGGCTTACCAGAGAGGAGAGAAAAGAGACAACTTTGTTTAGGAACACTCCAAAGTGGTGCAACAAACGCTTCCGGGAACTAAGCGGATCATCACAGATTTCACCACCTTCAAGTGGATGGCGTACTTCTGACTTGGCCTTCTCCAACACACACTACTGTGCACACTTAAAAAAATAAAATAAAAACCAAGCCCACATAACTGTTCACGCACGGTTCCCTCCCCACGAAAGGCGGAGATGGATGAACACCCACAACGGGCGTTAGTCATCTGGTTTAACGCACAACTGGGAGACGCTCCTATACAATGAATAGCAGGATCAAGCCGGTCATTTTTGCTTGAGTTTCACAGAAAGGGTTGGCATGTCAACGGCAATGTTGAAGACCCCCAATCCCTAGCTGGGTCTAAGAACAAACAGGAGAGATTGTTAAATGAACCTAAGAGAGTTAGGCACCCCAGGATGATTTTTTTTGAGGGTTCCTGAGGGATTTAAAAGTACATTTCCCAATGGTCACTTAGATGCCTTTGATTCTCCCCTCCCCCAAATCCTATGAACTTTCGAAGCGTCAGGCACCTAACTCCCTTAGGCACCACTGAAAATCCCAGCCAATATGAGCAAGAGGTGGGTAGCGAAGGTCCTTGCCCAGTTTTCTGTTTCCTCCTTGCCTCCTTGGTGCAGGCTCAGCTCTTCCATGGGCCCAAACTGGCAGTGCCCCGATTTTATAGTTCCCTCCAGACCCATACAGGACTCCCTGCACCAGATGCTTTCAGTGCAGTCAGCCAGGAATACACTGGTATAAAGAAGAGGACACAAGGTCTATGAGGCTGAAGTTGGCTTCACGGAAGCCAGTGGAAGGTTCACCGTGCACCTTAAAAGGGGCTAGAATTTGCCCTGAATTTATTGGGAAATTATGCCCAAATATTCAACTACACAAATGCCTGCTCTAATGGGAGCAATTCCCCAGACTTCAAAACTCTAAATACGGGTTCTAGTAATTGCCTACTTAACAAGCGTCTTAAGCCCCACAGTCGGTAAGTCACTTGAAACTACCTTGGAGCAAGACATGGTGAGTGAGGGAATATCGTTAGTGAAACAATTTCTGCTCATGGAGGAGATACGTTTTCAAGAGCCACACAGCTCTGTGTGGGACCCAGACAGCGACAGACACTGCAGTTAACTCGGAGCAAGACATAAGAAAGATTTACTCCCCCTCCCCAGTGCATATTATTTTCCATCCCCGGCCCAAGCAGCAAGAAATGAAAGTGGAATTTGCAAGAGAACGTTGTTGCATTATTTAAAAAAATGCTGATGAATAATTTAGTCAAATGAGTCTGCGAATGTTAGACAATATTGCATTACAAAATAAATCAATTACAATACACAAAACATTTCCTATGCTCACTGAAAAACATTGCAAAGGCAAGCCTCCATCTCTTCGTTTAAAGCAGAGAGAGATTTAAATAAGAATCTGTTATAACAAGCAAGGCGCCGTTTCTAGCATCATTTTCATAAAACCCTAAGAGAAACAAATTCTTTCTGCTCTCCTCAGCTATGTTCCCTCTTCCAATTAAAGAGCTTCTGTTTTTGCAGGGTTAACTTTGAACCCTTCAGAACTATGGAGTCAGTTATTCATAAGTGGAGTTAGTTAGTCATAATTATAACTAAATCCCAGGGGTGGGCAATAATTTTTTGCCAGGGGCCACTTAAGAAATTTGTGAAGTGGTCCCGGGCCGCATGGGAAAGGGCAGGGCATCAAGTTGAAGGGGCGGGGCATCGAGCGGAAGGGGTGGGGCTCAGATGTTTCCGGGTTCCCCGCCCCCAGACAATGATTGGTCTGCGGGTGCCTTTGCCCCCACCCCACAATCCCCCACGGTGCCCATGTCCCTGGCATGGGAGGAGACTTCCTTCGTTCCCCTGCCCATAGGCCAATTAAGCACCGCGTGCTGCTCGCAGGGCGGGGCAGAGCAAAGAAGGCTTCGTGCATTCCCCTGCGCCCAGGCCCTAATTGGCCTGGGAGCGGAGGAGCAGCAGGGCCTCCGCAAGCCGGATCCACCCTCTTGGCGGGCCGAATCCGCCCCACGGAGGCCCTTTTGCCCACCCCTGATCTATCCAGTCCATCCCAGCCTTCTAACAAGGCACCTTGTTCCAATGTTACCGATCCAGGGTTCCCTCTAGTTTTTTTAGTTTCTACGGGTGGTGCACATTTGCGCATGCCTTGGTGCACCTAAAAATTATTCTGCACATGGCTGGGGAAAATCGACACCTGGATGGAGATGAGAGGGAACATTGTTTAACCTCGAGGATGTTATCACAGTAGAGTGAAGGGAACAAAATACATTTCCGAAAGAAGAGCCTGAACAGCCAGGGGCAGAATTGGCTTAGAGAAGAGGAACGGTCTCATCATTACGGCATTTGTCGGGTACACAGGTGATCTTGGCTCAAGTCCCAGCTCAGTAACAGATTTCTCGCTGCCGCAGCCTCTCTGTCTCCATTCCCTGTTGGTAACGCAGGGGGTCGTAATGCTGCCTTCATCCATCTTGACTATTAACTCGTGGACTACTCCGGGCAGGGACTGTCTGGCTGCATGCACACAGCCTCCAGCGCCCTGGAATCACAATCTTCTCGGGCCTTCTAGCTGCTGTTTCATTGCTGAGATTCACCCTAAGCAGGAATCAAATGCTTGATCCTTATATAAATGACTGCAGGTTTCCAATCACTTTGGGAAATGGGTGTAATTTTCATCCTTGTTTTGGAGATGGAGAAACTGACCTCCAGATCAGCCAGCTGATTTGCCCAAGCTCCTATGGCCTGCTGTTAGGACCATACCTCAGCCTCATAACTTGAACCCCTAGGAGATGGGGAAGCACTATTATGCCCATTTTAGAGACAGGGAAACAAGGCACAGAGAGACTGAGGCTTGTTCTACATTTGTAAGTTTAAAGCACTGCTGTGGCAGCTCTTTCACACTGTTGTGTGCTCACAGCACAGCTGCAGCTCTCTCGATCAACTGCCTCCATGAAGGGAGTAACTAACAGCACTGAGAACCAGTTTACTTGGGTGCTTTATGGCACTGTAACTTACTGTGCTTGGGAGAAGTGTCCTCTAATTTTTTTCCATCCAGGTGTAGAATAAATTTTGTCGTGGGCACTGAGGCATGTGTGGATGTGCACCACCCATACAAACACATACTGCTAGCTGTGCACATGCTGCTAATAAAGTAGAAGTGTGGATAAACCCCCAGAGATATGCCTAAGGTCACATAACTGGCTGTGAGAGCAAGGAATTTAATCCAAGTCCCTGCTTAGCCTCATAAACCCTACCCCATTCTTCATAGGTAGCAGCAGTGTTCCCTGTAAGATGAGCATTTGTGTGGCCAATCAGGAGAGATTCATGCACTGCCCAGCTGATTAGCACGGTGCCGACAGCACCCACAGCTGGCAGCATATGTTTCTATGGGTGGTGCACATCCCCACATCCATCAGTGCACACAACAACATTTATTCTGCATGTAGATGGAAAAAAAAATTACAGGAAATGCTGTGACAAAATCCGTGAGTGAGAAACAAAACCCATGTCTCCTGATTCCCGGATCGGCGCACTGACCTGTAACTGCCTTCCTGGAGCAGGCAAGTTCAAGCAGGGATCCACAGTCGGTGGGTCTCAGAACCCAACCCACAGATCTATATTACAGTTTTTCTACGCTGCTGCAGCCCCAGCCCCAGCCAGGTGACATGGGCCAGCTGCAGGTCTTTTATTGCAATGCCGACAAGCCCACGGAGCCATTCACTCCCCATTTAAAAATCCCTTGAAATGGACAGCGATGAGAAAACTGGATAACGTTCCATCAATCCAGGGAACGGCAAAGCAGCTGGGCCGCCCGTAGGTCCGAAAGGAATTTCCGGTTCCTCTTGCCCGTGAGGAAGCGGAGCTGCGGCTCGTTATGGTTTCCATGGGAAGGGTTTTGGAGGGGAGAATTCAGGCCGCTTCAAAGTGCGTTCCGGGCCCAGGCACCTGCGGACTGAATCGCATCCTGAAAAAGAGTTAAATTGTGAAGCCCATTCCGGTCCGTGATGGAGAGCTGAGGTCCAAGAGATGTGATCCCAAGACAAGCTGCAGGACTGACTGTCTGGGAGGGCAGACCTGTGCTGTGCACGTCGAATTCCCAGGCACTGTAGCAGAGAGAAAGCTCACAATCCCAGACATGCTACGTTATTCCCCCAAACCATGAGATTTTAAAGCTAGGTGGTGTGTGTTCTTGGCTCTCTGGGTTGAGTTATTTATTTGTGTTTAAGACCAAGAGCCTTGAGGGGGGACATTTTCAAGGCTTCCAGGAAGAGCAGAAACTTGGGGGAGGTATTTATACCCACTGTGAATCTTACCTGGCTTTTTATTTTGAAATGAAAGCTGCAAGGCTCATATAGTGACACGACTCCAAGGGTACGTTTACACTGCCACCCTAGTTCGAACGAGGGTGGCAGTGTAGACACACCCCAAGAACTTTAAGAAACCCCCCCCAATTCTTGCAAGACAATAAATATTATGAGAATAAGGCTAGGCTTCCTCTCCCTTTTATCAGTGCCCTATTCACTTTTCAAGAAACCCCAGTGTAACATGTCCCCCCAGACTTACCCTCCACCTGTGCCCCATGTTTGAAAGGTAGTCACCTTAGAAAAGAGGAGCTGAAGGGGGAATTGGATAGAGGTCTATAAAATCATGACGGGTGTGGAAAAAGCAAATAAGGAAAACGTATTTACTCATTCCCATAACCTAAGAACTAGGAGTCACCAAATGAAATTGATAGGAGCAGGTTTAACCCAAACAAAAGGGAGGAGTTCTTCACGCAGAGCACAGTCAACCTGTGGAACTCCTCGCCAGAGGATGTTGGGAAGTCCAAGACTATATCAGGGTTCAAAAAAGAGCTCGATAAACTCATGGAGGTTAGGTCTACCAATACTTATTCGCCAGGATGGGTAGGAATGGCGTTCCTAGTCCTTGTTTGTCAGAGGCTAGGAATGGAGGACAGGAGAGGAATCACTTGATGAATCCCTGTTTTGTTCACTCCCGCTGGAGCACCTGGCATTGGCCACTGTCGGCAGACAGGACACTGGGCTAGAGGGATCATTGGACTGACCCGGTCTGGCTGTTCTTATTCACTGTGGGAAAGGAAAGATCTGTAGTTATACCCTAGGCTGGGACTTTGCTTTACTGTAACAGGACCCACGTAAGTATCACGGACTGCTAGTGTCGGCTTCTTTCTGCCCTGCAAGGGTTAATGGATGCCTTGACAAGCTGCCCGCTCACACGCTAGGTTTGGATGCTGCGAAGGCACCGCGCACCGTGCCAAAGGGCCACTGGTGGTTTCTTTCTGTTTAACTGCAAAAAGGGCTAATTCCGCTCTGTACTGAGGCTTTGTTCTGAAGCTTTTTATTTAAAGGATAAAGGGGCAGGGGAAATGCTTTATTTCCAGCTCTTTGCTTCCTCCAGCCTGTTCTGCACAAAGATTCCCCCCCACCGCCCACCCTTTGTTACAGGGTTATAAACAAACTCTGTTGAGTTTTCCCTTCGGTTCAGCCCCCTCCCCCATCTTTTTTTTCCTTTCAAGACCCTTTCACCGCCCTAGGCTCCAACGCTGAGCTATTTATTCTCGAACGAAAGTCTCCGGACGAGGTCTCAGTTGGACCGCCCTGGGTTGTTTGGAACTGCGGCTGCTCTGCGGACGGATGTGGTGCTCGTACCAGGCCCAGGAACTGAAAGGAGAGAGAGAAAAATTCTTTTGTCACCCAGCATGACGCACCCCTGACGTGAGTACTGCAGCCAGCCCGGTTATGCCCGAGACTGATTTGGCCCAGAGTGAACATGATGTGCCGCTAGGAAGAGCAACATCCTGCTCCCAGAATCTATGTTGGATTCTTCTCATTTATCTTCTGGCTTTTCAACCGGTGGGGTCACATTTTCAAGCATCTCGCCGCACCCGTTCCATGCGAGAACCAGCCGTGGGCTCTTCAAAATAGCAGTCAAGATGCTCCCAGATTCACAGGATTCCAGGAACTGGGGCTTTGAGAAACACCCCTAGTCTCCCAGCCCAGTCACTAACCAGACGCCAAGGCAGCAAGAAATTAGATCGGTAACAAAATACTGTTACCCCTCCCCTCACAGAAGGGAACAGAAATGGCCGATGAAGAGAAAGGAGGCTTTTGCTCACCCGGAGCATGGCTGTGTAGCCGGAAGTGTCAATCAGGCTGTGCAAAGTTATCAATGAGAGAAACTGATGGAGAAGCAAGCCCAGAGAGTTTAGTTAAGGATAGGGTAGTTAGACAGGGAATCAGGGAGGATGGGGAAGAGGAACAATGAGATGCAGCTGATGCAAAGACCTGGAAATTGCCTCTGTGATGTTCCACTTCCTCTCAAGGCCCTAAAACCAGCGCAGCTGCTGTGAGGAGGATGCTGAGAACACCGGTCCAGCAAGAAATGGACGCCACAGGGGCCAATCCATTGGCCAAGTGACAGTGCAGCACCAGAGGAAAGACGCCACACAATAGGATACAATGGTAGGCCCTGCTTATTCATTCGTGGCCCACAGAGTTGCAGCACAGATACAAATAACAGCACAGCAGAGAGAGAACAGATGGTCGTGTGGCTAAGATGCCACACAGGGGCTCAGGAGATCTGGGATCACTTCCTTACTCTGCCACTGACTCCACAAAACCTTGGGCAAGTCACTTAGACCTATCAAGAGTGGATGGGACGGAGGCTCCTAAATCAGTTAGGCAGAGCAATGCTGAGCACAGCAGTACCTAAGTACCTTCCTGAGTTGGTGTGCCTCTGTTTTCCTCTTGTGAATGGGGGATAAAAGCATTGACCTCCAGCTAGGAGTGTTGAGAGGGATACATCCATTCCAGACTGAAATGAGCTCAAATATTACAGTAATGGGGGCCATACAAGTACGACAGCTAGATTAACACCAGTTGAGATTACGTCTACACTGAAATTGGAGGCATGGTTGCAGTCTGGGTGGTAATCTAGCTAGCATGGTTTACAAAAAAATGATGTTTCAGTGTCGTCTTTGTCATCTGCCCCCAAGTCTCATTTCCCCATACGTTATCTCTCGGGGAAGTCCAAAGTGTTCTCCTGTCCCATCCAGAAAAGCTCTTTCCCCCTTAACGCCTGCCCTTCAGCATCCTTTGATTGGGGCTCTGCATTTCAAGGGAGTCAAGGCCAATGCCAGGACTCAGAAGAATCTGCTAGCTCCCAGAATCCCCCTCAGAGTCCTGGCTTGGGAAGAGTCCAGAGAACAATCCCTGGAGAGGCTGGGACCGGCTGGAGAGCAAGGCTGAGGTATCCATGAACAAGAAGCACCCACTCTCTGTTCTTCCCCCTCAATTTTAGTCCCAACCAATGTGCCCTCTAATCTTTTCCATCCATGTGCAGCATTTTTTCCAGCCATGTGTAGAATAATGTTTAATGTGCACCGAGGCATGTGCAAATGTGAACCACCAGAAGAAACAAACACCTAGCTGGGGGTGCTCTGCTCATTAGCTGGACCTGTTGCTAACCCTCTGGCAGTGGCCCGGAGTCTCACAGAATCAATCTCCTGGCGACGACTGAACGCAGTCCTGGAGATTTTAATAGGATTGTTGAAGATAACGGCCTTGCGTCCTCTGGGGGTGGGGGGGAATCTCCCAAAATAGCTTAGCAGAGCTGGCAACCCTCCCTGTGGAACTGACCCAGAGCACCACATGCTCTGCTGTATCTCTCCTCCCTGCTGCCCTGGGAGACAGGGATGGCTTTGAGCCCCATTGTACAGATGGGGAACGGAGGCACAGAGCTCACCCAAGGCCACACAGGAAGTCAGTGGCAGAGCAAGACAGAGTTTCCCAAGTCCTAGGCCGGTGCCCAAACCCTAGCCCAACCATGGCCCCTCATTGCTCCCCATAGGCCTCCCCCATTATTCCAGTCACGTTACTGCCCCGCAGTGCTGACCGTCTACCGTGCGGTTCTGGGATGAGGTTCCAATCGCAAAATCCGAACCGGCCATTAACTCGGCACCCTCCAGCTTCCTTCCAGCTGTGAGGGAGCTTGCACAAGGCTAGGGAGCTGGTATGGGGCTGCCTGAGCTGGGGTGTGGCAGGATGGAGCAGGGGGTGCTCAGCTGGGAAAGGTGGGAGTGGGGGGGCAGGTGCCCACGCAGGGCAGGGAGGAGGCATGAGGTGTGGCTAGGGCAGGATATGTGCGCAGGTTCACCAGCCTGGGGGGACTGGAGGGCACGGCTGGGGTATGAGTTTCCCCAGGCCTGGAGGGAGGGACCAGAGGCCGCCCAGCCTGGGAGGAGAATGCAGCTATCGCTCTGCCTGGATACTGTGACTTGGGGCGGAAGTTTTCCCTGAGGCTCATCAGCACTTTCTCTGCCTACACTTGGTGGAAAGTTGAGCCTTGCAGAAAAACTTCTCCCCACCTCTCCCCCCCGCCCCTGTAGCCCTCTCCAGTCCTGACAGGCTATTCAGCTGAAATTTAATTAACTCACAGGGGTTGCAGCCATCCATAACCCGACCCACATGCTGGGCGTGCTCCAGCCCTGGGGAAGTCAGTGATCAATTACCAACTTCTGACCACTGCAGAAAAGCCCAAGAGCTTGGGAGCGGTGTGGAGGGAGGGGGGGTACACTCACAGCCCCGCATCCACAGCACTTTGCAGAGACGCAGGGGGCTTCCAGAGACCGAGGCCGGTCGGTTTCCTTCATCCGCAGCCACGTTCAAAGGGCCTGAGGCCTATTCTAGGCAGAGAGAGGGGTGGAGTCTCTCTTTTAGGCGAGCTGGCAAAAATCTCCCACCGTTGCCAGCAGCGACAGGCCCCTCAATGGTAGCAAAGACAGGAGCCCTAAGATCTGATGGGTTCTAGGCAGCGTCCTAGCCCCTTTGTTTGCCAGGTTTTGGGGAACGGGCAACTGGGGAGGAATCACCTGATGATTCCCCGTTCTCTTCACTCCCTCTGGGGTAGCTGGCATTGGCCGCTGTCAGCAGACAAGATGGACTTTTGATCTGATCCAGCACAGCCGTTCTTATTACCAGTTTCCCTCAAAACCCCTTCTTCCAACAAGTCTCGAGCACACCAGTCGGCCAGATGGCACTGAACCCACAACGCACCCCTGGAACTGGAAGAGGTGTTGCTGTAACATCGTCAGGGGGAATCCCACCTGGGCACCCTGGAGCTTTGTACTTGAGCTGCTACCGCCTGTGCTAACAGCCAGCTGGCTCTCAGCTCCAGGTGTAGGTGGTCTCAGTGTCACCCGATGGGGCAGTGACTCACCCCCGGCAGGAATGTGGGTCACACCGCCGCCATTTATTTTGGCATGAAGGAGTCGCCCCTCTCCCCCG
>JANRFK010000351.1:10509491-10520118 GCA_030068395.1 Apalone spinifera | reverse complement strand
GCTGCTGGCCAGCGCTGCAAGGGTTAACGCGGCCCCCGCCCCAGGTGGCCGCTGCAGAGTGGCCACTGCAGGGTGGCTGCTGGGAACTGCTGCAGCCCGCAATCCGGGAGCCGGGCGCGGGCGCCTGATGATGGCTGCACGCCCCTTACAGCTGCCATCAGGTGCCCCCCATAGGTTGGTGCCCCGGGCAGCTGCCCAGCTAGCCCATGCCTTAATCCAGCCCTGCAGCCAGTCCACCAAGCTCTGCAAGAGGCTCTGCCGCCAGCTGAGAAGCAACCAGATTCCTCCCCAGAGAGAAGCAGAGTTCTGCCCTCCTGCCTAGCCAGCACCAAACTGGGCTAGGCCTCCTCTTTGTAACTTCCTGCTCCACACCTGTGCTCCGCAGCTATGGCAAGGCATTGCTAATTGCTCATTAACCCTCCCACTGCCAGTGTGGGCCCATGTGCCCCGGGGTAGGGGGCCACCCACAGAGCAGTCCGCCCTAATGGTGCCTGATTGCAGGCGGGGAGCACAGAAACAATAAGTGACTTGATCTGCTTTCCTATAGGCCGGTCTGGGACTTGTGCATTCGGACTGTGGGTGGAGGAGAACCTGGCCTGTATTCCTGTGCTGGTCTAGAACAGGCTCTGGCAAGAGCCTCCTTGCAGGAGAAGAGCTGGGCCTGGATTTTTGTGCTCCCTTGGCATGAGATCTGGATACAAGCCCTGGACATAGCAAAGGGATCAGTGGATCTGCATCGTGTCCAGTGGTCCCTCTAAGCTGAGCGCTTGGGCAGCCGCCCAGGAGAGATTCAAATGCTGCCCAACTGATTGGCCGGGTGCCCCCATCTAGCCTCAGATGGCAGCATGTGTGTCTGTTGGTGGTGCACACCCACACATGTCTCAGTGCACCCAACAAAATTTATTTCACACATGGGTAGGAAAAAACCTAGGGGAAACATTGCTCTTATCTGTCTTTATGAGGGGCGATGGGCAGACACATCTGTGTGTGTGTGTGTGTGTGTGTGTGTGTGTGTGTGTGATGCATCAGGAACCTCTCCTCATCAGAGCTCAAAGATGCCACTTACACCGGCTCAGCCAGCCAGCATGCACTAGGAGAGGAACGTGTGTCCTCCTTGCCTGCTGCATTCTCCTATACATTCGCTTTGTGTCCTCCAAAGAGGCTTGTGCACGGTCAGGCAAGGGAGCCTGAGGACAGGAGGGCTACAGGGAACATTAAGCTCCTTGTTCAGTCCCAGGCCTGAAGGGGTGGGGCCTGTGGACGGAGGGTCCTGGCTCTCCGGGAGGAAGAATGGGCCCCATTGTGCTGTGCAATGGGCTAGGGTCAGTGTCCTTGCAAAATACTCTCTTTATAAAAAGAGCCCTGGGAACGGAGCTGCCATCCGGGGCCAGGGGAATCCCACCCCACCATCTGCCAAGCAACACCAGGGCCATCCCTGGAAACTTTAACTCTTTGGGGCCGCACAGAAGTTCACGTGGCTCCAGCCACAGCAACCCCAGGGAGCGGCAGCAAAGTCTGCAAGGCGCCGTAGCAAGACCTGCCCCATGTCAAGCAGCAAAATGTCTCGTGGCCAGCAATCAGATTACCTTGCCAGGCCGCAGGAGGCCCACACCGGCTCTAGCCCACCAGTAGCAATGGCCATAGTGGGATGGTGGAGACTGATCATGCCCTAGCTCAAAGGCAGTAGCATCTTTTGCACTACAAGCCAGAGGCCATAGGTTCAAGACCTTCTACCAGGTACAGATCAGCCTCCGAAACGAAAGGGCTACAATGCAGACCGATTTCATGTGTGTTTTCTCAAGACCTTGACAGAGCCTTTGAAGGGGAAGGAGAGCGTGGAAAACAGAATGGTCTTTGCTTTCAATTATCATAAAATGTTCATGCTCCACCCCCCTCCTTGCTTTTTCAGGGAAGAAGATGGATAGGGAAAACCTTGGGCTTTATTCTTGTCTCTGCCACTGTCCCACTGTAGATCCTTGGCCAAGTCACTTCCTCTGGTCTCAGCGCTGTGGTGTCTCCTCCCACCCTTTGTCTCATTAAATCATAAACTCTCTGGGGCAGGTACTGGCTCTGATTATTGGCAGGAATGAGCTCTTGGGAACGAGATTCACACGGAATCCCTCCTTGTTAGTTTGTGTCAACAGTGCCCACAGGCATGGGCGGTCGTTACACTAGGCAGGGGGAGGCGTAGCCTTCCCAAACTGCCAGCCTGGCCCCACCCACCCTTCGCCTCCAAAGCGCCTACAGTAGGCATACTGGGAGAGGAGTGTTGCTGCCCCCCACACCTGTCCCTCCCCCTCCCCGTGCTCTGGGGCTGGAGCAGCTCACTTGCTCTCCCCATGCTTGGGGGAAAGGGGGTTGTGATGTGCTTCCCTGCCTCCCCATGGTGCAGGGGGTGGAGATATGGCTTGGCTCCTGTGGGGGGGCAGGCCCTCAGCAGAAGGGGAGGGGCCGAGTTGGAGTTAGTGCATGCTGCAGTTCATACCATACACTAGGCCCATAGAGAAGACCTGAGTCTGTACAGCACCTAGCGCAGAAAGGCCCTGGTTTTGATTGAGACCTGTCGGTGTTTCCGTGATATACGTAATAGCAAAAGCTGAGGGAGATGGACTGGCGAGACCACAACAGTTCTTCTCCATTTCTCTGTTCGCTGGCCAGGCTCCGCGCTGGTTTATGCCCCATGTAACCTTGCAAAGTCCAGGGCCCTGCAAGAATTGACAGTGCTGAATCGGACCCCACGTCGGCAGCATCCCCTCTGGCGCCCACGCGCAGCCGACTCAGGCTTCACCACCATGGAGCAATCCCCGGCACGAGCACCGGCCTGGACGATCGCGCAGTATTGCAACGCCGAGGCTGCCGGCTCGTCTCGCACGCCACGGCAGCTCCGCGCGCCGGAGCAGGTGGGCGAGGGATGGGGGAATCGTCCCCTGGCCCCACAGATAAAAAGGAAGCGTTGCCGTCGCCAGCGTAACTTTGTGGCGGGTGAAGGCCGCTGCATCTGCTGAAGAGGAGCTGCAAAGTGAAACCTCTTTCTTCAGCCCCCATTCCCGGGCCTCGGCGCCGCGAGCCAGCCGAACAAGCAGCGGTGTCCTGGCGAATTCCTCTTCAGTGCCGGCGCGAGGGCCACATTGGCGGACGCTAATTAGACTCAGTGGGTAGACTAAAACGGAGTGACGCCTCTTTTCATTCCAGCGCGGTGTATTCATTACAGAAGCCGCAGCCACCAGTGGGATGTCAAGGAGGATTAAACGGAGACGGGGAAAAGTTACAGGTGGCTGTTATTGTATGAAATGCAAATAGTCTCTCTCCCGCCCCCGCGCCCCTGCGTGATGAGCAACTCCCCGGCATGGGAGCCTTGGATCAGCGTTCTGTGCATCCAATGCAAAACCAACGGATGAATATTCCCCGCTCGTCTCCATTCAGCGTTATTTAAAAGCAGACAAGATCACCGAAACCCTCGACTCTGACCTCCTGCAAAGCAGAAGCTAGGGAATTTCAGCCGGGGATGGAATTATTCTTGGTGACAGGGTAGGACAGTGATTCTCAAACAGTGGTCCGCAACTGTCTTGCAGGTCTCAGAGCTCACCCTCCCCCGCGAGGTTGGAGCGCCAGCGCCGGCTTCCCACTGCAGGGGGAGGCGTGAGTCTGTGGGGCTGGATCTGGCTTGTGGGGGGAGGAGACGGCGGCTCGCTGCACTGCCACTCCCACTCCCCCCAGCTGGGAGAAAAGCATCGCCAGAAACTGCTCACCTGGAGGCTTTCCCCGCTGCTCCCATTAGCTGGAATCACGGCCAATGGGAGCAATGGGGGGGGGACAGCAGGAGGCATGGAGCCAGGTTAGTACCCCCCCCATCGCCTTCATGCACCCCCTCCTGCCAAGACCCCACACTCCCACCCCACTGCCGCACCCGCCCTCCCAAACCCCACACCCTCAGCCCATTCCTGTACCCAACCTCCCCCCAGCTTACTCCTGCACCCTCCCTCCTGGCCACATCCCACACCCCCACCTGCACCCATTTTGTCATCACGGATGGTTGGCTGGTGGTCTGGGGAAAGGTCTGCTTTGAGCAGGGTGGGCCCAAAAGTTTGAGAACCGCAGGTGTAGGAGAATGCTCTCCAGCCCACTAAGGAGCTGCTGAACTGGAACGTGTGTATTTGAAACTCTTGCCATCTCAACGACTCCAGGTGAGGAAGTGAATGGTGGAGACAGGCCGTGCATGCCTGTCCCTTTGCATACAGAATCCTCTTAACACGCCCGGTGCAATCTATAGGAACCAGTCTGCTAGAGAAGGCCAAAGAGTGAATCGGGCCTGGATTATAGTGAGACCTCCCCAAACGCAGTGCTCCTGGAGAGATTGGAGAGCCAGTCAGTGCTGCTGTACGGCATTGCTGGTGGGGCTGACGGGAGGGGAGGCATTTAAAGGCCCGTCCGAGGACTGGAATCTAAGAGGGAAGTGACTTTCTAGGTGACTTCACTTTGAGCGACTCTCTGGCCGGTTTAGCCACAAAGGACTTTCCTTGGTTGATAACCTTCTGAAGTCCTCCCCTCCTCCCAGGACCTAGCCCCAGGGCTGCTCCTCCGGGCAGGTCAGAGAAGGAGGGCTGCTTAGCGCTGGGCCAGCGAGAGGTGCTGCAAGCGGGCTAAGAGGACACCACCTCAGCGGTGGGTCCACACTAGCACTCCCGCCGGGGCGAGCACAGCGGGAGACGGTCAGGAAACCCAGCGAGGAGGCCGGGAAGCGGGACCTTGACACAGGCAGGCCCGACAGCCCCAGGGAATGACCAAGGGCCAAGCAGCTCTTGTTTCTGTGGAGCAATCGGCCGTGTGAAAGAAGACCCGCAGGGCGACACCCTCCTCTCCTTGACTGCTACAAATCCAGGGCAATCGTCTCAGCTGGGCAGGCGCTAGTTTGGGCATGGAGCAGCGTGTGGCGCTGGAGACAAGCAGTGGCTGGAATCTGGGTGGTGCAGAGTTCAGACGTGACCAAGGGCTGCCCCCCACCCTCCACTGCTCCTCCATCGGCTAGGACCCTCAGTGGAGATGTGGGTTCAATTCCTGTCTTCCCCCTCAGAGCCCTCTAAGACATTTAGGCTCCGTGCCTCAGTTCCCCCTCTGGACAACGGTGCTTCCCTGCCTCCCAGGGAGTTGTGAAGAGGTGCTTAGATCCCATGCCCATGGCTGGCTGACTAAGTGTTGGCTGCTGCTTTTAGGGTTACCAGGTGTCCGGTTTTCGCCCGGACAGTCCGATTTTTCTGGCCCCTGTCCGGTAACAAAAAAACTGGAAAATACCGGACATGTAAAATTGTCTGTTTCTTTTAGATGGAAAGCCTGTGGGGACAATCTTTCCCTCTGTCTGGGGAAGGCATGTGGGGATTTTTAAAGGGTGCAGCAATTTTTTTTTTTTTTTTTTTGCTTAATAAGTTTGGTCTCCCTTTTTTTTTTTTTCGCCATGTTCGGGATTTTTGGTGAAAGCGTCTGGCAAGCCTAGCTGCTTTATACCGTGACGTCTGTGGGAAAGGAAGGTGAGATGCAACAAAGCCAAACTACTCCACTGCTTGCCAGGATGCTTTCTGGGGTGACAAGCTGGGGACCTCCAGCACTAACCATGAGTCTCCGCCATTTGAGCTAAAGATCCAGGCTTGGAGACTGACTTCTTGGAATCTCCCAGGGCAGCCAACTGGATGGACCTCGCCCAAACGTCCACCCTTACCTCACTGAGACCCAGCTCAAAGCCACACCTGCTGTTGCTCTAACCTGTGCAACGTTAGCCTGCTTTTCTGGGCCAGGTACAGGAACCAACAGCCTGAACGGGCCCCTGGGCAAGGTATTGGGAGGTCCTGGCGCCCTGCTCCGAGAAGGCGGGGCCTCAGGCAGAAGGGGAGGGGCCAGGAGCAGCCAGCCACTCCCACTCCAGCCCTCACAGCTGCCCAGAGTGTCTGACTCAGCACTCCGGTGGCGATTTAAAGGGCCCCGGGTGAGCTTAAAGGTAACCGTTTCTTTCTGTCTCATCTACTTTGATTGCAAGCTGTTTCGGCAAGGCTCGTCTTGAGCCACGGGCATGTGCAGCACCTAACACAACAGAGCCAACACCACTGTAACATCACCATGCCGGCTGACCCGCGGGGACGTGCCTGCTCCCTGCACTCCACACGGCTTTCTGGTTTCTACCTGGCCTTTCGGGAATAAAGGGCACGAGGACATAGGAACACGTCCAGCATGACTCCAGCATGCCCCTTGCAAAATGACACTCAGCGCTCTACACAACGGATGTTCTTGCAGCTGTAAAGTAACTCGGGGAGCTCCCTGGGGGCCAGCCAGTCATTTTTGGACGCAGTCAGTTTTAATTCTGCAAGGAACAAAATATAGATGGCAAGAGAGTTGGCCTAATTGGTGTGATTTATCACTTCTCATTCAACGGCAAAGGGAAAGAAATCCCCACTGAGAGGCTGGTGGAAGATGGATTCTCTGCTCATGCCAAGCAAGGTCCCTTAGAGACAGCCTGGGAGTCAGCTTGGAAGCGTTCCCGTTCTGAGCTCGCCTGCGGCTGCTCGGGATACTGGCCACGTCTTCAGAGGGAACTAGGCGACTCCTCTGAGAAGAGCCTGAGCGGCCCTCCAAACTCCACCCCCAGCGACAAAGGCCTCAGCCAACTCTGGGATGTGGTGGGCGCTGACCGCCCCACGGTGCGTGGCAGTCAGGCGCCAGGGACCAGCAAGGAGTGTGTGACTTGCAGACCCACATTAGCATGGTCCACGGGCATGGAGGAAGCAAAGGGCTGGTCCCGTTCATGCTGATTAGGCCCACTGCACGGGGGAGGATGCTACTGGCCTCCATCCCTCTTTCTCGGCTCAGAGAGCTGGCAGCCAAGACCAGTCAGCTTTCCAGTGCGTCTGTCTCTCCCCCATCATACATGTCCCCTGAGCTCCAGGGGACATTGGGCGGGTCCTGGGGACTCCTCTATGACACTAACCACTCCCCAGCCCTACCCCCGCCACTCCTCAGCTCGGAGCTCAAACCCCGCTGTGCAGAGAGGAGCAAGGGGAGCCCAACATAGGGCCAAGAGACCCAGCTCTGGCAATTGGAAAGCCAGGTGTAGACACTCAAGTGCCGACTTGGAAAGCCTCCACTGATCGCTCCCATCTCCAGAGCACCTGCAGGGGTCGGCTGGTTATCCGGAGAGAGTTCCGCACGGCCAGGACCTTGCCAGGGATGGGTGGGGAGAACACTGGTCTAATTTCCCACCCCAAACAGGGCTGGCCTTACCGTGAGCTGAACTGAGCGGCCGCCTCAGGTGCCAGACTGTGGGGGGGGGGCACCACTAGGACCCAAAGAATTGAGACCTTTCAAAGTTTTGGCCCAATCGAGGGGGCATGGGGACGTCATTTGAGCTCCCCGCCGAAATATTGTGGGCCAGCCCTGGCCCCAAATGGCTTTTCCGCCAAGATGCACATTCCTGTCAGGCACCGGTAGCCGCATTTTCAGGTGATTTTTTTTTTCGTCCAAATTTCTCCCCCCGCAAGAAGGAAACATTTG
Source organism: Apalone spinifera (assembly GCA_030068395.1). Taxonomy (NCBI): domain Eukaryota; kingdom Metazoa; phylum Chordata; order Testudines; family Trionychidae; genus Apalone; species Apalone spinifera. The sequence continues at coordinate 10,512,585 of JANRFK010000351.1, read as the reverse complement.
GAATGTCCAATAATCCCGTGAAAAAATGAGTCTGGCTTTGCATTGCCCCCACGTTACCCCAAAAGCATTTGGAAACAAGATTTGGGAGTGGGGGGGAATGGCCAAGAACTGCAGAGAATGAAATTAAATTAGAATATTTAAACTTCATGCGCAACAAACTCTGCTGAGCGCTGGTCACTTTCCTTTCAAGAATACAAAACCGGTAAGAGAAAAAGCAGCTAGAAACAATCCATAGACAAGCTAGGCCTGAGGTGACCTGGTTGAAGCAGACAGAGCCCTGCGGGAAATGACTAGCGGAGTTTATATAAAGTTTCCCGAGCAGGTGCCACATACAGGACCGGGAGGGGGGAAAGCATGAACTGCAGGTCAGGAAAGGGCAGTCCCTTCAGGAATTTTAAGCTAAGTATCTTTACGAGAGAAGTCACTTTGTAAAATAGAAGGCAGGGAACAAAGGAACAGCTGCTGCAAATAGCTTACACAGAAAGGAGGCAGACACGCATTTGTGGGCGAGAGAGAGAGATGATGAGCTGGGTACCATTGCTGACTGGATGCTGGAAGATCTCAGAGGCAGATGGGTATCCTGGAACCACTACTACTGAATTATCCCTAGCAATTTCACAGACATGAAAAATGCACGATCGACCGTGAAATCTGCCCCCTCCCCTGGTGAAATTTGGTCTCCTGTGTGCTTTTGCTCTATAGTATACAGATTTCACAAGGGAAACCAGCATTTCTTAAATTGGGAACTCTGACCCAAAAAGGAGTTCCAGGGGGGTTGCAAGATAATTTTGGAGGAGGGATATGCTATTGCCCCCTTACTTCTGCACTGATGTCTCAACTGAGTGGCCAGAGAACGGCAGCTATTGGTCAGGAGCCCAGCTCTAAATGCAGCGGCGGGCCAGAAGTAAGGGTGGGAATACTACACCCTGCTACACTTCTGTGCTGCTGCCTTCAGAAGTGGGCAGCCAGACAGTGGCATCTGCTGACTGAGAGCACAGCTCTGCAGGCAGAAGAGCAGAAATAAGAGTGGCCATCCTGACTTTTGCGCTGCAGCTGGCAACGGCTCTGCCTTCGGAGCTGGGCTCCTGGCCAGCAGCTGCTGCTTTCCGGCCGCCCAGTTCTGAATGGCAGCATCAGCACAGAAGTACGAGTAGCAGTACCACACTCTCCCTACAATAACCTTGAGACCCACCCCTAATTCCCTTTGGGGTCAGGACCGCTACAATTACACCACCATGATATTTCAGATTTCAATAGCTGAAATCGTGAAATTTACAATTTTTGAAATCCTATGATGGTGAAATTGACCCCAATGGACCAAGAATTTGGTAGGGCCTTACTTACATTCCCTACACCCTGGTAGAGTGTGGGGGCCCTGCCTTGGGCCAATGCAAAACTGAACCCTAGGGTACTATTATTACTGTCTTGCGATAGCACATACTAAAATCCTTGTTGTATGTGCAGCCAGATGCACCATGAGAGACAGACCTTGTCTGGAAGAGATTAGTATCTGAACAGATAAGGCAGACAACCAGAGGATGTTTCCTCTAGTCTAGTGTTTTAGGAGTCTATGGTGCAGAGAGATGAAGGGACTTCCTCAGGCTACCACTAGGAGCTTTGAACCTGGAGTCCTTGAACCCCGCTCTTTAACCTGTACTATACTTCTGAGGTCCTGAAGCCCAGGCCAGCGCAGAACCCACCAGGCCTCCCTTCCTGAAGTCAATTCTCCAGGCTAGTTTTAAACAATTGGGCTGCGTCTACACTGGCGCGGTTTTGCGCCAAAGCTATGCAAATGAGGCTCGGCGATATTCTAACGCTAAGCCTCATTTGCATAGCTTTGGCGCAAAACCGCGCCAGTGTAGACGCAGCCGTTCAAGGTTCCACTGAAATCTATTCCCCTTCGACCCCCCTCATCCTAGTCGGACCCCCGTGCATTGTGCAATGTTGTTCTTCCTGGCTTGGTGCGTGTTTCAAAGTGATGCTCACACTCCTTGTAGGCTGCTGCTGCTGCCCATTACTCAGCATTTAGCCAAGCAATTGAGGACTCAAGTGCTTAAATCCTCCCTCACACACCGATTGCCCCAGGCCATTCATCCTTTGACAGGTAGTTGCTTTTCTCCCAGTTCCTTCCAGTTTGTTTCCACCTCCTCCTGGCACAGAGATGCCCACAGCTAGCCTCACAGGGAGCTGCGAGGCAGGAGGCTGGTGCATTGCTGGGTTTCTTTACAGTCCCTGGGCCTCGCAGACAAATCAGCGTGGAGCTCCCACACATCAGCAGAGGGGCGGTGGTCAGAGATAAGACAACAGGCCTGTTAACTGGTCAATGGCAATAACTGAAAGCCATGGATGGGTAGGGACAGCACCAAAAGGGCATACTCCCCTTCCGTCCACTGGGAACGGCTGAAGGGACAGGCTGTCTGTGCCTAACAGCACCGGAGAGAAGGGATAAAGGCTGGTGAGGCTTCTGCCTGCTGGATGGGATGAAGAGATGGACTCTGAAGAAGATTCCACCTCACAGTGGATCATATTCTATATGGGTCACATGACCCAGAAGAATATCTTGAAATGTATAATTCATCTAGTCCGATAGCCTGTCTCTGCTAGTCGCCAGCACCGGTCACTTGAGAGGAAAGCGGTAGAAACCCTGCGCTCGGCATTATGAGATAACCTGCCACAAGGGTTCCTCTAAGCCACATTAGTGTTTGGCTTATGTCCTGAACTTGAGAGGCAATATCACCGACATAACTCTTGGCTCGTTTTTTTTTTTTTTGAATCTTTGCTCTTGTACCTGGAGGTTTCCGTCATTGGTAGAAATAGTCAGTCTTTTTTTGGATCCTACTTCTCACTGGCACTCAAGAATATCCTGTGGCAAGGAGTTCCACAGGCTAATTAGGGGTGGATGAGAAAATTATTGCCTTTCCTGCTGGTTGCATTGTCAGCCTGTCATTTTCATTGGATGGCCTCTTCATCTTTTAACTCTGGGACTGGAAGTCAGAACTTCTATTCCCAACTTTGCCCCAAACATGGTGGCTACATCTACACTGGCACGCTTTTGCGCCAAAGCTATGCAAATGAGGCTCAGTGTTAGAATATC
>JANRFK010000351.1:10411888-10432867 GCA_030068395.1 Apalone spinifera | reverse complement strand
TGTTGCAAGGTTATTATATGGGGGTGGCAGTATTGCTACCCTTACTTTTGCACAGCTTTTGGCAATGGTGCTGCCCTCTGAGCCGGGCAGCTGGAGAGCAGCAGCTGCTGGCCAGGAATCCAGCTCTGAAGGAAGAGCAGCTGCCAGCAGCAGTGCTGAAGTCAGGATGGCCTGGTACGGTGTTGTCACCCGTATTTCTGCACTGCTGCCTGTAGCGCTGGCCTGTACTCAGCAGCCAACACTCTCCAGCCAACCAGCGCTGGAAGCAGCAGCACAGAAGTCAGGGCGACATGGGCATGGTATTGCCACCCGTTTGTCTGCACTGCTGCTGGCCGGGCGCTGCCTTCAGAGCTGGGCACACGGCCAACATTACAGCCACTGAGCTCCAGTTGCCCGGCTCCGAAGGCAGCACAGAAATCAGGGTGGAAATACCGTGACCCTCAAGAAACCACATTGTGTAAAATCCTGTTTAATTGGTTAAGTGGTTAACTGATTAAAGGGGGAGTAGACAGAGGGGTCGCTCCAGCATGGAGTTATACCTGCCAGGCCGAAGCAGCCCCTGCCTGCAGTGGGTCCCCACAGGGCTACAGCAACCCCCTGCCCTCTGCAGGCAGAGACCTGCTCCAGCCCCCACCGGTTAACCTTAATCAGTAAGCTATGCCCATTAAGAGTGAGGCTTATAAGTTAACTGGTTAAACAGTCACAGTTCTGCATATGATCCTGCTCCTTTTTGGGTCAGGACCCCCATTTTGAGAAACACTCGTCCTCCCCTCCCTCTCCCAATGCAATCTGTATAAGCAAACAAAAGGCCAGATTCCAAGGCAGGACATCAGATTTCACAGTCCGTGACACTTTTTGCATGGCTGTGAATTTGGGAGGGCCATCGTTTTTATGCCTCGCATCTCCCTAGCCTCCCCAACCTACCCAGGCTCTAATCCTCCATGAATTGAAAGTGACTCGGGAGAGTCCATTCAGATAAGAGTCTTATCCAACCCCAATAGGTTCCCAGGGGAGAACGTGCTGACAAACCAGCTTCTCCCTGTGTCCCCTACCTTCCCCCCCATGCATTCAGCACATGCCAGTAGCATCTACACAAAGCTGATATTCTCACATCTCAAAACCAGGCCTGGTCCAGCTTTTTTGGGCAGATTGTGTGTCTGAGCCCTGCCCATCCATCGCTCACCGGAGCCTGATTTGGGTTGGATGCCAGCTCATTCCATTGCCAAGATTGGACGAGGCTTTGCAGAGCCAGACAGGGTCGCTGGGTCTGACCTTACCAGTTAGTGCTGGTGTTTGTCAACTGGTGCCCTCCACATTGAGGGCCGAGAAGAGCTTTGCAGCTGGAGTGAGCGAAACTTCACCAGCCGGCTCATCCATTCCGGCTACATCTTGGGCATGAATCTGTGGCAGCCAAAGCAACATTGGAGCTGCCCACATCAAGCCATTGCATGAACTGTTCACAACCCTTGCACAGGACCGTCTACATTCAGTGCAAGCACAGGTACATGTGGACTACACATCTGCACAACTGACCCAAGCCCTGGTCAGTGAAGGAGCTTGGACCGCCCCAGCTCCCATCCAGAGGCATGTCTACACGGCAATAAAACACCCATGGCTGGTCCCTATCAGCTCCCTTGGACTTGTAGGGCTACAGACTAGGCTCCAGGACCCCACAAGGAGGGAGGGACCCAAAGCCCAGACATCTGTACTGCCATTTCATAGCCCCACAGCCCAAGGCAGCCGAAATGTCTCCACATCTGGAGTAGCGTGTCCAGTTCTGGGACCCCATTACAGAAGGGATGTGGCCGCATTGGAGAGGGTCCAACGGAGGGCAACGAAAATGATGAGGGGGCTGGAGTACATGACCTACAAGAAGAGGCTGAGGGATTTGGGCTTGTTTCTACAGAAGAGAAGAGTGAGGGGGGATTTGATAGGAGCCTTCAACTCCCTGAAGGGGGGTTCCAAACAGGGTGGAGAGAGGCTGTTCTCAGGGGTGGCAGAACGAGGAGCAATGGTCTCACGTTGCAGTGGGGGAGGTCTAGGTTGGAGATTAGGAAAAATTCTTTCCCTAGGAGGGTGGTGAAGCACTGGATGGATTCTCTAGGGAGGGGATGGAATCTCCATCCCTAGAGATTTTTAAGTCCCAGCTTAACAGAGCCCTGGCTGGGATGATTGAGCTGGGCTTGGTCCTGCTTTGGGCAGGGGTTGGATGCAATGAGGTCTCTTCCAGGCCTACGATTCTATCAAATGGGCCACCCACAGGTGTTTCCTTGCAGCGTAGACACACTCTGTATGTGCTGACATTGATTCTGCCCAGGGCACTGCATATAGGGAAGTAGAAGTGGTATCCCTAGGAACGAAGGAATCTGCTCTCCCTGGCTCCACACTACCCTGAGACATCATTGGCCATGAAGTGACATCCCTAGGGGAGCAGGGACCTTATTTGAGCAGCTCTGGTAGATTCCTGGATGCTCACGATGTAGCCCACGCTCGATAAACCGGTGCCTTTCCCACAGCTGAGAGAGAGACAGGGCGGAAGGGGGGGCTGGGTGCAGGTTGCAATAGGAACAGCAGGTTCCCAGCCCTTCTGCAGGGACGGTGTTGTACTCAGACACTGCAGACAGACAGACAGACAAAGCCGCAGAGACAGGGGCAGCCAGAGACTCAGATATGCTGAGACAAGTCCATCGCTAATGATGTTTTTCCTTCTCCAGCTCTTCCGTGGGCCCTGGTAACATCAGTCAAGATTTTCCTCTCTCTGATCCTGGATGACACCGGCCCCCCAGCCCCCAACGCAACAAGAGCGCATGGGCCAAACCCACGCAGCTCCCCAATGGTCACACCCACCTGCCATGCTGCCTCCGTGGCACAGCACTCACGTTGTCCCAGTCTGCGCACGCCCCAAAGGGCCCTTCACGTCATGTCAGCCACACCTGCTGAGTCCCACATTAGCGCCGCTCGGTTTGGGCCCAGTGGGCGTGGCTGGGCTGCCGCCTACATCGTCACAACAGCGAGACAGATGCTTCCCACTGGGATACCTGCTTCTAAGCCCCAATGACAATAGTCCTGCCTCCAAAAAAACACTGACCCCCAGTTCCTTCATAATTGTATCAACCCCCCCTAACCCCGGCAAAGGTGGTTGGGATTTTACCCCTGAAGCAGAGAAGCGCCAGAGCCTGTCGGAAACCCCCCAGGGACTCGCTGCTGACATTGATTGAGAGACACCGCCATGGCCTCACAGAACATCTCTCAGCACCGACAGGGCCCCGGCTCGGACTGGGCCGAGAAAGGCACCAAGGGCATGAGGCCTCGGTAGGGAACAAATATCAGCAAATCCACAGCTGGGTCCCAGTGCAAGCCTGGCTCCTGGGACAGAAGAGCGAGGTACGGGGTTGGGCAGGGGCTGGAAAAGCAGAGCCAGATTGAGGGTCCTTGGCAGAGCTGGGGCAGGCCGGGACTCACCAGGGTGCTGCTGAGTGGGAGTGAGGTGCTTGGGAAGTAGAACAGGTCAGGATTTTTTCAACATCACTTGCTGTTGGAAATAGGGATGTAAAGGGTTAACCAGTTACCCGGTAAGTATTGCCTTACTAGCATGCGTACCAGGGTAACTGGTTAACTGGCACCTCACCGGCGGGGGGCTGCTCCCATGGCCGCCTGCCCACGGCGCGACACGGCGGGCCAGTTAACCAACTACACATATTGTTTAACCGGTTAACGTTTTAAACGGGATTTTCCATCCCGACTTGTCAAAACTGAAACGTCAAGTTCAACAAAACTTTTCCTCAGAAGGTTTCCTGGGCCCAGGATGGAATTCCGGGAAACAAGAGAAGAGGAGAACTCCAGTGATGAGGGCACATCCCTGAGATGTGGGAACCCCGGTTCAGGTCTTGGGCCTGCCTGATTTGGAGCAGAGACACAGCCCTGCATCTCCACCGGTGTTCCCTGTAAGCTGTGTGCTTGTGCGGCCGCTCAGGGGACATTTCAACACCACCCAGCTGATTAGCAGAGCACCCACAGCTGGGGTTTGGTTTCTTCTATTGGCACACATTGGCACGCACCTGCGTGCATGTAAAAAATTATTCCGCACATCAATGGAAAAAGATTAGAGGAAACCTTAGCCTGCACCATCTCAAGTGAGCACCCTAGCCCCCCAGGCTATTCTACGGTGAGGGTCTTTCCTATTGGAGCTATTGAATAGAGCCAGGCCAGCTATATGACCCAGTGGTTAGAGTACCAGACCATAGAATCATAGAATACTAGGACTGGAAGGGACCTCGAGAGGTCATCGAGTCCAGTCCCCTGCCCTCATGGCAGGACCAAATACTGTCTAGACCATCCCTGATAGACATTTATCTAACCTACTCTGAAATATCTCCTGAGATGGGGATTCTACAACCTCCCTGGGCAATTTATTCCAGTGTTTAACCACCCTGACAGTTAGAAACTTTTTCCCAATGTCCAACCTAAACCTCCCTTGCTGCAGTTTAAGCCCATTGCTTCTTGTTCTATCCTCCGAGGCCAGGAAGAACAAGTTTTCTCCCTCCTCCTTCTGACACCCTTTTAGATATCTGAAACAGCATGAACTTCCAATCGAATTCCCTGGCCACATTGGTTTTCTACATCTACATAACTAAAACGAGTCTAGGTCAACGAGTCTAGGTTCACACAGCTGGGATAAAAATCGCACTGTAGACATTCAGGTTTTGGTCTGGTTCTGGAAGGGGGGCAGGCCAGGTTGCACCCCAAGTGGGAATGCCTACATGGCTAGTGTAAGCCCCGTACACAGGCGCTGCTAGCCTGAGTCAGTTAACCCAGGCTCTGAAACTTACTGTGGGAGAAGGGCACTTTTTTGGCTGCAAAGTTGTGTTTCTCTTACACAGCAGTGTTATTTCGGAATAACTGACATTATTCCGAAATAACAAAGAGCGCGTAATACACAGCGAGGGCGTTATTTCGAAATAACGTCGAGCAGGAGGACTTCTTACTCCGACTCCTGTAACCCTCATTCCATGAGGAACAAAAACACTCGTCCTTCGACTTCCTGCTGCATAGACAGCGCCAAAAGCCACGTTGAGCTATTGCAACTTCAGCCACTCAGCTTGACGGCGCTGAGGTAGCGTAGCTGAGTTCGAGTTTTGCCCTGCAGTGTAGTCGTGCCTTCTGGTTTTCCCTGGCAAGTTCCCAAAGGTCGCGGGGTTGTCCTTACGGGGAACCAAACCCAATGCCGAAACCCTGCACGTTTTTCACAAAACAAAGCTCTTCTCTTCTTGCCAGCCCTCCAGGATTGTCCGGCCCTCGCCAGGAATTAAAGATGGATGTTTCCTGAACGATGACCTCATGTGCACAGACACAGATGTGCACAAACGTCCCGCCCTACCCCCGCGCAAAACTCCACCAGAGGAGCTGCCAGAGTCATTTCCATGTGGGACGCCAGGAACGAGAGCTCCTCGCCAGCTCTCCGGGCGAAGCTTCTTTGGTTTTTCCGCCTTCATCCCTCAGGAAACGCCGCATGGGTGGTGGGCCGCACTGGCCCCTGCTTTTAAACAGCTTCACAGCTGCACACCAAAGCAGGTCAAACTCCAAGGCTGAAGATAGATTAACCCTTTGCGCGCCATGACGTTGTGCAAGACCAGCACTGCTCCTTCCCTGAAGCCACCAGACGGGGAGTAAAGCCGACACGCATGACACCCCCCTTGGGCGAGAGGAAGTGACGGGGAATCACAACTCCAGGTCCTCTGCTGAGCTCTGGAAAGGCCCTGCAGGTCTAGCAGGCTGCGGAGGGGCCCTGGAAACCCGGACTCCTGGGTTCTGTACTGGCCAACTTCTCCCCTGACTTTGTACTTTCCTGGCATGGTCATGCAACGTTCTCCAAACCTGCACTCCTCGAGGCTGACTGTGGGGCAAGCCGTTCTCATTGTCTGCTTTTTACCAAGAGAGAACGAGCCCAAACTTTTCAAATTCAGGGGCTAAGTATTGAAACAAAAATAAAGTGCCAGTCGTTAGGTGCCCAAGTGTGAAAATGTGGCCCAAAAAGCCACCCAGTTAGCCCGTGGCAGAGCCAGGGCTGGAACCCCACAGTCCTGGTTTCCATGCTCCCTTCCTCTAACCACTAGATCCCACTGCACTCCCTGAGGCAGGACTGGCATCTAGCAGTCCTGAGTGCCAGTCCCCTGCTCGAAGCACTAGACTCATGCTGCCCTCCAAGAGTTAAGCCTCGTGTAAATTCTCTCTGCCAAAGTGAACACACACTAGACGAACCTCGCTCACCTTCCTGCTCTCCTGCTGCTCTTTCCCCTTTCGGTCTAAATTCCATTTCCTGCTGGGAGGGGATTGTCATGTATGCGCGGCAGAGACACATTTGCTCAGGCGGGTTCTTTCCCTCTGCGAGTCGGACACATCCCCAGCATTTAACTTCCGAGCCAGCGTCAGACTCGCAGGCAAAGAAGTGCCGCTAATCTGAGGCTGTGCAGAGCCTGCCTGGTATCATGTATTCACAGACACTGGTTTGTCAGATTATGTGGGGATGAAAAGCCACATTCAGAAGTTTCAAACATTAATTTCCAATGAGAGGAGTAGATACGGCTTGGTGTATTTATTTTGGCACCAGCCCCCGGTGGCCTGCAGTGATTCGAGGGGAAATAGACCCTCCTCCGATATTAAACAGATTCTTCATGGGGCCAATCCACCACGGGGGAGAGCAAGGGGAGTTTTTGCTGTATGAAAAATAATGCTCAGAGAAAAGCCCAGAGTGAATCATAGCATCCTAGAATTGGAAGGGACCTTGAGAGGCCATCAAGTCCAGTCCCCTGCCCTCACGGCAGGACCAAGCACCATCTAGATCAGGGGTTCCCAACCTGGGGCATGCGTACCCCAAGGGGGTATGAGAAGCTTGTCAAGGAGGTACGGGGAATATTTGGTAAATAACTAGATTGTCCTAATTGAAATATTCCAAAAGTAGTCATGTTAGTGAAAAAAGTTGTGGATTCTAGAGTCTAGAATTTATTTCCTTTCATATTGAATAGGGGGTACGGGAAAGTTTACTAAAAGCCAAGGGGGTACGGCGACCAAAAAAGGTTGGGAACCCCTGGTCTAGATCATCCCTGATAGATGTCTGTCTAACATGCTCTTAAATATCTCCAGTGATGGAGATTCCACAGCCTCTCCCAGTCGAGTGCTCTCGACTTAGTTTCTACAAAGGGAAAACCGTGAACGTCACTAAGAGTGGAGATATAGATGTGGATTTTAAAGCAAGAGCTTATCTTGGAGCGATATTTAAGAGGCACTCATCTCTATAGTATCTAAGCCTTGAGCACCTCACAAATTTTCATGGGTTTCTCCCGACACCCGGTGCTTCATCCCCATCGCACGGTGGGGAAACTGAGGCCAGGAGGGTATGTCTACATTGTGGTTTAAAACCTTCTGCAGAGTCTCAGAGGCTGAGTCTCCAGACTCTGGTCCACGTGACGCCTGCAGTGGACTTCAGAGCCCAAGTCGCGACATCGACCCAGCTGCGTTTAGCGCCGTTGCACGAGCCTGTAGACCTGAGCGCTGAGACGGGGCCACAGGTTTGAAAAAACAGCACAGACGTGCCCAGAGAGGTCGGGCAGCGGCAGGGCAAAGAATTCACCACTAGTGCCAGGCTCCTGACCCCTGGGCTGTCTTCCTTCTCCCTACACCTCCCTGCCCCTGAAAGTCAGCTCTGCTCCAGACACAACACATTGAATAAGGACCCCTTGTTCTTACCCCGGGTTGGACCTCCCTGGTCTGGCACCCTCGGGACCTGACTGGTATTCTTCCAGACCAGCGAAGGTCATTTCTGGCCCCCGTGCTCTGGCCCCTCACCGGGCTTTCTGTCTCCCCCCAGGCATAGCACAGGGCTCCTAGCCCTGGCACCCCGCACAGCACGCCGGGACTACCTGATTCTGGAATATTTGTGGCCCTTCCGGATCACAGCTGTTGCCGGACCAGTTTATAGAGATGCAACCTGTATGTATATTACTGCAGTGAGTAGGATCCTGAACAGAGACTCAGCTGGTGAATAGAACCCAAGTCTTTTGACTCCCACATAAGAACATAAGAACGGCCGTACCGGGTCAGACCAAAGGTCCATCTAGCCCAGTATCCTGTCTGCCGACAGTGGCCAGCACCAGGTGCCTCAGAGAGGGTGGACCGAAGACAATGATCAAGCGATTTTGTCTCCTGCCATCCCTCTCCAGCCTCTGACAAACAGAGGCCAAGGACACCGTTTTATCCCCTGGCTAATAGTCTTTTATGGATCTAACCTCCATGAAATTATCTAGCTTCTCTTTAAACCCACGCCATGACCTGAACCACTAGAATCTTGACTGTACTTCCCCATTGCTTGTGAGCAGGGCTGGTTAAATAAAAAACAAGAAGGAAAACTGGGAGGGGGGGGGGGTATGGTCTCTCCCTGATTTCCAGTCTCAGAGGGGTCACCGTGTTAGTCTGCGTCTGCAGAACCAACAAGAGTCGTGCGGCACCTTAAAGGCGAACAGATGTATCTGATGAAGCAGGTTTTACTCACGAAAGCTTGTGACCCTATATATTGTTGTTAGTCTCTAAGAGTATGCAAATGTAGGTGACTAAAATTGCTAACGAATCCGGGATTTAAATATCCCACGTTTCAATAGCATAATCGTGTCCGGGCGCCATTTTGAAATTGCGTTATTTCGAAATAAAACGCTCCATGTAGCAGCTTTATTTCGAGAGAAAATCCTTCTCTCGAAATAACTTTTGTTCCTCCTACATTTGCATCCCTATTTCGAAATAAGGTGCAAGTGTAGACGTACTCTTATAGGACTAAGATTTCTCATTGATTTTATTTGGGCGTATGTTTTTGTGAGTAAAAACCGTTTCCCCCCCCTGGTTTGTCAGAATCCAGAATGTGCTGAGAAAGGCTGGCACACACTGGAACCCTTTGGCCCATGCCGCCTCTGCTGAAATAACGGCCTGCTGCGTAGACACGCTCTTTGTGATTTTAAAATAACGTTGTGGACGTACCCGATCTGAGCCAGGACTTAAACCCAGGAGAGAACCAGCCAGCCAAATGCAACACAGAGCCAGAAAGTAGCCAAACCAGGATAAGTCCAGCTGGCCAGCCAGCTCTGCCCGAGCATCGCGCCGAAGAGACCACTGCAAACACGTACTCAGACCCGCCACCCGCCCCGGCACTCCACAGGAGCCACGCAATCCCCACATCATTGTCTTGACGTTGCACTGTGACTGTTGTGGGCCTGCCTCCACACTCCAACACAACATCCCCTATGCCCAAGATGGATGGGGGTGGGAAGAGCTGGGAACGGAACAGACGTCTCCTCCCCCGCCTCCAGCGTCCTGGCTGTTTGGAGGAACGGGGAAGGGCATGGGATTGCCAGGAGACCAGGCAGAGGGAAAAGATTTTGTAGGAGCCTACCCTGGATCGGCATGGAATGCCCCAGGAGGGTCAGGGGGGCGCCCCAAGGCCAATCTCCCCACCCTGCTATGCAGGCGGAGAACCAAGAACAATGCCCGGGCGTGGGCCCGGCGGGGGGGACGGGTCTTACCGGCAGAGATGGTCCGTCCGGCACGTGTTCCGGAGGTCCAGGCAGTTGGGCTTCTCCTTCTCCTCGTAGGAGCAGCTGGGGACGATGGTCTGCCGGCGGCGCTCGGCGCAGGCCTGGTCCTTGCAGGCGCAGAAGAGCAGGCGGTAGGTGTATTCGCTGGGCACCCGGTCGAAGAACTGGCGCAGGGCCTTGTGGCACTTGCGGCGGTTGCAGTGCTCGGTGGCCGAGATCTCCTTGCTGCAGGTGGAGATGTAGGCCGAGCGGAGCCGCTTGCAGTTGTCGTTCAGGTTGCAGGCTTTGGCTGCGTCCAGGCAGTGGTTGCTCTTGGTCGTGGTGGCGGGCTCCATTCCTGGGCAAGCAGAGAGAGGAAGCAGAGCAGGGGCGTTACTCAGGAGGGCGCAGCCCTGGAACGAGGGGGACGAGGAGAACGAATGCAACTAGGGGAGCCAGAACAGGGCACCCACCCCCAGGCACCGAGACCCAGCTCTGGCCTTCAGGTCCACACCGGCTGCGCTTGCCCATTACGCTCCCGCTGGGACAGGCGTTGCCGGAACCCAACCCAGGCATGCTCTGGCCGGCAGGGCTGCCCACGCTTCTGGGGCTGCCCCACAAGCAGCGCAGCAGCAGCAGAGGCAGCAAACTGGTAGTTCAGCGAAGCATCCTCCCGCGAAAAATCCAGGCCTGGAATTGGTGGCAGGGACACTCAAAGGGCAGGAGCGAGGGAGAGGGGAAAACAAGGTTCCAATAGCGTCTCGTGGACAAGTTTAGCTTCCCCCAGCATTTTGCTCCTCCCCTCCCAGCATGGTCCTGCTCTCGTGCAGCCGCAATCACAGCTTAACTGCGTCCCAGTCCGAACACAGGGGCTATTCGCTGGACTTACACAGAGGCCGAGGCCACACTTGGGTAGGAAAATCCAAGTGAACGTGCGGCAGCAGCGATGGGTAACGGCCTAGCTCCAGGGTAAATACACCCCCGGGAATGGGGGCCGCAACCCTGGGGTTTCTACACAGCGGGGGCACGTGGTGATTGACGTGTGTCGCGGGGTGTAAGGCGATGCAGCCCCACACCGAGGGGCTGTAGCAATTGCAGGGGGTCGCCTCAAGGTACAGAATGAAATTCTCCCCTTTAGCCAGAGGTGGGATGCCAGGGACCGGGGGGGGGGGGGGGGGGGGGGGGGGGGACTGCACCATTCATGCAAAGGACGGGGGAAGACAATTTGTTGCCCCACACTGGGCACAGTCACTGCCACCAGTCAAGCCTGGCTATAAAGCTCCACCACACCCGCAGCATTTTGCACGGCCGGTGCACTGGTGACGGATCACAAGTGGAGCCTCGTTCCCATTTACACTACCAGAGTGCAGAGGCAGGCCCAGCGGAGCATTGGGCTCTGGGTCTCGCACACACAGGGAACCGATTTCCCAGGGTGAATAGATGCTTGGGATCCACTTCTCCAGAGAGGGAAGTGGGAGGAGGGGGGCAGGACTAGCCCTGAGGGGTTGGGGGGGCCTCCAACCAGCACAGATTTTACCCTTCATCCACCAGAACAGTGACCCAGTTGAGCAAATGGGAAGACTAGGTTCCATCTGACTGGCCAAGCCACCTGCCCCTCACAGACCCTTTCACCAAGGCAGCACCGCAGAGGCATAACCCAGCCCCCAAGCCAGCCGGTCGCTGGAGCTGCAGGCTGACGGCCAAGAGACACGCATGCTAGGGGCGCTGTATTGTAGGGAGAGGGAGCTGGCCAAGGAGACTTCTGCTCCCTTCCAGCCCTGCATGTCTACGGTTCTATGAACGGTGGCAGGGTTCCTTGCTCCGGGCAGCTCACACAGGGAGCCGTTTCCTGTCCTCTGCCAAGGAAACACCAGGGTTTGGGGCATTTTTTTATACTGTGTTGATCACTAGGGGGAAAAATTATTTTCCAGTTGGGCACCAGACGCCTCTCAGCCCCTATCTGCCGGCAAATTCCAGCCCTTGGCATCACAGTGGGCCAGACCCAGAGCAGCTTCTTCTCCCCTGCTGATAAATCCCTGCAAGATACGCAAGACCAGCTATGAGAAGTGCGTCGCTGGAGTCGCTGGATCTTGCATCCTCTTTCTGGGGCAGCCCCACAGTGGGAGGTCCACTTCCCTTAGCTCCCCTGGCAACTTCCCTTACTCCTCACAGCTGGAAGGAGTTTGAGGGTCGATGGGGGCTCCTTTAGCTTTCGATTTAGCAGGTCCTTACTAAATCAACCTCCATCAATCTTCCCAGAAGTGTAGATGGGTGTTAGTCAGACTCTCTGCAGCATCCGAGTCAGAACACATGGGCACTGCCATCCAGCACAGACAATGGCGTATTCACCCCTGCACTTTGCATTATCCACGCCTGTTAGGAGGGGCACTCCCCGGTCCCATCAGCCCAGTGTGTATATCCACAGCGAGAACAGGGCCCTAAGGTCTGCTTAGATGAGAGGCATGCAGGGAAGGAGTTAACCTAAGCCAGGCCAGGAGCAGCAGAGGGATCAGTGCTCATCAAATAATATTCCATGCATAATTTATGCCATGAATTTGCAAGATTCTTCTAGTCCATTATTCAAACAGAGAGATTAATTATTCGCCCAGCTCCAGCACAGAAGACCCCCTATGATGTTCAGGGTCCCAGCCAGCTAGCATCTTCTCTGCCGGTTCCCCAAGGGGCCACGTGACCGCTGCCCCATAGAGCAATGCCCTGGTGAGGCGTATCTAGCCCCAGCACCGGCCCTCTTTCTGCCTGCATGAGTCACTTGCCCCAGCTGCGCCCCACGGACACACACACCCCCGCAAGCCGAGAGCTCCGAGCTAGAGACCCTGGAGGGCGGCGTGCAGCCAGGCAAGGCCAGCGAGAAGGGGAGCCGGTAAGTGCAGAGAGCTGCCAGAGAAGCGGGAACGCCGGGCTGCCAAGTGCGCACCTGGATTTGCAGCATCGGCTCCCGGAATCCCAGCAATCAGCAAAACAAAACAAAAAAGCACCCCCTCGTAGAAGGAATCAGGGCTAAATTTGTATTTTTTTGTCAAAATGATGAATTGCCCTAGGAGAGCCAGGTGCTATTTCAAAGTCACCTGACTGCCGCAGTAATTTCTTCTCTAATTTACCCTTCCCCCGCAAACCAACCAGGATCCTGGATTGGCCGGTTGTTCCCCATTTCCCCTCGGCAGAGACAGATGGCAGCTTCCATGAGGGTTTCCTAGCAGGAATATTTGCAGAGCCCTGGTAATTAGCAAGTGGAAGCAGCTACCTAGGTGGAAAGCTTGGCTTTGTTTATTTCCGCTCCTTGCCTTGCCCCATCAGCGCTCACAAGCCCCACCCAGAGCTCCCCTCCAGCCAGCCTTATGCAACCGCTGCCTTCGGAAGCAGCTGTTAAGGGAGTCAGAGAATGGGGCGGCTCCTACAGCCACCTCCGCAACGAGTCCCCCGTTGGGATACAGCCTTTCTGGCCTTCCAGCCCCTTCCCCTCCAGCGGCCCCCTTCCCTAGAGCGCCTCCTGCTAGGAGAGGCTAGAACGGGGGTCGCTGTGGTCCCATCCTCAGCCTGCTCCGATGCATGGTGCCGTATTGCACCCCCGACTTGAGAAGGCTGTGATGCAAGTCTCCACAACCCCCTCTCTCTCCCACTTACACATGCACTGCCTGCGCTTGGGGAGCGTTCTCTGCTGGGACAGGTGCTCAGAATCAGAGACTCCCAGGGCTGGGAGAGACCGCAGGAGTCATCGAGTCCAGTCCCCTGCCCAAAGCAGGACCGACCCCGACTCATCTTACCCATTGCAAAGATAGCTTCCCCAATTACCACCCCTAATATCATTATCTCATAGACACTAACCCATCCCCCCTCCCTGTTCTAAAATCTGATTTGTCCATTTTATATGTTCACTTTTTTTTATTGTATCCCTTTGGTAGATATGGCCATGCCAATTTTCTCCCACAATTTGATCGGAGGAAGTGGGTCTGGCCCACGAAAGCTCATCACCTAATAAACCATCTTGTTAGTCTTTAAAGTGCTACATAGTCCTGTCTTTTATCCCAGCCAGGGCTTTGTCAAGCCGGAACTTAAACACCTCTAGGGATGGAGAGTCCACCACCTCCCTAGGGAACCCAACCCAGTGCTTCACTGCCCTGCTAGGGAAATAGTTTTTCCCAATCTCCACCCTAAACCTCCCCCACTGCAACTTGAGACCATTGCTCCTCGTTCTGTCACCTGCCACCACTGAAAACAGCCTCTCTCCAGCCTCTTTGGAACCTCCCTTCAGGTAGTTGAAGGCTGCTATCAAATCCTCCCCCCCCCCCCCCATCTTCTCTTCTGCAAACTAAATAAGCCCAAATCCCTCAGCCTCTCCTTGTAGGCCATGGCCTCCAGCCCCCTCATCATTTTTGTAACCCTCCGCTGGACCCTCTCCAACGTGTCCACATCCTTTCAGTAGTGCAGGGCCCAGAACTGGAGGCAGTACTCCCGATGTGGCCTCACCGCTGCCAAATAAAGGGGAATAATCACTTCTCTAGATCTGCTGGAAATGCTCCTCCTGATGCAGCCCAATATGCCATTAGCCTTCTTGGCTACAAGGGCGCCCTCCCTGTTGGCTCATCTCCAGCTTCTCCTCCACTGGAATCCCCGGCTCCTTTTCTGCTTGCCCAACTCTTGACAAGGGGGAAGTACTAACACCGCGCACACGGTAAAACATACCCTGCAAAACACAACCCAGAACACGGAGTTTACCCAGATTCCTCTCTACCTGACAACTCCCTCGTCCCTAGATACCGCGGTGAGGAGCAAGAGAGGAATGGCAAGCCAGCAGCCCTGCCTGAGAGCCGCACATATGGCAGCAGACACACGGCAGTTGTTCCTCTCTAGCTCCCAGGGCCTTTTTACGCCTTGTACCACGCTCCGAGCCTTTGATCTGGGAACTGGATTAGAGCGGAAGGTGTCAGACAGTCAAGAAGCTGGACCATGCTCCCCTCTGGCCAACCGTCCTCCCTCAAAGCCCTGGGAACTGTCAACAGAGTCTGTGGCAATCGGACGTGCCAGCAATCCGATGGGATCTTTGCACAGGGCTGGTTTGTTGTAGAATCCTCGTGAGCATCTGTCCTGCCTGAGACCTGCAGGGACCTGGATGCATTTTAATAGAGCCAGGTTGGCAAAGCACGGAGGCAGGGGAGCTCATTAATTAGGTACAAGCATTCGCATTTCACGAGGCTGAAAGGGAAAGGGGCCTGTGAAGCGGCGGTTTCTAGGAAAGGGCCCCTCCAGACGCCAACCTAAATCTATCCCAACCCTCACAGCAGGCAGGACAGGCCCAAGCCCTGCAGGACAGAACTCCAGCAACTCAGATCCATCTTCTTCTCTATCATCCCCTGTGCCATGAGGTTTCACAGAATCTCCAGGACAGGTGGGGCCAGGAGAATTCCGAGGCAAAATCCTGGGTACAACGTACAAGTCTGAGTCACGGCCAACTCTCGTTACTCCAGTCAGAAGTCATTTCTGCTCTCCCCAGGTCTGCCTTTGGCTCTAGGGACAGGTGCATCTGTAGTCAGACATTTACCAAGAGCCTGGCACCGTTCTCCCGGGAAAGGAATGAATGCTCACCGGTATTCCCCCTCATTTTTCTCCACCCATATGTGGAATACATTTTGTTATGTACACCAACACATGGATAGATGTGCACCACCAGGAGAAACACAGGCTGCCAGCTGCGGGCACTCTGCTAGAACAGCTGGCTGGCATTGGAATCTCTCGCGGGGGGCCACCCAAGCACTCAGCTTGCCCCTGCCTAAGCACAGAGCGTTCCCCTGTCCAGCGCGGGCGGGTGCCCGTCACCACACATGTTGAGCAGAGATGGTACCAGGCAGTTGAACGCCGTTCTGGGTTGAGCTGAACCTTGTTACGGACCAGACATGGCAACCGCCTTCCTAAAGAATCCATTGTAATCATAGAATTATAGCACCGTAGGGCTGGAAGGGACCTCGAGAGACCAGCAAATCCAGTCCCCTGCCCTCACAATAGGACCAAGCAACCATAGACCATCCCTGATAGGCCAGACGTGCTGGCTGCAGAGCAGCTGGCCTATGCCTGGTCTCCTTCTTTGCTTCCACGGCCTCGTTTAAAGGTGGTGGCAATCCTACCGCTCTCTCCGCAGGCCGGCCTGGCCTCATTATCAACGCACAACAGGAACAGCTTGTTTGCTTCAGCTTCAGGTCACGGGGGACGCTCCAGCTGCCTTTGCAGCCTCATTAATGCCATACACGGAGGCAGTGCCGAGGGTGGAAGGCAGAAGGGACCGGGAGAAGCAGGCGCCCAGAGCTACATCCTCAGCTGCTCTTAAAAGATGCTGGAGGAGAAACGTGTAGGCACTCAGGAGAGAGGGAACATTATGGGCAAGAGACTAGGAGAGGAGAGAAGAAGAAAGCCCTCAATAAGGGCCTGTCTACGCTAGGAAACTGCTTCGAAATTACTGAATTCGACTTAACTCCCGATTTAACACATTCGAACTAGCGTGTCCACACTAGTGTGTCCGAGGCAGGCTCCATGAATGTGGACGCACTACCTCGGACTTAGGCCCTAGGAAGCGGGAGTCATTAGTTCGAATGAGTCTGGGGAGTCGTTATTTCGAAAGAGCAGCACCAGAGCATCCACACAATCAGTATTTCTAAATAAGTGTTATTCCCTGAGGAAAGCAGGAGTACAGATTTCAAAACAACCAGCCCGTGATTTCGAAAGAACGGGCTTGGTCGTGTGGCCGCGCCGCTTATAAATTCGACCTAAGGGGAGTTATTTCGAAATAACGCCCTAGTGTAGACCAGGACTAGGTGGGCACACAGGGTGGTGGACCAGGGCGGGATGGTTGGCTCATTGGCAATCAGAAGAGAAGAGCACCAGAGGGTAAGGGATGGAGCTGAACAAGGGGTGGGAAACTGCAGGCAAGTGGCAGTGCATGTGTGTGCAGGAGGATCGATGTCGGACACTCATGTGTGCGAGAGCCAGGCTTTGAAGTCATTGGTACAGTCCCCTCTGGGTTGGCCAAGATGGTGAGAGTCACAAATACCCAACGTAATCCATCAAGAGAGGGCTAAAGTGGGACTTGCCTGGGACACTGGCCTAGAGCTGGCTCCTCTGCCCAGTGCACAAGAGAGGGGCAACAGACCTACACATAAACGTCTACCCGCTCCCCACGGTCCCGGACCTCCCCACGGAGCCAGGCCCTTCCTGCTCTTGTCCCCTGGAGCTAGTGCTGGGTTCTACAGGAGTTGGAGAGACGTCCAGGCAGCAGCTCTAACCTGCTTTGCAGTGACACTCAGCAGTCCTGACAGCCGTTCGGTGAGGAATCAGATCCTTTTGAAATTTAAAGAGCAGGTTTTCCACATTTGGCCGGGGAGACAACCGGCAGATAATCACATTATGGCCCATGCAGCTATGAAAGCAGCTTTCTCCTTTGCCAAGCATCCCCCATATCCCAGCCCTGCCTCTGGCTGGCAGTGCCACCCCTTGTAATACATGTCACTTCCCCCTTCACCCCAATGGGGAACATTTCCTGTTAACGGGTTGGTTTTCAGAATAGAGCAGCCCACAAATGAATAACCTTGACTCCAAACACACTTTTCATATTTTTCCACCAGCTAAACATTTCCTTGATGATAATTTAATCCAAAATTCAGAGGGGAGGAGAAATAACCGTGCTATCTTGAACCCAAAGGCTAAGCTCCTTGGAAAACCTTTGCTTTGGAAGTTAAAGCCCAGAGTTCGATTCAGCAACGATATGATTTTACTTTCAAAGAATCATAGAAATGGAAGGAACCTTGAAAGGTTATCACCTCCAGTCAGGAGTAAGCACCATCTTCACCAGGCCTCTCAGGTCTTTGTCCAACCTGCTCTTAAATATCTCCAGTGATGGAGATTCCACAACCCCCTAGGCAATTTATTCCAGTGCTTCAACACCCTGACAGGAAGTTTTTTCCTAATATCCAACCTAAAGCTCCCAGGCTGAAATTTCAGCCTGTTGCTTCTTGTCCTATCCTCAGAGGTTAAGGGGAACAATTTTTCTCCCTCATCCTTGTAATAATATTTTAGGTATTTGAAAGCTGCTATCACGTCCCCTCTCCGTCTTCTCTTTTCCAAACTAAACAAACCCAATTCTATCAATCTTCCCTCCTAGCTCATGTGCTCTAGATCTTGTATCATTTTTGTTCTCTTCTCTGGAAGTTCTCCAATTTCTCCACATCTTTCAGGAAATGTGGCACCCAGAACTGGACACAATACCCCAGTTGAGGCCTCATCAGTATGGAGCAGAGCGGAACAATAATTTCTGTGTCTTTCTTACAGCACTCATGCTAATACATTCCAGAATGATGTTTGCCTTTTTTTTTTTGCAAAAGTGTCACACTGTTGGCTCATATTTAGCTTGTGGTCCATTATGACCCCTAGATCCTTTTCTGCAGTACTCCTTCCTAGACAGTCACTTCTGCTTTTATATGAGTGAAACTGATTGTTCCTTCCTAAGTGGAGCACTTTGCATTTGTCCTTGTTGAACTTCATCCTATTTACTTCAGACCATTTCTCCAGTTTGTCCAGATCATTCTGAATCATATCCCTATCCTCCAAAGCACTTGCAGCCTTTCCTAATGAGCTGGGTGTCACCCACCAACTTTACAAGCGTACTCTCTATGCCGTTATCTAAATCACTGATGAAGATATTGAACAGAACCAGACCCAGAACGGATCCATTCTAAATCCCACTTGTTATGCTCTTCCAGCGTGACAGTGGACCATTGATAAATATTCTTTGGGAATGGTTATCCAACCAGTTAATAAACCACCGTATAGTACATCCCTCTACATTTTATTTATTTATTAATGAGAAAGCCATGCAAGACTGTATCAAATGCTTTACTGAAGTCTAGCTATACCGCACCTACTGCTTTCCCCTATCCAGAAGATTTGATACCCTGTCAAAGAAAGCTATCAGGTTGGTTTGACATAATTTGTTCTTGACAAATCCATGCTGTTACTTAGTATGGCTTAGTATCCTCTAGATGTTTGCAAATGGATTCCTTAATTATTTGCTCCATTATCTTTCTAGTCTGACTGGTCTGTAGTTTCCTGGGTTGTCCTTATTTCCCTTTTTATAGATGGGCACTATACTTGCTGCTTCCCATTCTTCTAGAATCTCTCCAGACTTCCATGACTTTTCACATGGCTAATGGCTCAGATATCTCCCCCGTCATCTCCAAGAGAATTCTAGGATGCATTTCATCAAGCCCCAGTGACCTGAAGATGTCTAACTGGTCTAAATCATTTTTAACTTGGTCTAGAGAACATGAGCTATGAGGGAAGGCTGAAGGAATTGGGTTTGTTTAGTTTAGAAAAGAGAAGATTGAGGGGGGACATGATAGCAGTTTTTAGATATCTAAAAGGATGTCATAAGGAGGAGGGAGAAAACTTGTTCATCTTGGCCTCTGAGGATAGAACAAGAAGCAATGGGCTTAAACTGCAGCAAGGGAGGTTTAGGTTGGACATTAGGAAAAAGTTCCTAACTGTCAGGGTGGTCAGACACTGGAATAAATTGCCCAGGGAGGTTGTAGAATCTCCATCTCTGGAGATATTTAAGAGTAGGTTAGATAACTGTCTATCAGGGATGGTCTAGACAGTATTTGGTCCTGCCATGAGGGCAGGGGACTGGACTCGATGACCTCTTGAGGTCCCTTCCAGTCCTAGTATTCTATGATTTGCCTATGTTAGCTTCCGTTTTCACCCCATTTTCACTGGCAATCACTATGTTAGGTATCCAATCGCCACCAGCCTTCTTGCTGAAAACTGAAACAAAGAAGCCATTAAGCACCTCTGCCACAGCCACAGCCACATTTTCTGTTATTATTTTCCCCTCCTCATGGGCTAATGAGCCTTCTCTGACCTGGGCCTTCCTTTTGCTTCTAATGTACAGTAAAACCTGCACTATCCAGAACTAAAACATCTGGAAAATTGTAGAAACTTGCAAATTTCTGAAAAAATTTGCCGGGAAAAGCAAAACAAACAAAAAAAGAAACTGTTAAGTGCTGGGACGCTCCTCAGACAAGCGTGCAGCACATACCTGGAGGAGGGGCAAATGGCAGCCGGAAGCAAGCAGCAAGCATCTTGGCTTCCCCCGTGGCTCCTGGCACCCCCAGCACGCCAGCCCCCCCCTCACGGCTCCTGCTCCCCCCACAGGCCGCCCCCGCCATCTCCGCCTCCTGTCCCCTGGCTTCTCCCTCCCCCCCGACAGCTCATGACCCCCCCCAGCAGGCCACATCCCAGACATTGCACAGCTCCCACGCATCCTCCCCCCTCAGATAACCAGAATTTTTAGGTTACCGGCACACCCTAATCCCTGGGCATGCTGGATAACAAAGGTTTTACTGTATTTGTAAAATGTTTCTTAATACCCTTTATGTCTTTAGCTAGTTTGGTCTCGTTTTGTGCCTTGGCCTTTCTAATTTTGCCCCTACGTACTTGTGCTATTTATTTATATTTATCCTGTGTAAATTGAACTAGTTTCCAATTTTTATAGGACTCCTATTTTTAGATCACTGAAGATCTGTTGGTTAAGTCTCTTGCCATACTTCCCATCTTTCCTATGTAGTGGAATAGTTTGCTCTTGCATACTTAATGCCTCTCTGAAAAACTGCCAACTGTCTTCAGTTATTTTTCTTCTTAGACTTGCCCATGGGATCTTACCTACCCTGAGTTCGTTACAGTCTGCCTTCTTGAAATCCATTGTCTTTATTTCGCTGGTTTCCCTCCTACCATTCCTTAGAATCATGAACTCTGACCATTTCATGATCACGTTCACCTACACTGCCTTGCACTTTCGAATTCTCAACCAGTTCCTCCCTATTTGCCAAAATCCAATCTAGAACATTCTCCACCTTCTGAAATTAAAACACACAAAATGTTGCCACAAAGCATTCCAAGAACGTGTTGGATAATCTGTGCCCTGCTGTGTTATTTTCCCAGCAGGTGTCTGGAGCGTTGAAGTCCCCCTTCACCACCAACTCCCGGTCTTTGGATGATTTTGCTGGTTGTTTAAAAAAGCCTCATCCACCTCTTCTGCCTGGTTAGGTGCTCTTTAATAAACTCCCAACCGTGACATCACTCTTGGTTTTTATCCTTTTCATCCTTGCCCACAGATTCTCAACAAGTCTGTCTTCGGTTTCCATCTCAATCTCAGTTCAAGTGTGTACACTTTTTATATAAGGCAACACCTCCTCCCTTAACTTGCCTGTCCTTCATAAGCAAGTTGTACTCTTCTATATCAATATCCCAGTCATTCCTATTATCCCACCAAGTCTCTGTGATCACAACTATGTCATAGTTGTGTTTAGTTAATAGCAATAGCGGCGAGGGGTCCTGTGGCACCTTATAGACTAACCAAAGTGTTTGG
>JANRFK010000351.1:10399894-10411788 GCA_030068395.1 Apalone spinifera | reverse complement strand
CCTCGCCGCTTCTCCAGATTCAGACTAACACGGCTACCCCTCTGATACTTAATAGCAATAGGAGTTCTTCCTGTTTAGTTCCCATATTTCTCACATTAGTATCCACACATCTAAGATACTGATTTGATTCACACACACACACACACACACACACTTCTCTTGTCTCTCCTTTATCCCTGCTATTACAGCCTCTGCTCCCCCCAGTTTCTGATCCATCTCCCAAGTCTCCATGTTTTTGACTTACCCATGCGCTTTGGTCACCTGTCCCTGTAGAAGCTACTTTAAAGCCCTCCTCATGACATTAGCCAATCTGTGTCCACATTTGCTCTTCCCCTTCCTGGATAGGTGGACCCCATCCCTGCTTAGCAGTCCTTCCTGGAATAGCATCCCATGGTCAAGGAAGCCGAAAGCCCTCCTGGCTATGTTATCTTTGCAGCCAGGCCTTCACCTCTAGGATGCACATGTCTCTGCTTGGGCCCTGACCTTTGACCGGGAGGATCAAACAGAAAACCACCTGTGCCCCAGACTTCACTCATATTCACAGAGCCTGGTAGTCTCTTCTGATCTGCTGAGGGACATACATCGCAGTATCATCAGTGCCCAGGTAGAGGAGTAGCGTGGGGTAGTAGTAGAAGGTCGGATGATTCTCGATAATCCCTCTGTAACATCTCGGATACTCCACCTCATGGGGTGATTCCTCATCTTCCATTGCCGGGACAGCGCAACAGTTCTCCATCACCATGATGGGTGGGGTTGGGAGCAGGGGCGGAGCACCGCCTGCTGCCAGAATTAACCAGCTGCTAGGGTCGTCCCTGTGACAGAGCCATCTCCTCCTCCCCCTAGGGTGTGTCAGCCGTCCTCTGGAGCTGGAGAGCTTCTTCAGCTTCCTCGGATGTCTCCACATGAATCCTGCCCAGGGATCGCCATTTTTAAATCTTCCCTTTGAGTCCCCTCTCGACAAGACAGAGTTCTTCCAGGCGGGAATCAGGTCGGCCTGAAGCATTTGTACAGCACCTTGCACATCACAGGGTCCCGATCCTGACTGGGCATTACTTCAGGGAAAACCATTAACCTCGCCGCTGCCGGAGGTTAGCCCAGAGAAGGGCGCTGACAGGAGACCTGAAAGTCTCTGCATCTGTGGTCCGAGTCCTGCCTCCTCCTCCCCCAAACCCACCCAACTGTGATGCCGGATGTTTTAGGAGGCGGACAAATCTGAGGACTGGCCAACTTGTTCCACGCAAGCCACGGAGCTGAAAGGCAATCCCAGCTGGCCCTCTCTTGAGCCTATGAGCCACAGGCGTGTGGCTCTGTGGTCCATTCCCAATGCCCCACAGTCGCCAGTCCCTTGCTAGTATCGGCCCAGCATCAGCAGAGTCAAAAGCCTAATGGGAGCAGGGTGTGCTCGGGCCTCTCCCTTCCCTTCACCCAGCCCTTGAGAAGGAACGGGAGCCCTCTGAGGCAGGAGCAATTGGCTGGCCGGCACGGTCTGCAGTCTTTCAAGGGGCACGTATCACTTCACTGCAAAGAAAAGTATTAACCTCTCCCCGGAGCAGAGCAATATGTCACTCCACTGCTGACACCAACAGCCGCCTGTGCCTTTCACCGGCTGTATTGGGAAGCGTCTGAAGAGACAGTTTTCCTATTAGCCTCCCCCATACCAGGAGCGTGCCCTCACAGAACCCCTAACCTTCCAGCCAGGGCAATGAGCCATCTCGGAGGAGTAATAAGATTCCTGGCCTTTCACTCCCCTCCTGCCTCGTCTGTCCCCGCAGCCGAACTCCGTAGCCATAGCGACAGGGCTGACGAGAAGGGTTCGTGTCACACACAAGGCGGGCGGTACGGGCTTGGCTTTCGAGTCCAGGGTTAAAAGGAGAATGGGCGAAAAGAAACCAAGGCTTTGCGAGTTCTCATTTTCACTGGCCGGAGCCATGGGGGACTTGAGAAGAGGAGAAGCCAACACCTAGAGGTGGTCATGGAAACTGATGGCAGACAATTACAAAAGGCCTGGGACTCAACCTGTAGTATCCATAGGACCCTGGGCCCAGCAGTACTGACAGACTTGACCCTGGGTAATGTTTTTTTCTCCTCTTAGCAGCTGCACCCAGAGTCTATTCCAATACATCAGAGGCCCTTCTCCTAGGAATCAAGATAAAATTGTGTACCTGATCCATCGAGCCCAGCCTCACCTCACTGTCAGGGAAGAGAGCAGTAAGATAGACCCTGGTGAATATAAATGTTTATATTCTGCATATACAACTGATCTGTGTTGGTTTTAAACCCGTAGACCGGTGCTGGTCCAAAAAACGTAATCTCCGTTTCATGGAAAATTCCAACAAATCAGTATTTGCTTTCATCCTGTAAAGTTGGAATAATTTTTTTTTTCATGGAACGGACATTCACAAAAAACGGAATCAATAAAAACATTTCATTTCAGCATTTTTTGAAAAACATTTGGACATTCCTGGAGCTGCCCCATTGCATTTCATGAGATGCAGTCCCTCAGGAAGCCCTGCACAGAGGAAACAGGGACCCAAATTACAGAACTCGCAAAGTAATGAACTAAAAAAAATGCAGCTTAATTTTTTTTTAAAATGCGGATTCTAAATGAAACGTTGGGTCAATTTGATAAAATAGTCTAATCTGGATCAAGCTGACCCACAAGAAATATTTCAGTTTTCCCCAATGGGAAACGGAATTGAAATATTTCCTGCCGAAATTTTCAATTTGTAGAAATTTCATTTTCCATTGGGAAAATCATCCAATGGAAGATTCCCATACAGCGCCGCCATTAGTATTTTCTCCTTAGAAAGAGAGAAATGTCAGACCTCAAGAAGTCATCAAGTCCAGCCCCTTGTGCTCTGGCCGGACCAAGGAAACCAGTAACCTGGAAGGTTTTTATGTTCTCAAAAACCTCCAGGGTTGGTGATTTCACAATCTCCCTTCAAAAGCTATTCCAGAGTTTAACTACCTTTACAGTTACCAAGTTTTTCCTAATATCTACCCTAAATCTCCCTTGCTGTAGATTAAGTCATTACTTCTTGTCTTTCCTTCAGTGACATGAAGAACCATTCATCACAGTTACTTTATAAAACTCCTTTAATTTATTTGAAGACTGTTGCCAAGTCTCTCCTCGGCCTTCCCCCCCCCCACACACGCTCAGTTTTTCTAACCTTTCCTCACTGGTCGGGTTTCCTAACCCTTTTATCATTTTTGTTGCTCTCCTCTGGACTCTCTTTATGGGGACCAGATATCCTGATTTTAAAAGGGAAAGTCCTGATATTTGGGGCTTTTTCTTATATAGGCGCCTACTTCCCTCCCCCATTGTCCATCCCAATTTATCACAATTTCTATCTGGTCACCTTACCTCATTCCAGTCTGTCCACACCTTTCTTAAAGTGTGGCACCCAAAATTGGACAGGGTACTCCCGCTTCACCAGTACAGACCACAGAGGAACAATTACCTCCCATGTCTTAGGCTGTGTCTACACGGGGGAGGTTTGGCGAAAAAAGTGCTGTCGACATGCAAAAGTCGGCAAATGTGAAAACCGGTCAAATTGTTTTTTCTGCCTCCCATTGTCGACATTTCATGGCCACACGGCTAGCTCCCCTGTCAATAGATAGAGCAAAGCATTGTGGGTAAGCATCCCACAGGGCAGTGAGGTGGGAAGCAGAGCTGATCCCTTCACTTCTTGGGATTCCCTCGTAGCTCTGACAACTCTCTGTGCTGAGGAATGTCAAAGCAGCAGAGCAGCCTCTTCAGCCCTCCCCTGGCAGCAGTAGCAGGGCAGAACAGGAGCATTTCAATGATTTGTTCTTTGTTTCCCAAACAGAGCAGCTCACTCAGCTGTCAGACACTTCCTGGAGCTTTGAAAGGGGAGGGGCGCAGGCCTGCAGAGATCACAGAACACTGAGCAGAGCCATCAGTCTGCACAAGCTGGGGAGAAAAAGTCCCAGTATAATACTTAAGCCTTTCTGTTTCTTCATCCTGTAACCTTTCTTCAAACTCTATCACTACAAGGTCCATTTGGGGCACTGGGAAATCAAGATCCCTCAAGAAAAAAAAAAAAAAAAAAACCACCACAAAACAAAAAATCATAAAACTGGCCAGACTGGTCAGACCAAAGGTCCATCTAACCCAGTGTCCTGTCTTCCAACAGCGGCCAATGCCAGGTGCTCCACAGGGAGTGAACAGAACAGGGAATTATCCAGTGGTCCCTCCCCTGTCATTCATTTCCAGCCTCTGACAAACAGAGGCTAGGGACACCATTCCTATCCAGCGTGGCTAATAGCCATTGATGGACCTAACCTCCATGAATGTATCTAGTTCTTTTTTTAACCCTATTAAAGTCCTGGTCTTCACAACATCCTCTGGCAAGGAGTTCCACAGGTTGACTGTGCACTGCATGAAGCGCATCTACCCCCTTCTCCACAAGGCTGGTTTCTGATCAAACAGCCTCCTGGAATTCCAGCACATATGCCCCATTACCCAGTCACTCTCATTCCCATTTGAGGTCCCCTCACCGCTGAGCCTCCTACCCAAAGGATGGGAGTGGCAGCCAGGCCTCAGCCCCCCGCTGTCCCCAGGGGGAGGAGGGAGCTATGTCTAAGTGTCTCCCTCTGGGGAAATCTTTGCTTAATGGACTTGGCACTCCGCTGGGCGAGAGAACGCGTTGTGTGTGTCTACGAGACAAATGAGCAAATTATGAGATCTCCAGCGCACTTTATCAATTCCTTATTATCCGATGCTTGGAGGCAGCCGAGTCCAAAGGAGAGAAAAAAAAAAAAAAACACCAAACCACAACAGCTTTGTAAAAAAACCATAAAACCCATTCCAAGGAGGTGCCCGCACTTCACAGTACCGGTCGCACAGACGATGAGAAGGTGGCCAGCCTCCATCCCTGTGCAGATATGACTAGCTCTACCACCACTCAGGAGATGGATCACCTGTGTCCGTGGAAAAACCCTTTCTGTTCATGTAGGACACAGCCACACTACAGGGGGACAGCTGTCGTACCGTAGCTGTACCTCTAGCATCCACAGCATCGTCACTCTCCTGCGGTCATGGCTAATGGAGACAGGCCAGGAAAATTCTGTGCTACTGTACACTGCACAGCACCACTGAAGTTAGACTCCTAGGGAGGGCAGAGACCTCAGGAGTCATCAAGTCCAGCCCCCTGCCCAAAGCAGGATCAATCCCAACTCAATCATCCCAGCCAGGGCTTGGTCAAGCTGGGACTTAAACACTTCAAGGGATGGAGATTCCACCTCCTCCCTAGGGAACCCAGCCCAGTGCTTCCCCACCCTCCTCAGGAAAGGATTTTTCCTAATATCCAACCTAGACCTCCCCCACTGCAACTTGAGCCCATTGCTCTTCGTTCTGCCATCTGCCACCACTGAGAACAGCCTCGCTCCATCCTCTTTGGAGCCCCGCTTCAGGGAGTTGAAGGCTGCTCTCAAATCCCCCCTCACTCTTCTCTTCTGCAGACTAAACAAGCCCAAATCTCTCAGCCGCTCCTCGTAAGTTAATGGAGCCCTGCCCATTTACACCAGCTGGGAATGGGGGTCCTGGGTTCATTGCACCTTTTTGGCCATTTCCCCAAGCTCTGCTCCAAAGGGCAGGAGCCCAGGCATAGCTCCCTCCATACCTATTAGTCTTCCATTGACTTCAGCGGGAGCAGGCCTGTTTTGCTTTGCTGGAAGCATGTGGCAAATGCATTGCGCTGTCAGGAAATGGGAGGCCTCAGACACAGCTGTTTACCCCTCATCCCATCAACACATCTTGCCATTGGTTACACGAGGGCTCTCCATGGACTGGCGCTAGATGAGAAAGGGGAGAAGCCGCAAGCCAGGCCTGGGTGGTTACTGAGTCTCTAGCAGCAGGGAGGCCCTTAGAGGTGAGAAACTCACGTCAAGCTGAAGCATTAGACCTACCCATCATAGCCAACAGCAGAGACTAACACCAAGAGGTCCCATGCTGCTCCCCGACACCATCTCTGTAAGATCTCCAGGGAAATACAGTTGGAACAGCTCCTGGTCTCACCCGGCCCAGAATCTCAGCTGAAGCCGGAGTCATGTACCCAGCTCCGACAGCTGCACAAAAGCCATCCGCAACGCCTAACACCCCTCGCCACAACGGTTAATTACCAAGGCCACCATGTGGTTGCAAAGAGGACCCCTTGCAGCTGAGAAAAACGAGCAGAATGGAGACGGGTGAGATGCAGTTCTGGTCTGTACCCACCACAGACCAACGCATGCTCATCCCTGCTCTACGCTCTCTGCATTCGCCTCCTACTGGACACCGGAGCAGAGTGTTACTAGCGAGCTCACGTTGGCCCAGCACTCTGTGTACCCAGGGCTGGACTCTGCTTTCAGTTGCACTGCTTTAAACACCACGTAGAGCCACAGAAACCGAGACCGGGCTGTCCGATTGGCACCAGCATAACCGAGATTAGCCTCTGGTGCAATTCTATACCGATGCATGTATATTCTATACCGATGCATGTGCTACTCCCGAGATTGCTTCTGTTGCCCTGCATTTTGTGCTAGTGTAACCCACACACGTAGTGTGGTTACTGAGCAATGCAAGTGGTACCTAGACCACAGCAACAGTTAAGATCAAGAGACCTCTACAGCATCAGCTGGGAGCCAGCTGGCTTTTAGCTCAGAGGGTAAAGGCTCCTATACTCCGCTTCAGAAGTCCCAGATTCAAATCTAGCTGGTGGTGGTTACACTAGCACTAGTGCACAGGGGGTGTGAACCGTTACTGAACAAGAACAAAGGCCCAACGGCCACCCTCAGCCATACCTGCACAATTGGTCCCCCCTGACTGGCACTATGCTGGTCTGGCCCTCTGAGGGTTAGGTCTAGGCTAAGCAGCATTTAGTGCCGACACCCCCTTGCTGCGAAACATGTCAACGCCATTTGCCAACCAAAACCTTCTGCCCCTGTCATGATCATGAGAGATGGGCAGCAGCCTGGGGACTGAGGGGTTAACTATACCTAACCCAGGTAGAGTTGGCTAATAGGAACGTAGATCGGAATTTCAAACTGGGACAAAGCAATTTTTGGTTTTTCCCCTCTCCTTTGTCCTGGGCAGTTTCTCTCCAGCTATTGAGGGGGACAGACACTATGTCTCCCTCCAAGAAAAGACTCTTTCTTCACTATCTGTAAGGAGGGTAAAGTTTAGATAAATCCGTTAGGTTTTATTGTTTTATGGTTTGGGAATGGGATCTGATGGCTGTGCATTTAAAAATGTCTTTTTGCTCCCCTTTATAACTAAAGTTCTAGGCCCATGGTGAGAACCCATGAGTATATTACTTTATGACTTTTCCCATCTAGTCATGCTTGCAACAGGAATATTGTGGTGATAATAAAAGTTATTTCTCTTTTCTTTTATTAACCTAGTATTAGTTAATTTTTGTGTCCTGGTTTTTACTTGGGGGGTTAGATTTCCCAAGTGATCTCTCCCCTGATTTTCTTATCCTTACTTGGGTGGTGGCAGCGAATTTTATCCCCAAAATCTAGGTTTAAGATTTTGTGGGGAAGTTTTATACCAAAGCCTGGTAGATAAGGTTTTGGGGAACTTTTGCTGGTCCCCACTTCTACATTTATCGTGCCAGAGTGGGGAAGGAGCCGTGACAGCCCCTAATAAGGGAGGTCCACTGTGTCGGCAGGAAAGCGGGCCGGCCGCCAGCGTCATGTTCATCCTTTCACTTGCTGCAGCAAAGCTTTGTCATTCGTGAGGGGACAGGGGTGTGTGGGGACTCAGCACCCGTGAGCGACAAAACTTTTGCCAATCAAGTGTGAGTGTGGACACACCCTCTCTCACATGCTGCTCTGTCAAGAGCACACGCCCTGTGTGTCTCTCTCACCTGCTTTGCACTGGTGAAAATAACCACACGAGGTGCAGGGAAATTGAGAATCTGGCCCAAATCGCTCCTAGTAGCAGCACTAGAGACATCACCATTATCCATAGCTCCAGGCTGCAACATCTTAGTCCCACAATGATGAGTTCAAGGCCATCAGGGAAGGGGAAGGGATATGAGATATTTAGGGGTTGGAGAGGAATGGGGTAGGGAACGAATGTTTTATCATTCCCCTGGAGCTTGGTAGCAGGTCTATTCACAGGCGAGAGAAAGAGAATATAAAACAGTGAAAACATGTTTTGTTTTGCTTTTATTACCTGAGAAAATTGAAGCGAGTCTGAATATATCAGAGAGACGAGAGGTGACCGGCTCGTAAGGGGAAGCTTCATAAAATTCTTCTCCTGGAGTAAGGGAAAAAATAAAATAAAAGAGATTGAAACCCTGCACTGAAAAAGCCCCAAAGCCACCCATGCTGCTCATGACCTGCCTCCCCCAGCCACCCTGCGGGAAGCCGGTCATAAGCAATATTCCCTCTAATTTTTTCCAGCCATATGTGGAATAAATTTTGCTATGTGCACCAAGGCATGTGTGTTTGTGCACCACCAACAGAAACAAACTGCCAGCTGTGGGTGCTCTGCTAATCAGCTGTGCAGCATTTGAATCTCACCCACGGTGGCCGCCCAAAGCGTCAGTGTATAAGGAACACTGGTCATAAAGCACAAAGGGGATGAGGAGTTAAGTGCCACTGAATTTCAGCAGAATCCAGACACAGAACGTCCTTAAACTCCTCTGCAAATCCCATTCATCCTGGAATGCTCTGACAATTCATTTTGCAGAGCCCATAAAAATTTCTCCCACACAGGAAAATGTCTATTTCATCAAAGTTTTTGATGTCCTGTTACGGGAGAATTCAAACAAAAATTAATTGCAAATGGACACTTCAAAATTAAATGAATATTTTTTGCAGGGCAAAACATCTCATTTTGACATGTTGATCAAAAATGTTAACATTTACCCTGATTCAAAACTGGGAGGGAGTGATTTTTCCCGCCCCCCAGCTTTACCAAAAGTGTCAATATTTTGACAGTACCTGCTGATTCAGAACAGAAAGTCATTTCAACATGGCAAAATTCTCCCTTCAACCTGAACAGCTCTATTTCAGGCCTTAGCTTTTGTTAGAATTATGGCCGATTTGGGGAATGGGAGCATTTCCAATCTTGATTTGTATTAATGAGCAGCCCTCTACAGTCTCTAGGATCACTGGGTCCCTATCTAGGTCCCTTCAGCATCACCATATCATAGCTCCTCCCAAATGTCATCCTCCTTGTACAAGTGGGGAAACAGGCAGGGGGTGGTTTGCATGACCGGAGCAAAGTCATCGGGGAGCAGAGCTCAGAACGGAACCCAACTTTCTCGAATCCAAGTCCACTTTCTCACAAACACTCCCCTGCACTCACATTCCCCCTGCCACAAGGGTTAATCTGGGGGCGGGGGGAGAATGTGAGTGAATATTTTAATTACAATTTCACATTTTCTGTGTCTCTCTCCAGGATTTTCCCTGGAGTTTAACCACCCAAATCTACAGACTCCAAACAGAATGCAGCTGGCTAACTATGGCTCTGCCAAAGACCAAGGCATATTAACTCTTGGGCTAAGTCTATACTGTAGCCTTCTTGCAGAAAAGCATATGCAAATGAAGCATGGCATGGAATATCGCCATGCTTCATTTGCATAAGTATTGAGCAGCTGTTTTTGCGCAAGAGGCTTTTGTGCAAAAATGAGCTGCGTAGCCGGCTCCTTTTGGCGCAAAAAGCCCCTCTTGTCCAAGAGCCGTTCTTCCGCATTTTTTACACATGCCTTATTTCGAAACGTCTATTTTGGAAGAGACGTTATTCTTTGTAGAATGAGGTTTACAGAAGCCAGAATAAGCCATCCGTTATTTTGAAATTATTTCGAAATAACGGAATTACCATGCATAGTTATTCCAGAATAATGGCCATTGTTTCGAAATAACTTTGTGGCGTAGACACACCCTTGGAGGGCTGCCTTTTCTCCAGGGCGGCTGGCGCATCTCCATGGAACTGAGTGAAGAAAAGCAGAACAGGCCAGGAGGACGTTTGCCCTTCTTAAGGAGCGATTCCCGAAAGGAAGGTTACTATCAGCCCTGGCCCTTGAATACTCCCATTGCGCAAGGGCTCTTGTGCATGAGAGAGAGAGTGTGCCAAGGGAAGGCCATGCCGAGCTCCCATCGTACCGCCTGGCCATGCTCGGTGCGTTAGGAGAGAGCCAAGGGCTTGCGGACAGGGCCCGGCCATGGAGGTTTCCTGCCCAGAGGAAGGGTTGGCAGATGCTGACATGCCCGGGGACAAGCGCAGACAAATGGCCACACGACACATGGACCCGGAAACCGGGGGGAGGGGCACTGAGTCTAGCCACACAGCCTACACGAGCTACCTGGAAGTGGAGACGGGGCTGGGGGTGGCTCCCTTCCCGGTTAGCTCTCTGCGGAGCAGCAAAGGGGCTTCTCCAGGAACGGGGCAGATGAGGAGACAGAGTGGCCTGCTCTGCATTACCCCGCTGTCGACGGGGTGGGGGCAAACTTGGTTTTCTCCTGACCCAGTTGAAAATCGTTGATGCCGCAACCTGACAGAATGCTACTGACTCCGGCTGAGGAGGGGAGTTTCGGGGTGCAGGAGGGTGCTCCGGCTTTGGGGTCAAGGCTGGGGTGGGAGGGACTTACCTCGAGTGGCTCCCAGGCAGTGGTGCAGCAGGGAGGTGGAGGGGGGGGCTAAGGCAGCTTCCTGCCTCTCCTGGCACCGCAGACCCTGCTGCCTGCAGAAGCAGCCGGTTCCCGGACAATGGGAGTGCGGGGCTAGTCCCCGGGGCAGGAGCAGTGCATGGAGCCCTGTGCGCTCCCCCACCCACCCACCCACCTAGGAGCCAGGCCTGCTGCCGGCCACATCCAGGGTGCAGCGGAGTCTGTGGTGCCAAGACAGGCAGGGAGCTACCCCCCACTCACCTCATCCCCCTGCAGCCAACATTCCACCACCCAGTCCTGGGCCGCGTCCCGTCACTTGAAAACCCTGGCACAGACCGCTGTCTTCGGCAGCACTGACACCAGCATCACTGCGGGTGTGTCTAGACAGGGTTTTCTCAAAAAAAAAAAAAGTAGCCTTTTTTCAAAAAACGCCACCTGCTTCTAGACTGCCACCGCGTTCTATCAAAAGAATGTGGCAGGTTTTTCAATCGCGGTAAACCTCACTTGAGGAATAACGCCTGTTTGCGAAAGTACGCTTTCGAAAAAAGGCGCTATTGAATGCAAACTGCTTTTTTGAAAGAGAGAGTCTAGACTCTTTTGGAAAAGCAGCTCACTTCTTCGAAAAATCTTCTTGTAGTCTAGACGCTCTCTTTTGAAAGAGGCTTGTAGTCTAGATGTAGCCTGAGAGGCCAACCCGGCCCCGTCTGCCCAAACCAGCACTAGACACTCGAATGGGAAGATACCAGAATTTTGGTGAGCTGGGGTCAATTCCTCCCTTTGAGTCACCTCGATTTTACAATTTGGGGTGGGGGTTGGCTTATGAAGGACCAGACTTATGATGGAGTATATACCGTATGTATTATTCATCCCCACGCTGCATTACCCCCACCACGGATAGTCAGCACAGTCTGAAACCACAGCTTCCAGTGGCAAAGCACAAGCCTCAACCGCTTCAGCTAACGGAGTGAGGATTATCTTCACGTTGGGCCAGCTGCTAGCGTGAGAACATGACGTGATTTGGCAGCGCACCTGTAACTCACACACCTACTGGGTGTGGTGCATGCTCCCAAATAGACCACTTACAGAGAGTGAGAATGAGTTTCCTTTCCAGCCTTAGGTGGGAGCCAGGTGGCTTTGAGTTCACACTATAGAGAGGCTGGGATGATGATACATGGGTATCCTACACTTGGGACAGAAGAGTCCCAAGAACTGCTACTGGCTGGGAACCAACTGGCTAAGCAGCAGTTCAGCAGAAAAGGACCTGGGGATGA
>JANRFK010000351.1:10355819-10366832 GCA_030068395.1 Apalone spinifera | reverse complement strand
ATGGATGGCACGAGACAAATCGCTTGATCATTGTCTTCAGTCCACCCCCTCTGGACTGAAGGTGCCCCAAAGGGAGGAAATGCAACAGGTAATCCTCACAAGATCCCTCCCCTCTTTCCCACTTCCAGACAAACAGAGACCAGGGACACCAGTCCTACCCATCCTGGCTAATAGCCATTGATGGACCTAACCTCCATAAATATATCTGGCTCTTTTTTGAACCCTGTTAAAGTTGTAGCCTTCATCACATCCTCTGGCAAGGAGTTCCACTGGTTGACTGCGCTGAGTGAAGAAAAACTTCCTTTGGTTTGTTTTAAACCTGCTGCCTATTAAAGAGGCAGAACTGGGATCGGACAGATCCCCTTGGCCCTCACTCACTAAGTACAAGCACATCCTTCTTCTGCCGTGGAGAGGCCAGGGCGGGCCTGAGAGCTTATCAGGCCCTATTAAACCGGTGCCCCTATGCCCCAGGCAGCCGGGGGAGGAGGCAAACGACATGTTTTTAAGAGATGTGAATCTATCGTCTTCAACACACAACAAAATATTTTTAAAACAAGTTTTAAACTAAGGGCCTGTCTTGAACCTGGTAAATCCAGCATGGACCTGGGTTGCAAATGCTTGCTCCATGGCTTTATGACCATGAACAGCTCTTTCGCAGGTTCGGTGTCTGCTAATAGCTCTGGCTGGCTTTGCCGCGTGTAAGTTCCCTAGCTCCTCTGCGGAGGAAGGAGAGCCACAGAGCAGAATAGGAAGAGGTGGGTGAAAGGACACTAAGACCCAGCAGTACCCCAGATTTTTGGGTGCCCCTACACAGCAGCGTATTCTGCATATGAGTTAGGACGGCTGTGAGCAAGACCCTTCCCTCCAACATGGGGAAAAAGCTAAGGGATCCTGACTCAGACCAGGGAAGAGGATCAGCGGCCAGAGGAGACACATGCTTTTAAAACAGCCTGTGAATGGCTTGGGGAGGGGGGGAGAACAAGGTAATGTGAGAGGCGAGGGGCCAGTTCCAGTATCAGCCACTCAGCCTTAATCAGGCAATGAACCAAATCAGGTTTCACTAAAAGCTCCGCAGCCCGGGCTGGGCTCCCCTCGGCACTCGCGGCCAGTCCTCAGGAATGAGATTTCCATCCATTAGGGGGAGGTGGGAGGCGAGTAATGGAGCTGGTTTGCATCGGGGCAGGGAGCGCTTGAGTGGATCTGACATAATTGAATGAACGTTCTCCCGCCCTCGCTGCCCGAGTGAATTAGCCGAGCCGGGGGCCTCATGTCAGGAAACAATGTCCAATCCCTATATATCAACATAGCTGCCCTGTGCTGAACCTCGGCCCCCGCGGGGGGGGGGGGGGGGGGGGGGCATCGCCCAGGGCAGAGGCGCTCCGGGCCCAGGTGCTGCTCTAGAAGTGACGTGGCGTGGCACAGAGCCGCTCGCAGCAGCTAGGGGAGGCTGGTGCCCAACGCGGGGCTGAGGAAGGTCTGGGTGTTGCCCCCCTTACGTGCTAAAGGCAGGGGCAGGGCTGGCCTGACTATGGGGGAAACTGAGGCAACCACCTCAGGTGCCAGAGTGGGGGGGGGAGGGGGGCGCCTCTAGGCCCCAGAGTGTAGCAAAGTTTGGGCCCAAGCGAGGGGGCATCGTTTGAGCTCCCCGCCTCAAGTGCCAAAATGTTGTGGGCCGGCTCTGGGCAGGGGCAGGGCAGAGCTGGCGAGAACGGCTAGGAAGGCTGGCACCGAGATGGAGCAGAGACCCGGCCACCCTGCAGACCGCAGCTGTAGCATTATGAAATAGGCAGAGGGAAGGCTTGAGTCTAGCGCTAACCAGTCTTCCAACCAGCTACCCCTTCCTGAGCCTCCCGGGCTCTCTCCCCTCCATGCTCGGCGCCAGGAGGGGGAGGCTGCGGAGCGTCCCCCTTCGACAGCAGGCGCCCGGTGTAGAGTGCCAGGTGCGTGCAGCTGCCCACCCTTGCCCACGGGCTGCTGGGCAGAGCAATTCTCTGTAAGAGCTAGGCCGTGCTGGGAAACCTGGCTCCCAGGAGCTCTGGCGTGGGTGGGCAGTGGCCTGCGGGTGCCAATGCATTGCCCACTCTTGCTGGCTGCAGGCCTGTGCCCAGCGGCACTGGCTACCAAACAGACATGCCCGCGGCCCACTTGCCATCTGGCTCCTCCAGCCAGGGCCCGTAGCCTCCACGCCACCTTGCTCCCGCGCCCGCCGCACAGCTTGGAGAGGCCGCGCACCCTTCCCCCACTGTCAGCCGCCCAGCTTCTTGGCTGCTCTTCCAGATGGACAGATGGGCCGGTGTCATCTGAAGCAGGAAGGATGCGTGAAGCACGTCAGAGCGCAGCCAGGCCTGTGCAGGTGCAGCGGCCAGAGGCGGCTCCCCCCCTTCTCCATCGTGTCCTCTGCTCCCCTCTAAGGAAACATTCCCAGACAGGGCCCCCCCTCCCCACAAGCGCCCGCAGGGAAGCTGTGTCTAGCCCCAAGCAGCACGCTCCTCCGATGCCTTTCCTTCCAGCTCCTACCAGGCCAAAGCTTAGGGCGTCTGGGGAATTTCTGGTTCACCTTCATGGCCGGTAAATTTCCAGCCTGCGAAAATCGGCTTTTTGCTCTTGTACTCCTGCCAGGAGGGCTGGTGTGCCAGGCACGCACACAATTCAGTGGAGAGGCTTGGATTGTAGAAGAACTCCACGTGCAGGAAGGGGACAGGAGAGATGCCCAGCCAGGTACGGTTGCCAGATGGTTTCAGAAAAAAATACCGAACAAAAACAAACCAAAAAAGCGCCAGGAAAAAAAAGCTGAGCAAAAAAAAAACCCCCTGAGAAAAAAACAAAACAACCATCGCCCCTTTAAAAACCACGTGCAGAGGCTTTTTGGCCCTAGCAGGCTGCCAGCAGCCGCCTGCCATTTTGCCTCCCTTCACCCCTTGGCTGGGAAAAAATAAGAAAGTACCGGACATTTTTAGGTGTCCAGTATTTTCTTTTTTTTACCAGACAGGAGGCGAAAATAACGGACTCTCATGTTCAATATTGGACACCTGGCAACCCTACTGCCAGGGGATGGGGGGGGAGAATGAGGTGAGAAGAAAAGAAAAGACTGGAAGATTAGAGAGAGACCAGGGAGTGGCGAAAGAGGGAGAGGAGGGATGGAAGGGAGAGATGAGTGAAGGGGGGAAAAAGAAAGGAACAAGTAAGTGGAGCAAGGGGAGAGAACCTGGGTGTGTCTCCACAGCAGGGCTTAGCTCGAAACAGGCCACGCCAATGGAGCTACGTCAATTGCGTCGCTTATTTCAAAATGGGAGGCGCCTACACAGCACTGATTTCAAAACCAAGCCCTCTTCCTCTGACTCCCCTTCCCCCTTGTGCACGGAGGGTTATCGGAGTGGGAGTCAGACGTCCTCCAGCTTGACAGTATTTCAAAACAACTGCCGGCTGCGTGGAGATGGGCTATGCTATTTTGAAATAAAGCGGTTGTGTAGCCGTACCATGGATAACCTCCCAGCCCCGCTCCGCTGTGGCGTCCGATCAGCCCCTGGCCCGACTGAGTCTAGTCTCCCAATGGGAGCTGGCCACGCACTAGGGCGGCTTTCAACACTTCAACTGCCCTTTACCAAGTTGGCAAGGCAGCGTTGCCCACTCGCTGCTCAGAGATGCGGACAACACGTCGCCGCTGGACAGCCGGGCCCCCAGCGGCTCAGCTGAGTGAAAGCACCTTGTAGGGGAGCAGGCTCCAGCCAGTGCCTATGAACAGGGGCGTAGGACACACCTAGCCACCCTCCTCCGCACTGCACTCTTTGGTCGGTCTAGGAAGCCAGCAGACCTCTTGGAGTGGGACTACTGTGGGGGAGAAAGGAGCCATCTTGCTGTTCATTCAACAGCCTTGCCATGAAGTGCTGGGGTCTGGCTACAAGCTGGAGCAGTATGAGGCTGGGTAAGGATGGGGAGGGGAGCTGCCCTGGAAAAGTTGGTGTGCGCTGGGGTTAATCAGCGAAGCACTGTTGGTTTGCATCTGGCTGGGATGTACAACTGAGATCCTGAGTGGCTGTGGCAGAGACTGATGGCAATGCACCCTCTAATTTTCCACCACCCATGTGCAGAAGACATTTTATTATATGCACCGAGGCATGTGCAGATGTGCACCACCAGGAGACACCTGATGCCAGCTGTGGGCGCTCTACTAACCGCGGCCCTAGAATCTCTCCTGGGTGGCCACCTAGTGCTCCGCTTACAGGAAACATTGACTGGCGGAACTTGTTCTTTTGCAAGAATGGAGCTGTTAATCATAGAAATAGAGCTGGAAGAGACCTCAGCAGTCATCAAGTCCAACCTCCTGCCCAAAGCAGGACAAACCCCAACTCAGGCAACCCAGCCAGGGCTTTGTCAAGCCAAGACTTAAACCTCTAGAGATGGAGATTCCACCCCTCAACTAACCCAGCCCAGTGCTTCCCACCCTCCTAGGGAAATAGTTTTTCCTAATCTCCAACCTAGATCTGCCCCACTATAACTTGAGACCATTGCTCCTCGTTCTGCCATCCACTGAGAACAGCCTCTCTCCAGCCTCTTTGGAACCTTCCTTCAGGGAGTTGAAGGCTGCTACCAAATCCCCCCTCACTCTTCTCTTCTGCAGACTAAACAAACCCAAATCCCTCAGCCTCTCCTCATAGGACATGCGCTCCAGCCCCCTAATCATTTTGGACCCTTTCCAATGCATCCACATCCCTTCTATAGTGGGGGGCCCAGAACTGGACACAATACTCCAGATGTGGCCTCACCAGAGCCGAATAAAGGGGAATAATCACTTCTCTGGATCTGCTGGCAATGCTCCTCCTAATGCACCCTAATATGCCATTCGCCATCTTGGCTACAAGGGCACACTGTTGACTCATCTCCAGCTTCTCATCCGCTGTCATCCCCAGGTCCTTTTCTGCCGAACTGCTACTTAGCCATTCGGTCCCCAGCCTGTAGCAATGCTTGGGATTCTTCCATTAACCCCTCACTCAGATCACCGCTTTCTCTCGTTGCATCTCCTGCGTATTTACAGTTGCACAGGATTCTGCTTATAGCCCCAGTTTGGGGCAGGCTGGACGTGTCCCCGTACAGCGGTCGAAGACCTGCTGCATTCCGTCCAGAGGTGGCTGCATTGCAGCAGGCCAGTGAAACGACCCTTGTGTATAGTTCATAAAGGCAGGGCCCTGAAAATCGGCGGATATTTGCTTTATACCCACAGGTATCCGCCTATGGGGATGCCGACCTCCACAGCTCGTTTTTGTGGCCGTAGAGGCGGATACAATTTCGTATCCACGAAGGGCTCTACATAAAGGCTTCGGAGGGAACCTTGAAAGAAGCTTAAAAAAAAAAAAAGTGAAGGGCTAATCAGCCGAAACCAGGAGCTATTGACTTAGCCCGGGTCTGACAGCGTGTTCCTGGAGTTTCGAGAGGCAGGCTATAATATTACATGCCCCATTTTCATTCCAATGCGCCGCGGCGCGGCACCCGGCACAGTGAATAATGCCAAACAAAGGAGGTGCTTATGAAACACTGTGCTGGCGTGTGATAATAGAGGAAGGAAAAGCTTTGTCAGACCAACACTGATTGTCTGGGAACATGAGCGCTCTGTGTCAGTTCAAGAGGCTGCTGCGGGGAGAACATCTTGCCCCAGCATTGTTCCCGGCTGCTTTTTTTTTTTTTTTTCCAAGGGTTTTTAAACAAAAGAAGAAGAAGGCGCCGAATGCCAGTTGTCATGTGGGTGGCAGAGCAATTGCCCTCATTTTACAAGCCACTGGGGCTGGGCCCTGCTCAGGGCAGCCACCTCGGCAGAGGGGCAGCTCCCTCGGGTCGGGCAGGCCAGGCAAGGAAGGGACCCACGGGGGAGTAAATGGCTTTGCTGTCCTCAGAGGTGTGACTGCAGCGCAGGCAGGTCTCACCCTGCCAGCTTCACTCACCCTCGCATGGCTCACAGCTGGGGAGACGCACCAGCACCGGCTTCAGTACTGAGCCTGCCCAGAACCCTACGGAAGAACAGCCAGCTTGGGTCAGACCAAAGGTCCATCTAGCCCAATATCCTGTCTGCCCACAGTGTCCAGTGCCAGCGATCCCAGAGGGAGTGAACAGAACAGGGACTCAACCTCCCGTCACCCATTCTCAGCCTCTGACAAACAGAGGCTAGGGACACCATCCCTGCCCAGCCTGGCTAAGTAGTATTGGTGGACCTCTCCTCCATGAATGTATCTAGTTCTTTTTTGAACCCTGTTAAAGTCCTGGCCTTCACAACATCCTCTGGCAAGGAGTTCCACAGGTTGACTGTGCGCTGTGTGAAGAAAACCTTCCTTTTGATTGTTAATTTCATTCGGCAACCCCTAGTTCTTATGTTATAAGAGCAAGTAAATAACTTTTCCTTATTCACCTTCTCCTCACCAGCCATGATTTTATAGACCTCTGTCATATCCCTCCTTTACCTCCTCTTTTCTAAGCTGAAAAGTCCCAGTCTTTTTCATCTGCACCACCTTCTGGCCGGGTCTTGCGCGTCGTCTGTTCCACTCTCCACTGTGTGGACCCGCAAGGCTCTCTGGACTGTGGCGTCCCCCCTTCGGCAGAGCCCTCTGCTCCATTCTTGGTATCAGCAGTCGTCCGTCAATACGCCTGCCACCATGGCCACCGTTTGCCTCAAGGGCAAACTGCAGACTATATAGGCCACCCTTCAGCATGACCAAGGGGGAGGACAGAATCCAGGCCCACCCACTACCCTGGGTCCCAATCCAGGGACCTGCAGGCAGCAGGTTTCCCCTGCCTTCCTTCACTCCCCTTGACTGCTCCCGTTCCCCGGCCCCCTTCCCCAATGGACTTTGCACCTTCTCCGCAGGTGGGAGCGACTCTCCAGCTCCCCTGAGCCTGCCCGGCACTTCTCTGTCCAAGGTGCTCTGCCTCCCCTGGGAGCCAGTCCTGCACCTTCACTGGTCAGGCCCCGACTACTCTCTGCTCTGCTGAGCATCTCCTTATATCAGGGCTGCCCCAGCACGCCGCACTTTGATTGGCTCCCTATAAGTCTCTCTCTGATTGGAGAGCTTTGTGCAGGCTCATTCCAACCTGCTTTTAACTCCTCCTTTGCCAATAAGGTGTCCGGCATTGACCCGGACAGTCCAGTATTTTCGCCTCCTGTCCAGAAAAAAAAAATCAGAAAATTTTGGACACCTAGAATGTCTGCTATTTTCTGATTTTTTTCCCGGTCAGGAGGAGAACCTCTCAGGTGCTTACCTGGTTCCGCAGGGGATCTGTCTGGCCTGGAGCAGGAAAACAAGATGGCGGATGGCCGCCAACAGCCTGTTAGGGCCAAAAAGCCTCAAAGGCATTTCTTAAAGGGGCCACGCTTTTTTTTTTTTTTTTTTTTTTTGCGCTCCTCAACAACTTTGGTCTCCCCCTTTTTTTCTCAACAACATTTTTTCCCTGGTGTTTTTTTGTTTTTTTGGGGGTGCAGGGGGTGTTCGGTATTTTTGGTTAAACCATCTGGCAACCCTACTTGCCAGAGTGGGGCAGCCACCTCACTGCAAGACTATGATCAAGTTACCTCCTAAACTTTTCTTGGGCACCTAAACAGATTGAGCTTCCAAAATCTTTGTCTGAGGCAGACCTCAAAATCATTAGGCAACCCCCTGTCAAGAGTGATGTAGATAATACTTAGTCCTGCCACTAATGCAGGCAGGGGATTGGACCAGAGGACCTCTCGAGGTCCCTTCCGGTCCTCCGATTCTTGTCGCTGTTCTTTGAACCCTTTCCAGTTTTGTTCCCACATTCTTTTGGAAGGGCAGAGCAAGGCACCGTATTCCAATAGGGATCTCATCGTGACAATACCACACAACCTTACTACTACGCAGCAGACCACAAAGAATCGCCCTTAGCCCTTTTCGTGACAGTGTCACAGCGGAAGCTCACGTTCAAATGGTTGTCCACCATGCCCCTAATTCCTCTTTCTACAACCCCTGGAACTCTATGAACACAAAGCACTTCAATAATGGCTTATGGTGAGTACTTAGTCTGATAATTTAGCA
Organism: Apalone spinifera; assembly: GCA_030068395.1. NCBI lineage: Eukaryota > Metazoa > Chordata > Testudines > Trionychidae > Apalone > Apalone spinifera. The sequence goes on along the minus strand of JANRFK010000351.1, from coordinate 10,358,799 downwards.
CTTAGAAGGCCAGATAAGAAAGCAGTAAAACCCAGCCAAAGGGATCAGAATTGCAAAATCATTCATGTCTGGGAAAATGAGGCAGGAGCGAGAACCAGGAAACCTACCCCGGTTCCTCCTAACCAAGAGAAAAGCCCCCCCTGGCTGTGCCAGGAAGGGAGAGGGGCAAGCAAAGGCTTTTAAGAACATAAACAACGAGATCCAGGGGAGAACCGGGCGACCTACGAAAATCCAGGGAGCATGTGAAAAGGGCAATTAGGGGAGCTAACATCGCCACGAGCCTGAAGCTGCATAGCAGAACTCGTCAGCTCGACCCACAACAGAGAGGGGGAGAAGCTGGCCCATTATATAAAAAAAAATGTGGCGGTGGTAAATGGGAGGCGGGGGAAATAAGGAAGTGGCCAATTTGTTACTGCTGTCTGCACAGAGCAGGGAGATGGAGAGAGAGACCGGGGAGAGGTGGTCCCCTGGAACCAGCAAGGAGAGGGATGCAGAGATCAGAAGAGACAGGGCCAAGGAAATATTGCAGCGGGACATGGGAGTGAACCCAGCCGTAGGATCAGAACATTCACAAAGCCTGGGACATCCTATAGCACTTAGTTTATACCCTGTTAGCCTGGGATGGGATTTCTCTTATCGCTTTGCATAGATAAAAGAGGGTCCTGAGGACCACAGGCCTGTAAAGTGGGAGCGTTCCACAGACAGTCTCTGCTGAAATGAATTAATTCATCCAATTATTTATATTGGGGGAGAGTCTAGCTTCCTTAATCAGGGAGCAGGGCCCCAGGGTGGGTAGATGCTGTACAAAGATAAGGACAGTTCCTGTCCTAGACAACAACCTGTCTAGGATGGTTTAGCCATCTCTGGTATCCGGGGCAGGGGCCAGCTAAAGTAATAGAAACCAGGTGTTCTGGCTTCCAGTCCTCTGGTCTGTCCCACGGGACCTCTCCTGCTCAGAGTTGAGACTAAAACCCAGGGGCCTTGATTCCCACTCACCACTGCTCTCATCCACTAGATTCCCTGTCCTTCCAGATCTGGGACTAGAACCCCAGAGACCTGCTGCTAGGCTGTTTGGCTAGATCCTTCCCCATGACCCAACCTGAGGACTAAGCTTGTAGCATTCAAGAAGGAATAACGGGATTTATGTCCTAGCAGAAGAGCCTTTCAAACCAACTGGGAGTTCAGAGTTGCTTCACCTCCAGGTAGAGTGATGTTGCAGTGGTTGATTTTCCGGAGTTTGATTTAGGGGGTCTAGTAAAGACCCAATAAGTTGAATGCCGAGGGTGCCCCCATTGATGCCAGTACTCCTCGATTTATGAAGAGAAAGGGTACGTCTAGACAACAACATTATTTCATAATAACTTAGTCCATGTCTACACAGCCGGCAGTTATTTCGAAATAATGTTGAAATACTGTCGAGCTGGAGGACTGCTTACTCTGACTCCCGTCACCTTCATTGTACAAGGAGTAAGAGAAGTCAGAGGAAGAGTGCTCGATTTCTAAATAAGTGCTGTGTAGACATTCCCAATTTCGAAATAAGCTATTTTTAAGTAAGCTACGCAGTTGACGTAGCTCAATTCACGTAGCTTATTTCATGTTAATTCCTGCTGTGTAGACACACCCAAAAGGAAGTCAAAGGGAGCATCTGCTCCCATCAACCGTCTATTGTGGAGCTGGTGCCAAAGGTCGAATTAAGGTACATCGACTCCAGCTCTGCAATTAACGAAGCTGGACTTGCGTATCTTAATTTGACCTTCCAGGTAAGTATAGACAAGGCCTAAGAGAGTTGGACTGGTGGGCATTAGGATAAAGCAGGTAGTGGGATTTAAATAAACCTCAAAGGGTGGAAATAGCTGTAGTAAACCAACTGGCCTTTTCTTGCCTTGAATTTGACCATCTGGCTGCTTCTCTCGAGATCCCGCTTCAGAAGTGAAATCCCCGAATAGCAGGTGTATAAACACTTTAATTCCCATTAATGCTCACTGGTGCTTCTGTGTGTCTCTTCGTTTTAATAAACAGTTTACAAATGTCGTCTTTTTCCCCCTGCTTTCCCAGTAATTGAAGGCTCATTAATAAAGAATGACTCGCTCCAATACAGCTCGGCATTCTTGCTGACAAGGAGGGAGGAAGGCTCATGAATATTCATGGCTAGTGTATGTGTCACCTCCTGACTTCCATAGAAATGCCTAAACAAATAGCCCTCCCCTCCCCGCACATGTCCAGAAAACATAACTTGGACACCAACATCTCCAGTAAACTTGCCCCAGGCCTGCTCTCTTCCTGTCATTCCCCTTCCCCTTCCCTCCGCAGGCCTCCCTCCCTGGCGCCTTCTGAAATGCAGCTCGGATTATTAAACCCCCGCTCTGTCACAGCTGCTCCAATAGCGTCCTGGCCTAAGCTTCAGGAAGGGGAAGGCAAACACAAACAAGGGGTTCGTTAGACCAGGTGGTAGGCATTGGCATTGCCAAAAGGGGGCTCTGGTTTGAAGGAGATTGGAACGCAGGCCTGTCAGAAAAACAGTGGTCCCTGTACACCTCTAAGTGCTGGGAATCTCAGAGACATTGATGGGGGAGGCAGATGTTTGTCCCCAGTGGTTTCCAATGCCTTTGCAGCCTCTTGAGCTGGTACCCACTCCCCTAGGTGTGTGCCCATCACTGTGGCATCTGGGCGCTTTGGGCAAAGGCGTAGAACAAGTGGAATGGCTGATCTTGCCACGGAGCTGAGGCCTGTGTGTATGGGCTGCCCATACTACAGACCAAGGCCCTCCCAAGCACTCCTGAACTTTACAGGTGCTTGGAGCCCGTTGCAACGGGCTCCCACGGAGCGGAAGCAGGTGCCTGGACTGGGCGATCCCAGAAGTCCACAGCCGGGGGCTTCTCGCTGCCAAAGTCCAGACGGGCACATGAGTGCACTGATCCAGTAGTGACCCCCCCCCACCCCACCCCACACACACAGGCCTCAGCTCTGTTGTGCGAGGCTT
>JANRFK010000351.1:10333663-10345947 GCA_030068395.1 Apalone spinifera | reverse complement strand
ACCTGACCCATCAGCTACTCTGCTGGGCCGTGGTACAGACAGCAGCCAGTGGGGATCACCCAGAGCCCAAGCCTAGCAACCAGCAAGGTACCAACACTACATCATAGTAGCCTCTAATCTGTTCCATCCATGTGTGGAATAAATTTTGTTATGTGCGCCAAAGTATGTTTGAATGTGCACCACATGGAAAACACAAACCTACCTGGGGGCGCTCTGCTAATCAGTGGGGCCGCACTAAACTCTCTCCTGAGCAGCTGCACAAGCACACAGCTAACAGAGACCATTGGGATGCGCCAGTGTCAGCAAGGATGGGTGTTTGGATGAGCAGAGCTCTGCCGGGAGAGCAGGCTGCGGGGAGAGGCAGCGGCAAATGTGGATCCAATTGGCTTGCTCTGGGTAATATTTCCTGATTATTTCACTGCAGCATGCTGAGGCTGCGGCATAATCGAATTAGGCAAATATTATGGGGAGGAAAATGGACAGATAAGTAGCTTAAAGTGATCAAAATGACCTGAAGGTAGCCGTGCAAATGGTCTGTATAATACGCTGTAATAACCCTGTCCAGGCAGCTGCTGAGAGACTGGATTCCAGGAACAAGATGTCAGGTTAGAATAACTGGCTGCAGGAGGAGAGAGAAGTGGCTGCGAACATTGGGGGGATGAGGGTCCCCAAGGAGCCTCAATGGGAAAGCACAGCTGGGCTAGGGGAGAAGACCTGGCAGACCTGGGGAAAGAAAACTGGTGATTCTTGGGGGCGGGGGGGTGGTTGCTGTTTGTATTTTCCCCACATGGTTTTCGTGTTTCCAGGGCATGTGCTGGACTCCCTCCGCAGTGGGCAGGTCCTTACAGGTGGCTTGCTGGAACATCCTTTCTGTAAGCCATCAGGGAAGGACCTTCTCTACCTCTGCTTCCGAACGGGACTCCCTAACAGGGCTTCCAACCATCAGTAAATTTACAGACAGTATGTAAAAAATTAGCCAAAATTGGACATGTCTGTAAAGTCCGTAACAAAATGTAGGTGTCTGTAAATTTCGTAAAAGTGCAATACAATTTCAAAAACCGGCAATTATTCTATAGCAATTCAATTTCTTCTGTGCCGCTTCAGCCATTTTACTGCGGAGCAGCAGAAATTGGACGTTTTAGTTGTTTATTTATGGTTAACAGCGTCAGTGTTCGGATGTACGATCACAAAATGGAAACGGTCCAGGACCATGCCTAACTAAAGGAAAGGGAGTTAAATAGCATAGTGTTCTTGTGATGCATGAAGGACAATGATTACATTTCACTTTTGGCCATTTATGTCGTCTTAATATAGTATCAAAATTATGTCCGTAAAAGAAATGTGTCTGTCCGTAAATTTTTCCCATTTTGTCCGTAAATGAAATTTCTGTGGGTTGGCAACTCTGTTTCCTAGCTGCAGCAGTAGAATTATCAGCACGAGCATGGGAGCCTTCCCCTCCGCAGCCACCGCCTGCTGGTGCCTCCGCCTCCGGGACGTGCCATCCCCTTTTCCCATCACGTTGCTGTGCGCCGCTTTCCCTTTCTTCTCGTCTCCTGCTCCCGCCACTCCTCGGTGCCTTTCCAGCTCTGTGGGATAGAGCAGGCCCTGTCCTCCGGGTGCTGGAAGGTAAAACCAAACAAGGGCATAAGGAAGGGGGTCCCAGGGCTACTGGTCCCTAATGAATCCCTCCCGAGCCCCAGTGCCAATGTAGTATAGAGCAGCCACCAGCCTCGTCCATGGGGCACCTTGATAAGAGAGGCTGGAAGGTTTTTCCCAGCTCGCTCTGGGGATGAGCGTTTAAGAGCCACTGAGATCGTGGGGGTGGGTGGGGTGGGGATAGCACAACTAGGGCACCTTCTCCAGCACGTCCTCCTAAAGTTGCTCAGGTCGTGACCAATCCCCACGCTTGCTCCTCTCTGTCCTCTGACGTCCAAGTCACTCGGATCCCTCCCGGTGGAGAGGTGATCCCGACAATGACCTTTCCCCACTCAGGTGACCTGCCTCATCCCAGTCCCCCCTCTGTCCCCCCCACTCCCCAACTGCTCTCACAACGGCTGGTAGCCGGGTGGCTACATGGCACAAGGGCCTCTCCCCCTCTCCGGCCATCTCCAGGGAGCCTCCGGGGGCCCACTAAATGGGGCAGCCGTGACTCAAGACACACCCTTCCCTTCTCTGAACAAGCCGGAGAAATCACCGGGACACAGAGACTCCGACAAGGGCAGGAGGGATCGATAGGGGACAGCCGCACAAACGGCAGAGCCAGGAGACCACACACACACACACACACACACACCACAGGCGGGAGTGGCGGGGGAGACCAGGCCTCGGTGGAGAAGAACTAGAGGAGCTAGGACAGCCCAGGGTCGGGATAGCGGGAATGAGAATTGAGGGGGGACCGGCAGAGCTGAGGGGAGGGTCAGGGCCCAGGTTCGGGGTAGAAAGGATGGCGCTGAGGCAGGATTGAGCTGGGATGTCAGAGGGATTTTGCTCGTGAGGCTTCAGGCTGGCCAGGTAGGCAGCTGGAGCGCTCGATGTGACTGGTTTGTGGCCTATTTGGGAAGGTCTCCAGTCTGGGGCTGTAAGGAGCCCTGAGTTTGAGCAATTCACCCTGAGCGGTGCCCAGACCCGGCCCGCTCCATCACAGGGATGCTGTTATAGCTGTAGAGGGGAGCAGTCGACACCGAATAAGGCAGCCCCTAGTCGCAGGGTGGGTTCAGGGCTGTCTGTTGAAAATGCCTGTGCTCCCTTTCCCACCCTGCCTGTCCCTTCGAGGAGCTGGGGGAAGAGAGCCGGATGTGATAAAAATAATTCTTCTCCAGGCCTGGAACAATGGAACAAGATTGAGCTGTCAATCTGGCAGCACTTCCCCGGGGAGGCGGGCAGCAGTAACCCATTAGCGGGGTGAGGAAAGTGAACCCTCCCTTCATGGAGGAGAATTGCCAGTGGAAATAAAGGCTGTTTCCAAACACATTGCAAGAGAAAACTACCCCGCCACTTTCTCTGCCCCTGGCAGCTTAGTGAGGCTGGGGGAGGCTAGCACACGGCCGGGTAGTTGTGAAGGGGCCCAGTGCTGGCTCTGGGTGGAAATTGTTCCGCTTCACATAGAGTCGGTCAAGAAATTTTCAACAAAATGGGGTTTTTTCTCCCATCAGAAAATGCCGATTTGGCAACATCAAGCCTGTGGCAGAGAAAAGATCCGTTCTGTTGAGTTTCTCGTTTCAAAACCATTTTGAAACAGTTAAAAAAAAAAAAAAGTTTTGACCTTGCCAAGACAACCCGTTTTCACATGTTCAAACTAATCCTTTCTCTGGGCCGAATCGGCTTTTCATTTTGCAAGCTACATTCCTTGGTAGTTTAAAAAGTAACAAACATTTGAAAGACCGACATTTAAATAAAGATCTTTCAAAATCAATAGTGCGATGGACCCTCCCCTATCTGAATCTTTTTATTTTTGGATTTTCAGTTGGCTCAGTTCTTCAGGATTTCCACGTTCCCTCCCGATGCAGGAGAGGAAAATTTTCCCGGGATAGGAATTCCGCCTCCTGCCTGGCTTTACCAACAAGAAGTTTTCTGTCTCCCACCCACCGTGGACCCCTCTTGACACGAGGACCTGGGATCTGAGTTGGCTCTGGGTGGAGCAGTGGAGAGGTGTGGGCGGGGCTAGGGGAAGAGGTGGGGCGAGGCTTGGGGAAGGAGCAGGACTATGGGAAGGGGGGTGGGGGGGCTTGCGCTTGGCCCCACACCTGGTGCACTGCGGGGAGCTGCCCCAGACTCCGCGCCCCCCTACAGACATCCCTGACTATGGTAGACTCCAGGGCTACATCTAGACTAGCATGATTTTCCGCAAATGCTTTTAACGGAAAAGTTTTTCCGTTAAAAGCATTTGCGGAAAAGAGCGTCTGGATTGGCACGGATGCTTTTGCGCAAAAGCACTTTTTGCGGAAAAGCGTCCTTGCCAATCTACACGCAGTTTTGCGCAAGAAAGCCCCGATCGCCATTTTCGCCATTGGGGCTTTTTTGTGCAAAACAGTCCTGAGCTGTCTACACTGGCCCTCTTGCGCAAATACATTTGCGCGAGAGGGCTTTTTCCCGAACGGGAGCAGCATAGTATTTGCACAAGAACACTGACAATCTTACATGAGATCGTCAGTGTTCTTGCGCAAATTCAAGCGGCCAGTGTAGACAGCTGGCAAGTTTTTCCGCAAAAGCAACTGCTTTTGCGGAAAATCTTGCCAGTCTAGACGCAGCCCAGGAGAAAGTTTAACAGAGGAAAGGTGGAGGGGTGACTTGCTCACAGTCTATAGATACCTGCATGGGGAGCACAGATTTGACTGTGGGCTGGCAGAGGGGGACCGAACAGAACAAGGCAGATGGCTGGAAGCTGTAGCTAGACGCAGTTACACTAAAGGGTGAGGTTTCACAGGCAGGGCCAGTAAGGAGGAGCGAGCCAGACGCCAGTATCCGCAGACCCTACAGATTCCTCCCCTCCCCTTCCAGTTGGATCTGAAGAGGCGAGTGGCAGGGAGTGAATGTTCTTGCACTACCTGCCCCTTGAAACTCAGGGATATCAGGAGGCCGGAGGAGAGAGGGACATTCATCCGGGGTCTCTGGCCATGGGACTCTAACACGGCTGCTGACCTCAGCAAGAAGCCTGCCTTTCCGACCTTTGTGTGGCTCCTTGAAGACCTCTGGTAGTTGCCTGGGGAGATGGGTCGCTCCTAGACTCGGATCTCACTCAGTAATATCCCTGCCCCTCCCAGGATGCCTTTGGGCAATGAGGCTGCTTGCTGGCCTGAGGCTTGTGCAGAGAGCAAGGAGAATTCGCTTTGCTTCTACCACCGGCCTCAGGCTGACCTCAGGCCTCTGCAATTTATTCCTTCTTCCCCCTCTGCTTCCTGATCGAGGGCAATCTAAGTTTGCTGCCGCCAAGAAAGCACCGCTCCCCTTCTCCCCAAGCCGAGAATTGTTGCAGCAGGCCTGCTGCCCCCTTGGGAAAATGATATTGCAGTGTATGCAACCCCCAAGAAAGGGGTAGTGTGCAGGGAGAAACAGCTCTGGTCTACACTAGGGCATTATTTCGAAATAACCCCCCTTAGGTTGAATTTATAAGCGGCGCGGCCACACGACCAAGCCTGCTATTTCGAAATCGGTACTCCTGCTTTCCTCAGGGAATAACGCTCATTTCAAAGGAGTTATTTCGAAATAGCGGCCGTGTGGACGCTCCGGTACCGCTACTTCGAAGTAACGACTCCCCAGAGTCATTCAAACTAATTACTCCCCAGCGCGTCCCGGGGCTCTAAGTCCGAGGTGGCGCATCCACATTCACAGAGCCTGCCTCGGACTCATTCAAAGCTTCCCCATAGCGGGGACCGCTAGTCTGGTTTTGGAAAAAGCGGGCGTTATTAAGTCAAATTGAGTTATTTCGAAATATTGCCTAGTGGTGACAGGCCCACCGAGCGGACGCTCGGGGTGGGGTTGGCCAGTAAGTCTGTACTGATGAGAGGATATTCGTAACATGATACCCTGCTGGGGTTTTGACCCAGGAGATAAGGTCGCGGAGGACAGACCCAGCAGTGACTACTAGGCAAGATGTCCCTACACCTCTCTTGGCCGGAAGCTGGGAGTGGACGCTGTGGGCACTTGAGAACTGTTCTGTTCATCCCTTCGAAGCCCCTCGCATTGGCCACTGGGGACAGACAGGACATGGACTGTTGGTCTGACCCAGCCTGGCCGCTCTTACGTTTGTCGTGCTGCCGCCATTTGCACTGAACTCAATGGGACTAGTCGCGGGTCTCATCATGGCTGGGGTGTAAGACCATCTCATTCTCGCCACCATCGTGTGTTCACATTCCACATCCAGCCATGCCACCCCCTGAATCCCGACTTGCACCCCCTGGGGCTTTTCATAGGATCATAGACCCATAGAGCTGGAAGAGACCTCAGAACGTCATCGAGTCCAGCCCCCTGCTCTAGGCAGGACCAATCCCAACTGGTCGTTCACCGACGTTCATCCCACCCTCCCCCTGCTGGCTTGGTAAGTTGCCGGGGTCTGACTTGCTCTGCACTTGGAACAGCCTCTTGCCTTTCCTTGTCTGCCTGTAACAGATGGAGCGGAGCATCCTGCCAGCTCAGCTCCCCGCAGGCCTTTAGCTCGTATCAAGTGGTACATCCCGCAGGAATATGGCAGAACGGCTGCCTAGCCGAGTGTCCCCTCTCAACTGGGCATTTTTCAGCATCCTAGACTTTCAGGGCATTGTGCTGGGCAGGGCACAGTGTTGGAGGGGAGGCAGCCACCAGCGGACAAATGAAAAAGCAAAAAATTCGTAAGGCTTCCCCTTGTTCCTGACTGTGGTCCCCTGGGAGAAAACGTTCCGTTCTCAGAAACCATAAGAGCAGCCAGACTGAGTCAGAGCAAAGATCCATCTAGCCCACTGTCCTGTCTTCCAACAGCGGCCAGTGCCAGGTGCCCCAGAGGTGTGAACAGAACAGGGAATTATCCAGTGATCCCTATCCTCTCACCCATTCCAGTCTCTGACAAATAGAAGCTAGGGACACCATCCCTACCCATCCTGGCTAAGAACCGCCGACAGACCGAACCTCCATGAAGTCAGGACTCCTCCCTGCTTATAACCAGTAGGTTAGGAGAAGATGGTAAAAAGATCTGCTTTAGGCAAAGGAATGTGGATTTGAGTCTCTCACCAATGCAACCATCAGACGAAGACTCGGAAAGTCCATTTTAATGAATTAGGCAGTGAAAGCTGTTAAACTCACATGTCACCATCTTCACAGCCTGAATAAATGTTACTTTAAGGAACAGCCCTGCGAAAAGCCCCTTTGAAAGGTTTGCTAGTCTATAAAGACAGTGCGCGGAAGCTCATGACAAGCCATTGAAACAGCTGATTGCAGCATAACTATTAGGAAAGTGTATCGAGTGAGGTCTTTTTTTAAAGGCTAATGACACACGGGTGTTTCGTTTCATTGTAACGTGTCTGTATTAACTGTTCCGTGAGGAAATATGGAGAAGTAGCGATATTGTGCTCCCGGCGTACAACCAAAGGAAGAATCAGACGTTTCCCCAGTCAGGAGAGAAGGCAGTTCTCTACCAATGACATTATGAAAAGCGCGACCAGAAGCAATGGAGGGTCTGTGTATATAGAAATCAGTAGGGGGGTGGGAAGTCCCCAGGGAAGGAAGAACAGCATAAGGCTGTCCTGTCTCTAGAAACAAAGTCACTGAATTTGGAAGACAGAAGCAAAAGCAGAGGCCTCTTTTGGGCACCCATCAGGAGACAGAGCAACAGGAACAGAGCACTTGCAAGGTGAGAAAGTCTTAACAAGCTGTGATGTGCTTTTGTGTCTTTAAAGGCGCATCCAAAGCGTATTATTTCCCTGACCTGGAGAGGGCAGGACGTTGCAGAACGCACTGTTTGGGAGAAACAGGGAAATGGGAATGTGTCGGGGTCACCTTGTTGGCAATAACAAGGCTGGGGAAAGCCAGAGTCAGGCTGTTGGCAGGTTGCTGGGGTGAGATGCTGAACCAGGGCTGTCTAGCGCACACACTCAGGGTGTGACCAGCATGCCGGTAGGCTGGTGGTGAGTCTCCAAAGCTGGGAGTTACAACAACAAAGCATCAGAGACCCCCAGGGTTTCAGGGCATGGGGTGATGCAACCTGGTACTGGTCTGGATCACCCCCCGAAGTGCCACCACAAACCCGCCCAGCATTTTCCTCGGATTAGAATTCACATGGGCCTTTGCCCAGAATAAGAACCCACCGGCTTATGGGGCCTAAATTGGACAAAGTTCTGCCAACACTTCCCCAAGTTTTATGGCCCCCATGCACCAAAGACCTTGTCCATTTCCTGGATCAGAACAAAGGCACTGAGTCAGTTTAAATGCAGGCTATTTATCTGCGTCCTTTCTTGGTCTGCTGCACAGTCAACCAGTGGAACTCCTTGCCAGAAGATGTTATGAAGACTAGGACTTTACCAGGGTTCAAAAAAGAACTAGACAACTTAATGGAGGATAGGTCCATCAATACATATTAGCTAGGATGAGTAGGAATGGTGTCCCTAGCCACTGTTTATCAGAACCTGGGAACGGGCAACAAGGGACAATCACTTGATGATTCCCTGTTCTGTACATTTCCTCTCGGGCACTTGGCAGTGGCCAACTGTCAGAAGACAGGACGCTGGGCTAGATGGATCTTTGGTCTGACCCAGTCTGGCTGTTCTCATGTTCAACCAAAAAGTTTCAGCCGTTCTTATCTATTAACCATTGACTCAAACGTTTGCTCTGCTTGCAAGTCCCGCCGTGCTGTTTCTTATACCGCCAACCCATGCGGCAAACTCCCCATCAGAATCCTCAAACCTGCCACCTTATCTTCTTTAAACCCTTGCTGAAAAACCTGCCTCTGCTGCAAAGCCTGAGACTCAGTCCCCTCGCTCAGTGGTCAGGCAAGTGACTACCTGCCACTTCTGCTTTCCCACTAAACTCTGTTCATTTTGTCATAACCGAATTCTGCCAACCCACCTCCTACCATCGTCTGTGCATCTGCTATTGGGATCAGAAATTCACTGGGGCAGACTCGGCTTACTTTGTGTGCTTGCATACGCCCTAGCACCACTGCAGCAATCATAGCGATAACAAACAGCCCTCCAAAAATAAAATCACTTTGCGCAACTGAATTTATTTCCCTTCAAGAAAAAGAGAGCACCCAAAAAAAGAAAACCATCAATGAAATATAATCTGCGATGTTTGAGAAAGAGGCTCTTGAAGGAAATTGACTTTGACATTCTAATAAATGTCAATTTCAGACAGGGGCAAAGTCTGAAGATGAATCCTCCAAACTTTAATTGGAGACATGATGCTCCCATTACCCAGGACAGAAATCCTGCCTCCCTGCTTCAGATATTGCTATTGATAAAATTATTCTTTTATGCCTCTAATTGATTAGAATGTCGCCCTGCCTGGTGGAATTTGTTCAAGCAGATGGAGATGAGGCTGGCTGAGTTAACCTGAGACGACGACAGAGTCGGGGGATTGATGTTTGCTTGGGAAGGGGCATGGCCCTCGTGAAACTCAGGGCAGGTGGAGAAGAGCAGTGATACCAGGTGGGGAGGCTGGAGAGGGGTGGGGGTTTAGAGACTTTATTTCAAGCCCTGATTTCTGCTGGCTAAGTGCTGCTGAGGTGGTCTAGCGCAGAGGCTCCGGGTGAGAGACACAGAGGTCTGGGGGGCATCTTTGGGCGTGAGGTTGTGCCCGAGAGACTGCATGTGTCAGGAGCTGTCTGTCCATGCGGGGCGGGGGGACATGCATGGGAAGTGGGGTCTCCATGAAGCCTGACTGTGATGCCTTTTCCCTCTGCCTCCCCTCTGCCACGAGAAACACCAGCACCTCCTGTGACGGAGTGTGGGGGAGTCACCACCCCCATCCGCAGCCAAACGGGACTCTCAGGCGGCAGGTAGAACAGAAGGTTTCTTGGTTCACAGGGACACAGCGTAGCACTGACGTGTTGTTACAGGGACCGGGGCAGTCAGGACAATCCTTCTTGGGGAGGCTCCCTTCTCCTCCCAGCCAGCCGAAAACTAACTCCCACCTCTTCCCGCCCCCCAGGCCGCCCCGCCTCCTGCTTTGTCCTGCTTCCAGGCCCAAAGCGTCACCTGGCCCTCAGGCCCTGAGACACTGGACATACTTCCCCAGTGAGTCATGCCCGGCCTCTCCCTCCTCACGCAGAGAGTGCTGCAGTGCCCAGGGAAACTGAGGCACGCACCCGCACAGAGTTCCGACAGCCCAGCACAGGACAGTAGTATCGCAGAAAGCACAGGGCAAACAGAGCGAACACAGTGACTGCAGGAGCCAGCACCGCCCACACTGCAACACACATCCCCATCCTGTTGACTGACCAAGCCTCGCAAAAAGGGGAGCCTGGGGTCTCCTCTGGGCCCCCTTTTTCCCCCCACCATCCCCTGCAAAGCTAGCTGCCAATGGCCCATGGTTTGCTTAAAGAACACAAGGCCTGTGGGTCCTGCTCCCCCCTCATCCGCTGTCCCTCAGGCAGCGGGTGGGCGGGGGGGTGCTGCACATTGGAGCGGAGGTAACTAACCCACTGCGATCCATTCCGGAGGCAGGTGCGGGCCACATGGCCCGGCCGAGGGGGCCGCGAGGCAGGGCCCCCATCTCCAAAACCTTTTGAACATCAGAGCCAAACGCCGGGCAGCCCAGGCGACGGCACAAGTCGGGGGGATCTTGCTAGCAGCTACTTTGGGGGCGTGCTATTACTCATAGCCACTGCCTTTTTAATGGGAGCCAGCGGCTTTCTTGGCCTGGGAGGCGGAGAGGGCCAGGAGGATGCCGTGACGGACGGGAGGGAAGGGGCATCACGAAATTCGCTGATCGGCATCTCCCGCCCTGCTTTTAATCAGCCTGGTGGAGGGAGCAGGCAGATTTCAGAACCTGTGGCCGGCAGTTTGGCAACATGGATGAGCAGAGATCTGCTCCACAAGGTGGAGGAAAGGGGCACTTTCCCCAGACACCAGCCCTCCCTGCAGTTCAAGATGCCCCCACTGGGGCCTTTAGAGTCCCTGCTACCTCCCATGCAACACAGCATCCAGTTCCTTGCTGGGTACCCTGGAGGGATGGGGATCCAGCAGAAACCCAGCGTGTTTCGATTTCCCTGGCTCTGGAATAATACAGGGGCTCCCATGTGGTCCTCTCTGCCTCTGCTCCCCCAGGCTCGGCTCAGCCCCGCATTTCAACAGCTCGATATCCACCCATGGGGCATTGCTCACCCTTCTCCTGCACCATGATGAGGGTCCTCCACTCCCACGCCCCCCTCTCCACCCCATTCCCCCAGCTCAGCCCCTCACGCTGACTCGCCCATCAGAGCCGCCTGGATGGGAGCTGAGTGGAGAGCGGAGAGTGCCCACTTGTCTCCCGTCATTGTTCACACCAAGAAACTGACCCGGCTCCCTGGGGAATCACCCACGGCCCTTTGAACTCACATCCTCAGGCACCAGGGTCATGTCCACACGGCCTCACGGCCTAAAGCCTGGGGCTGATTCAGGACAGGGCTCCTCTGGGGCGGAGGAGCAGCGGGACCAGCTCTGTTGCCGGTAGCATCCAGAAAGATGATCTCACCAGTATTTTGAATCCTGGGCCTCAGCACCCAGCGGGTACAGAGAGCGTCAGCTGGGCGGGGGACTTGCATCTCAGCTCAGTGAGGGGTCTCCCCTGGGCTTAGTATCACCTCAGAGATGGGCCGGAGAAAAATTCCAGCAGCAGCTCTTTGGAACGTCTCCATTGCTTGCATGACAGTGGCACCTACAGAGCCCAATGAAATCCACCTCCCCCTTCCTCCCCCTCTCCCCCCGGTGCTGCACAGCCACACAGTGAGAATTGGTCCCTGCCCCTACCAGCTTACAGTGTTGGGCCCCAACTCTGCAAAAACCCATGCACCTGCTTCCTAGGAGGGACCACCCTCATGCATAGGTCTGTGCCAGATCAAGGCAAGGGTCAAGGACTAATTCATAAGTGATGAAGGGCTCGTATACACAAAAACGGTATGGTTGTGACCGTCCCCGGCTAGTTACAGCCGTACCTGGCCTGGGGAGCACATGCAGTTACCTTGCTATAACTGGCTACACTGGTCTAGCTATTGCCAGACAGCAGGGGTGGGGGCCGGATGCAGCCCCTGACTTGCCTGGATCCGATCCCCGAGGCTCAGATCTCCCCACCCGGCATTGGCGGGTCTGTGCTGGCGTTCCAGCTCTCTGCCGCTTCCCTGCAGGGCTGGAGCGCACAAAATCTACTCCTGTGGGGTGCATTAGGCTGTGATGTGCGAGGGGATTGTGGGGCGAGTCTTTCTCCTTCTCAATCCGGGGCCACGCCCCTGAGGATTTGGAGGTTTTGATTTGGGGGGGTTTTTTTTGCTTCTCACTTGTGCGCGGCCCCCGACTGATTTTCCTGTGGGTCAGCGGCCCCCAACCCAAGAAAGGTCCCCACCCCTGCTGTATGGGATGAGGAATAGGTTATACTGGTGTAAGGTGCCTTTACGCCTGTAGAATTAGGACAACACTAGGGCTTCTATAGTAGAGTCCCAATTATCCGACCTTCTGCTTTATCCGACGTAGCCGTACCACTGCGGCTTTGTCTGTCAGTGCGCCCTGGTCCCAGCTCACTGCGGCCGGGCCACTCCATTGCTTGTCATGGTGATGTGTGCTGGGGGGGCCTTCCTCTTGGCACGAGGCCTCTTGGGGGTGGCAGCTGCAGGAAGGGGTGCAACGGGG
>JANRFK010000351.1:10262585-10280777 GCA_030068395.1 Apalone spinifera | reverse complement strand
GCAATTTCGTTTGTCTGCATTTGCATTTCTCTCTCGAAAGAGGAATGCGGCGTAGACATACTCTCAGAGGAGCCCTGCTCTGATTCTGTCCGACTGCTCCTTTGTCTTGGTGCTTTTGTACTTCAAATCAGGGCTTGGGAGAGGAATTCATTCCTGCATTTGGGTGCAAGGCCTCATTATACCTGCCCTGATTACAGCAAGTATGGAGGGATTTCCGACTTCTTCCAGAATCGGCGCACAGAGCCATATGCAGAATACTCAGCGACGTAGGGCACCTGAAAATTTGGGGCACCGCTGGGTCTTAATGTCCACCCACCTGCCTCTTCCTATCCCTGCTCTGGGGCGCCACTTCCTCCAGAGAGGATCTAGTGAACTTAACAATGACAAAGCCAGCCAGAGCTATTAGCAGACACTGAACCTGCGAAAGAGCCATTCAAGTGGCAACGAAACCACTTCACCCGCATTTGCCACCCCCAGCTCCATCCTGTTAGTTTCTCAATTTACTGTGGGTACATCTAGACAACGTTCTTTTTTCAATAGGAGATATGCAAATTTGGTAATTTGCATATCTTCTTCCGATCGCTTTTTCGAAGGTGGTTTTTTTTCAAAAGTGAAAGCAGTTTAAAAATGAGGTGTACAGGATTCTTTTGAAAAAGGGGGGGTTCTTTTGAAAACCCCCCCCCACTTAAACTGCTTCCACTTTCAAAAAAACTGCTTTTGAAAAAGCGATCAGAAGATATGCAAATTAGCACCGAATTTGCATATCTCCTTTCGAAAAAAAGAACGTGGTCTAGATGTACCCTGCGAGTCTGCAGAATCTTTGTTTAAATTTTGCTTGAACGATATTTTGTTCGTGTGTTGCTGAAGATTATAAAATCCCATCTCTTAAAAAAAAAAAAAACTCGCTGCCCCCGGCTGCCCTTGGACATGGGGGCACGAGTTGAATAATCCCGTCGGGCCCCAGAAATCCTAAGGACAACCCTGCTGGTGCACATGGTAAAAGGCAGCTTAGCAGCAGCGACCAGACTGGTTTCTTTAACCCCCATGCGGCTGGATGTCTTGGACCACTCATTCCCTCCAGATCCCTGGATATCCCCCCGCCTTGCTGCAGCCTCGCTGATTACCAGCCTTTCTATTTCCAGCGCTGACCTCACTCCCCTTAATTGATTCCCAAAGAGCTGATTGCATTGATTACCAGCTATCCCCCTATCAATCAGAGTGCTGCTTAATGCTCTCTCATCAGTCCGGGGCCCTGATCTTATCCGACTGCAGCCCCACTGATTGGCAACCTTCCGGGGCTCCGGCAATCAGTCTCCTTCCCCGGTGTCAGAGGAAGGGCAGAGCAGGCGGCTATGGACCGGCGAGCAGGTGAAGAAATGCTGTCGAGCATCCCGGCTTGTCTCACGTGGCCCGGACGCGGGAGCCTCACAGGGGGCTTGGAGAGCCGTGCCACACCCTGGCCAAGCACTACAGCCCAGTCTGGCAGCTCGGCCGTGCCCCGTTGAGGGGAAACAGGCAGGTGGAAAAGCGGCAGCAGGAAGAACCAATTGAGCCGTGGAGTGGAGGCTGCTGAGGACACTGGCTTAGGCAGCCCCCACTGGTCACCCTGGGGGCCAGGCTGGGAAGAGGATGGGGTTCTCCTGCTTCTTAAAAGCACCCAGTCAACCCCAGCTAGGACCTGTCCTTGCTGCCGGCTGTGAAAACACAGACTCAATGGCAGAGCCCACCAGGGCGGGTGGATAACTTGAGTGACCGGCACGATTCCTTCAAAATGACAGGTGGAAAGAGGTCTGTAGCTCCTGGTGACTGTCGTCCATTCCCTGCCTCCTGAAGGCTCAACACAGGATTGGTCTCCGGTCCGAGCTAGGGATGCAATGAGCCGGTTAACCAGCGCCCAGCCTGCCACACAGCAGGTGGTTAACCCGTTGAACATACAGTTTAACCGGTTAACATTTGAAACGCTTTTACATCCCTCAGGTTTAGCTCAGACCAGTTTCAAGTGACCCAGGAAACGTGCCCCATTTCCGTGACGGTCCCACCCAGCCAACCCAGCCGAGATCAGGACCCCCCGCTGCCCCCAAAGAGCATACCATCTAACTAGGCAAGACAGATCGGGGTGATTAACCCCACCCTCCAGATGGGGCAGCTGCACAAAAAGAGGCAAGAAGAGTTTTGCCTACAGTCCCACAGGGAGTCCAGGGCAGAGCTTGGCATGGAATCCAGGTCTGTTAAGCCCGTTCCCATACCCGGTCTGCTCAGCCCTCTAGGAACGGCTAGAATACAAATCGCGCTACACCTTAGACCCACAGGGCAGGGGGATATCCAAGCCCAGCATGTCCTCCCCGTCTAACCAGCCAGCAAAGACCCCAAAGAGATGAGGCAGCAGAGCTGAGCGTGAAGAACGAGAACGGATGTATCTTTCCTACGTCCGAGTCTTTACAGCAGCCGCCCCGGATCAATAGGTGTTTGTCAGTGATCTAATCACACCGCCCAGAGCTGCTAAGTGACCCGAGGCGGCTGCGGGATCAATGCGGAGGGAAGGAAACATGGCTGAGAACGCAGCGTCTCTTCCGGGGAAACACTTGTCCGGCTCTTTTTATGAACCTCTGGTAATTGCCAATTAATTTAACCGAAGCCACTAACGCAGGGGCAGGGAATCAGACGGCACCTCTGCGGGATGCTGAGCACCGGAGGAGCTTACGCTGGGCCCAGCCGGCCCTGTGGGCTGGAACCGGGCTTTGCCAGGAAGGAGAGTTCACCCCCTAGACAGGCAGCACCAGGACCCTGCTCCCTTCCATGCCACCCCCCGAGCGCTTTGTGGTGCGTGGGCCTGGTGCTGGATCCCCAGCTCTGCCGTCTCCTGGGGACACGTCCTGTGGGCCCAGCCAGTGTCTCGCTTCTAGGGGTCGTCTCAGAATCGGTGCCTGCCTCCATCATGGCCAGAAGCCCCCTCCCCACCTTGCTCCAGTCTTTTCTCCACCCCATCCCGCCGCCGCCTCCTCCTCCTCCTCCTGCCTTCCCATTTCTCCTCAGGCTGCCACATCCGCCCAGCTCCTCACCCTCCCTTTTCCTGCCACCCCGGCCTCTCCCCTGACACATCTCTGGATTTATTCGACTGGCTCAACAATGGCCTCCCATGGGGGACAGTCCTTTAGCAGACAGGACTTGGGGGCCAAAGGGGTACAGAGGGGGCCAGGTGCCAGTCTTTCACTGCAGAGAGGCCTAGTGACAAGAGCAGTCTGCTCTCTGGGCGTTTCCACAGCCAGGGATCCCCACCTCACTAAGCCATAGGGTTGCCAGATGGTTTAACCAAAAATACCGAACACACACACACAGACACACACACACACCCCGCCCCAAAAATAAAACAGCGGGGAAAAAATTCTGTTGAGAAAAAAAAAAGCTTGGGGGGTAGGGGGAGAGACCAAAGTTGTTGAGCAAAAAAAAAAACAAAAAAACCCCCTGAGAGTTATTAAGCAAAAAAAAATAAAACAGCATTAAAACAGCCTGGCCCCTTTAAGAAAAGCCTTTAGGCTTTTTGCCAGTGGCCATCTTGTTTTCTTGATCCAAGGCAGAAGGCAGCTCCTCTGCAGAACCAGGTAAGCGGAGGGGGGGCGGGCTGGACCCGGTTGCTGAGTGTGTGTAAGGTTGCCAGGTGTCCAGTATTTTCACTTCCTGGAAGGGGAAAAAATTCAGAAAATACCAGACATTTTAGGTGTCCAGTATTTTCTGAATTTTTTTTACCGGACAGGAGGCGAATATACCAGGCTGTCCGTGTCAATACCAGACACCTGGCAACCCTACAAAGCCAAGACCTGCTTTGCCACGATTCGTTTCTGCTAGGGATGTAAAAGGTTTAACTGGTTAACCAGTTGACTGGTAAGCATCAAATGCTCACCAGTTCTGGTTAACCACTCACCGGTAGGGGCTGGAGCAGCTTCAGGCCCTCAGTCAGGGACTGCTCCAGACGATCGGAGCAGCCCTGCCTTCCATATGTCTGGGCCCACCACACTCCAGTCCCTGGGGTCCCCTGCAGTGATGGGAGCTCAGGGCGGATTGCACAAGAAAGCCACCACTCAAAGCACAGTCACCCCCGCCCCCCATCCCCGGGTTCGACTCCAGATAGTTGCACCGCCGCCCTGTGCCTCAGTTTCCCCATTGGTCCATAGCGAAAGGCTCGCAACAGTTGCACAGCCCGTGGGGAGGGTGTGGCGCCTAAGGCATGTGCAAGGCGCCAGGCCGTCCATCGACAGAAGGGCACCAAGAAAAGTCATCAGCCCATGGCACTTGCAGCCCTGGGCGGGGGCGGAGGGAGGAGGAGAGCCCTGCACTCCAGTGCTGGCCTGCTACAGGCTCGGCGTGCAGATACAGGAAGGAGGTCAGAGTCTCAAAGACTTTTAAGGCCAGAGCACACCAGGGAGAGGACAGACCATGCAATTTCAGCCATTTACCGAGCCCAGAGCCTTGTGTTTGGCTACAGCGTCTCTGCCAGAAAGCGACCCCGTCTTGACAGGACATTAGCACAATCTGAAAGATCCACCAGCTCCCTTGATCGCTTGGCCCGCTGGCTAATCATCCCCACGGTTAAAAACGTTTGCCTTGCCCCCAGGCTAGATTGAGCCTCTGGCCACAGATTTCTTCCCTGCCTGCCTCTGCTCTATGGTAGCAGGTCCTAGCTTCCCAGGAAAGTACTTACCCACGGGGAACAAGTCCCCAATTTATCTTCCTTTGCACAATCGGTACAGGCGCAATGCTACGTCTGCCACTAGAAGGCCTTTTCTCCAGCCCTTAGATTATTCTGAGTCTCTTTCCTGCACCCTCTCCACTTTTTCAGCCTCCTTGCAACCATGCGGACCCCAGGACTATGCCTACACTGGCGGGTTCTTGCGCAAGCACGGCCGTTCTTCCCCAGAGCATCCACGCTGCCCGCCGGCTCTTGCACAAGAAGATTTCCAGTCCGGTGTCAGAAGACAGGGCTTCTTGTGCAAGAGCTACGCTCTTTCCTAACAAGTGTAAACGCTCTTGCGCAAGAGGGCAGTGTGGACACGCGGCAGGGCTTTCTCGCACAAGAAACCCCTCTGGCTAAACCGGCCATCCGAGCTTTCTTGAGCAAGAGAGTGTTCCCACGGCCATGGATGTTCTTGTGCGAAAGCACACGGCAGTGTGGACGTGTTCTTGCACAAGATGTTCTTGTGCAAGATCCTGCTAGTGTAGACATAGCTCACTAGTCCTGCAGCCATCTGACCAGCACTGGAGATGGGGGTAGAATCACCTCCCTGCTGCTATTCACCTGGATCACACGGCCAGCGCCTTCCATTGCTTGCCCACGACAGCCCCTGGCTCTTTCCAGAATCACTGCTCCCAGCCCCCGCCCTGCAGGCCTGCACTCCTTTTCTGGTTCCTCACTGTATTTGCTTCACCTCAGTCTGGATTCGCCCCCATCTTGCACGACTGCCCCCCCACACACACACGTTATGTACCACTCCACCGGCCCTCGTGTCCTCTGCAAGCGTGAGCCGCCGGGGTTCTAGGGATATGATAGAGGTATATAAAATCATGAGTGATGTGGAGAGAGCGGATAAAGAAAAGTTATTTATTAGTTCCCATGATAGAAGAACTAGAGGACACCAAATGAAATTAATGGGTAGCAGGTTTAAAACTAATAAAAGAAAGTTCTTCTTCACACAGCGTGTAGTCAACCTGTGGAACTCCTTGCCAGAGGAGGCTGTGAAGGCTAGGACTATAATAAAGTTTAAAGAGAAGCTAGATAATTTCATGGAGGTTAGGTCCATAAAAGGCTATTAGCCTGGGGATAAAATGGTGTCCTTGGCCTCTGTTTGTCAGAGGCTGGAGAGGGATGGCAGGAGACAAATTGCTTGATCATTGTCTTCGGTCCACCCCCTCCGGGGCACCTGGTGCTGGCCACTGTCGGCAGACAGGCTACTGGGCTAGATGGACCTTTGGTCTGACCCGGTACGGCCGTTCTTATGTTCTTATGACAGGCAGTTCTGGTCCGGTATCGATCCCTGAGGCAGTCCGGGGAGAGCCAGATAGCCTGGGGCTGGATTTCTGGCCTACCTGAAATGGGCAGCCTGGAGAACAGCTGCAAGGAAGCACTGAATGGGTCTAGCAGCCCTGCTGAGTAGCAGGTACACCAGCCAGATCCCCCCACTCCTCAGTGGATTAATGCAGGCCAGAGGGGGGCAATTAACCTTAGGGGCTGCTCCTGGAGGGGAGTCAGGCTCCAGATGCCAATAAAGCCCAGCTGTGGGATAGAAAGCATGCACTGGGAGAGCTCTGTATTGATTCTGTAGCTGGAAAGGGAGCTGGCTAGGATATCCAGGGGGAAAGTAAACCCAGGGGTCATGTCCCGGGCAGGGGTCTGGCAAGAGGCTGAGAAGCGTGAGCAAAGGAAGCCCCAGAGCTAAGCCATGAGACAGAGAGAGCCCAGGGAAACAGCAAGAGAGGTTGGGAGTGAGCAGAGGTGGGTTACTAGTCTGAGTCCCAGGGCTGGAACCGGTGTTCCCTGCAAGCTGGGCGCTTGGGCGACCACTCTGGAGAGATTCCACTGCTGCCCAGCTGAGTAGCAGAGCGCCCCCAGCTCAGTTTGTGTTTCTATGGGTGGTGCACAGGCCTCGGTGCACGTAGCAAAATGTATTCCGCACACAGTTGGAAAAGCTCAGCGGGAATGTTGGCTGGAACCCAGAGCAGCCCCTGGGGAGCGGGCAGGGAAGCCTTATCTCAGTGCCTGGCCAATTGTCCCATGAGGCTGGGTGGCCCTAGGAGGTGGGGGTTGCTATGTAGTGACCTGGCCGGAGGGCTGAGTCGCTAAGCGGGAGTACCCAAGCCGGAGGGGGGGGCCCATAGCATATGCAGCTGCCAGAAAGGAGTGCCTGGGGTGGGGGGGGGATTAATTCCCACAGCCAGCCACAAGGAGGTGACCTGGGGCCGGTGGACCCCTTCACCCCCCTGTCTGGGCTGGGCACCCGTCCCCTCCGCCTGTCTCGTGGGAAGGGAGGGGCGCGTTAGGACAGGCAGAGAGAATCCAGCCCCTTCCACGGCGCTCACCTCTCAGAATGGTGGCTCCCCTCCCCCCCCCCGGGGGGGCACGAATGGAGGGGCGTTGGAGGGGCTCGTCCCCTCGTGATGCGGCCCCCAGGGCTGCCGTGCGGGGGGCGTGCTGGAGAGGAGGCGATTCCGAATGCGAGGAGACAGCAGCGGAAAGCGGGGCTGCCCTGAGGAGGGGGCTGGGGCTGCCGGAGGGGAGGGGAAACCCGCTACTGGCCTAGCCCCTCGTGTCTGGCACTTGGGCAGGGGACAGGGCGAGGGCAGCTCCCACCTCACGTGCTCCAGCCCAGGGCGGGAGGTTTAAGGAACCAAATCTCCCCTCCAGACTCACACGGGGGACTGGGCCCCCTGCCCCACATGCCGCCTCCCACACCATGCCCTGCTTCCCCTGGCCTGCCACACGCCAGGAGACCCCTCCCTCCCCCGGCCCCAGCCCTGCCCCCCCGGCTGCAGGGGGGCTGCCGGCTACGCTGGGCCCTTGTCCCACCAGACTGCACCGTACGAAGCAAAAACGTTGGCAGGGCCCCGGGGAGTCGTCCTCCGACGGGACGTCCCCCCGTGTTTGTGGCCGGCCTGCCCTCATCGAAGGAAGTGACCCTTCCCGCTTAGAATCAATCTCTGTTTTGATTAGCCGAGCTCCTCAATGATTTATAATCAGCCTAATACAATAACCGAGAACTCCCTAATCGGGTTAAATCCCTCTGCTCTGTCTGGGGCTCGGGCTTTAATCTCCTTCCTCTTCTCTGCCATCGATTTTCTTTCCAGCCTTCCATGCCGCCCAACCCAGCGCTGGGGCCTCGATTAACGAGCTCTCTGGCCAGCAGGCGCCCCCGCCGTGGCTTTCTCCATCGCGCCGCACGGGAGCGGGCCAGATGCTCCGGCGGAGTTTCATCACTACCAGTGTCAGCATCAGAGCCCTGATCCGCAGCCCCTCTCCTATCCAGACCTTGGCTTCCCCCACCCACCCCAGCATACCCGGCCCCTCTTTCCAGCTCAGCCACTTACTTCTGTTCTGCCCATCACCCTGGTGTCTGGGCATTCCACCAGCTAAAGCAGAAATTGCTAATCAAGCAGGTGTTGGGACTTGATAATGGGGGGGAGCAGGCAGCTCTGAGGTGCTTATTCCCTAAGGCTACGTCTACACTGCCGCGCTATTTTGGGACCTGGGAGTATCCCCGAAGAGCTCTTCCGTGTCCTCACAGCAAGCCCGTTATTTCGGGTGCACTATGCCGGTGTCCCCGTAAACCTCATTCCACGAGGCGCGAGGGACGTTTCAGAATCACGGGTGATTTCGAAATCGGGCGCTGTGTCGACGGCGCCAAACAAGGAGAGAGGCTCTTTCGAAATGCGATCGAAATAAGGGACGCGATTTGCATCGCTCCAATTGCGCAGCTTATTTCGAGTTATGGTGCGGTGAAGAGGTGGCCTAGGCGCCCACTTTGGGAAGACTTCTGCCTTCCTCTAAAGCAGGGGTGGGCAATAATTTTCACGGGGGGGGAGGGGGCCACTTCGTCAATTTTAGTGCATAGTCTCGGGCCGGCTCTGGGGCCTTAGGAGGAAAGGGTGAGGCTAGGGCTGCAGAGAAAGTGAGTGAGTGAGTGAGTGAAATCCTAGAAACAGGGCGCTGCCTCTCAAGACAGGTGATCTGCTGCATCCCTGACCGTCCATGCTTAGACTGGAGCAGCCCTGCTGTGGGTCTCTCTCTCCCCGACTGCTGCTCTGCAGAGATGGGGTACTGGGACGGAAGCACCCTGACTTCTGCACTCTCCCCTCCCCCCCTGCACAGCTCGCAGGAGAATCCTGGGGCCAGCTGGGCTGCAGGACAGAGCAAGGTGGAAGGATGGCTGAGCACACGCTGCTGGCTGTAAGCCTAATCATCTGGGTGGGCTGGAGGGAAATGCTTGGTGGGCAAGATCCAACCCCCGGGCCTGATTTTGCCCACCTCTGCTCTAAAGCAACCAGTGCTGGGCAACTGTTGGAGACAGGATCCTTAGTTAGCTGGGTCTGATCCCGTCTGGTAGCTCCCGGGAAACAGCAGAGGAGGCCCAGTGGTGTCTCTTCATCTCTGTCCTGCTCACCCCTGCAGCAGAATGGAGCCAATCGCTCACAGTCGATCGGGCAGCAGTTGAATTCGGGCTGCAAATTTCTCTCCCTACCACACTCAGCGCTAGATGAAGCATTGCCTCGCAGCTGGCACGATGGACTGGGGCTCGGGAGGCATGGGTTTTATTCCTGACTCTGGTCCGGGCCTGCTGGGTAAGCTTGGGCAACGAAAGTCAGTGCCCAGTGCCTCAGTTTCCCCATCTGTAAAATGGGGGCAGATGATACTGCCCTCCTATGCAAAGCAGAGGGAGATCTATGGGTGAAAAGGGCCAGGTAAGAGCCAGGTATTATTATGCAACAGCTGTGAGTCTCAAAGTGGAGAAACAAAGACCCAGGAGGTGATAGGACCAGCCCGTGCTCAGTGGCAGGGCCGGGAAGAGACAACAGGACTCCTGACGCCCGCTAGCTGCTTTAGAGGGCAATTAGAAAGATGCAACACCCAATTTACTATTGAACTACACCAGGCACAGGCACGTATCCCAGTGAGATCTGAGCACAACACGCTGCCAAACCAAAATCGCGCTGCAATTGGTTACAAGAGGGGCAAGTCCATAGTGGATTGGACTCCTGGACTGTTCCCCAAAAAGTGTCCCATGTGACTTGGGGTGTCATCTGTGACCGTCACAGACTGTAGCGAGAGGCGAGCCGGTACCAAAGTCACAGCAAGAAGGTGGGAGGTTCTGCCAGGACTAGAACCTGGGCCTTCAGGCTGGCTGAGCTCTTCATAGTGCTCCGTGGCAGCCACAAGGGACTTATGTGCATTATCGCATGGTTAAGCACCACAGGAAGTACCGCCTTGGGAGGCCAGATTGACAGCTTCCTTCGTGACCCTTGATTGGTCCAGCTGCCCTACTTAAGCCCAGGAGCAGGCGGCATTCCAGAAACGGTCTCTGCAGCTGGAGAGACCTGCCGACGGGGGTGATGGATCTGTTTCTTCCCTCACGCTAAGACCTCTGAATGTTGGCTCTGGCTGCTTCTTCCTGTCTCCAGCTCTGAGCTTCGGTGTTGTTCCTGGCTGCCATTGCTCTGACCATTAGGCATGCCTGTCCATGGCTCAGTTGTGGCCCAAGGTCTCTTTCTCAAGCCTGTGCACATCTTGCTGGCCTGTTAGCCTTGTTATTATTTATTTGTGCTCTCTAGGGTGGTAAGCACTGTACAGACACAGAACACACCGAAGGCCTCTGCCCCAAAGAGCTTACCATCTCAGACGAGACACTGGGGGGATATGGACAGGCAGGGGAGTCCAAGCAAACACAGAGATATTTTTCAGCCGCATGACCTGCAGAGCAGTGTGTGCGTTTGCCCAGGTGTGGCTAATTTGCTATTCAAAACACATGCAAATGTCTTCAGAACATTCCCCTACCCCTCCCTCTTGGAGAAACTTCCCCGACGGACAAGGGACTAGCACAAGACTCCTGCACTGCTGAGATCCTGGAAGTTGAGCGGGTCAGAGGTCCTACACCTGCTCCGTGGCAGAGGGGGAATCTCGCCATCTGGGACGCCATCGCAATCAGCTTGCTGTGAATATGTAAAACATGGGCTGCCGTGTTGGTTAGTTGCATGTCACATGGTCTCTTTTCCTCAGTCCCCCGACTGGCGGATTTAGGTAGCTAAGCAACAGCATGCAAATGGTGAATTTAGAATAGGACAATCGAATGAACAATTCAAAATTTGCTTTGGGTGACTATCGGGGGCTAAAAAATGTGCTGCGCGTGAGTATTTTGCCCACGGACTCACCAGGACTTGTACATTTGATGGCTTCTTGAGGTCCCCTCCGCCCCTACATTTGTACGACTGTATAACAACTCTCTATCCATTTATTCTGCCGTCCCTCACCGTGGTATCTGGGCGCCTTCTGTGTAAAATCGAGAGCAACAGCAAAGTCCATACTGGCATCCCTGGAGCTTTTGGCTTCTTCTCCCTTTTGGGGGAGGGGGGTGGAAATAC
Organism: Apalone spinifera; assembly: GCA_030068395.1. Taxonomy (NCBI): domain Eukaryota; kingdom Metazoa; phylum Chordata; order Testudines; family Trionychidae; genus Apalone; species Apalone spinifera. Next base: position 10,269,659 of record JANRFK010000351.1, on the reverse strand, counting down.
CTCCGCGTGGAGTATTTTTGTTGCTTGGTTGAATGGTTTGTTAGCCACGTCAGTGGGTTTATTAATTGTATTTGTTTGGGAATGAAGGTGGAGGGAGATGCTGGGAGGGAAAGCGTTGCCGAAGCAGAACATTTCCATTCAAACCAATAGCTGGAGAAGTTAATTTTCCACCCTCTCCTCAGATGCTGTTGGGTGGCAGGGAAAATCTGCCCGTTCCCCCTTAGTTACACTCTGGTTCTCAGGCTGAACGGGTGCTTTGAGGGTCCCTCCCGCTATTGTAGACCCCTGAATGCTTTGGGTGACTATCAAGGGCTTAAAAATCTCGCACGGAGATCCCAGCAAGCAGCAGACAGTGAAGAAGGCAACGGGTAACTCCCAGCTATGTTTCACCCTCCCCACTTCTCCCCTCCTCCACCCCCGCACCACGCAGAATCTCTGGGAATCAGACCCCAGGTTTCTTATGCATTGTAGAGCCACTTCCCAAGACGGGATTAGAGTGATGGGGCGTATCAGCTGCAGACAGATCCCTCGGAGCAGCTATAGAAAGAGCGATTTGGGCCCGTCGCCCCGGGGCCTGGCGCTGACAGCTATCTCTTTGTGGCACAAATATACGGCTTTCGCTCTGGCTCAGTCGTGCTCTTAAATAATTAAGCCAAGGAGTTGTGAATTAAGCATGATCTTTTTTTTTCCCCGTCACAAAGAAGAGTCGCAGCAGAGTATCACGTTGGGACGTTTCGGGGGTAGATGGCACAGGAGCTAGGCTGGCGGAGAATATCTTGCCAGCTTTCTTTGCAGGTGGGGAGAACAATTTATGCAACTGCCGCCCAGGCAGGGCAGAAGAAGTGGATTCCCAGCCCGATGGGATCGGTACGGTGCCCAGCTAGGCGATCGACGTCACTCACTCGCTCGTTGCTGGAGTGAGCATGGAGCTTGGAACCCCCGTCTCCAGACTCCCTCTCCAGAGAGCTGAGGTCAGGTCCCAGCTCTGCCACTAAGCTCCCGTGTGACCTTGGGCTCCTCTCCCCCACCAGTCCCTCTCTCTTGTCTATGTTGATTGTAAGTTCCTTGGAGCGGGAGCCTGGGGCTGCGGGTTTAAGAGGCAGGGGGAGGCAATGTCTTCCCAAACTGCCAGCCTGGCCCTTGCCCACACTCCAGCCCCTGCCCCACTTCAGTCTCCCGGGGTGGCCTGGGTTTCAGATCTGCTGAGGCTTTGGGCTGTACCACCAGCCCTCCTAGGGCCAGGGCCAGATGCCACCTGCGCTCTGGGGCCAGGGGGACCGGACACCACAGGCCCTCCAGGGACTGGGGCCACTCTCCCTATGCTCTGGGGAAGGCTGGGATTGCGTGCCACCTGCCCGTCCCACCACCCTTGCTCCAGCTGGGGAATACTGGAGCCATGCACCACCCACTGGGGCGGAGGTAGCCTGCCCCTGCCATGGGGGTGTTTGACTCCAACGGGGGCCTGGGTGGCAGGGACGGAGTTCAGGGGGTAGCTTCCCCCACCCCCAAGTTCACCCACCGCCCATGGCAGGAGCGGCCCCTTAGTGTATGTACTGCACGCACCATAGTGGACTGCTGCCTACGCTGGGCCCTCTGGTTGTCACCCGCCAGGCCCCATGTGAGAATTTGCACAGCTGGGGCTAAGCCTCTGGAGCCCTGCACCTGGACTCTGTCCGCCGATCCATTTCCCTTCTTCTACCGCCCCACGCCCTCACGTGGCTTCACGCCCCTGCCTTTCCCACACCCACCACCGCCAACTTTCCCCTCCTCCTCCATGGGGTGCAGTTTCCCCAAAAGAGCATCCCCGTGCCCGGTGCCTCAGAGCAGGTAAGAAAAGGACTCGACCCCTTTAGCATCCTCTCGCCTGGGTTCCCTCTCGGCTCCGTCACCGCCAATCCCAGACCCGGCGGCTTTCCTCGGCACGCCGACGTCCCAGCCTTTCCACCGAAGGGCCAAACCCGCAGCGGGTATCCATTGGCAGAGCTCTGCTGACGTCCGTTGGCACCAGCCACCATGCTCCCCCTGGCTGTGTCAAGGATTTGTGGGGCTGGAGACAGGAGTTCTAGTCCTGCTGGTCCCCCTGCAAGAGGGAGGTGGAGCCCTGAGGAAAATCCCGGGACGAGTCCAGGCCCCGATTTCTACTTGGGGACAGTGGAGGCTGGATAGGGGAGTCTCTGGGCTCCTATAGAAATCCCAGGCCCTGGTCACACTCCTCCTGGAGCTGACCTGGACTCCTGCCACACCAGACTGTGCAAAGAGGTTCATTCCGGGGTGTTTTCATTGCAGGTTTGTCCCTGTGCCTGGCCAAGGAGACACTAGAGGCTGCCAGAGGACAGGATCTGGGGAAACGTGCAGGGGGAAGGAGACGGCGGCCCTCCCCCGCCTTTTTCCTGCACGGCTCATGCTTCCGCCAGAGGACACTCAACAGGCCTCTCGCCAAGGCACTCGGCCAATTCCTGCAAGGGCACCCCGACCTGTTCGGCTCTGCAGTCAGACCGTTCCCTGCACAGTCGAGGAGACAACAACCGGCTGCCAGGCTGGTCCCTTGCTCCGGGCAGACAGGCAGCCGAACACGCAGGCTTGGCGCCGAACGTGCTTCGGGGTCTAACCCATTTCCCGGCAGCTGGGCCGGCGGGGCCCCCCCAGCTGCGTCCTCGAGCCACGGGAGAGAGCATCATGCAATCGCCGAGATAAGAGGCACGTGGGAGGTTCCTGCTACCTGGAACAGCACGTCTCTGCCACAGGGACCGTCTTTGTGCTCTGCGGGTGTGCGGCGTCCGGCACAACGGGGAGCTGTCCCGAGGCAGGAGCTCCTAGGCACTCCCACAAGGCAAATACGGACGAATAATAATATAGTCCCAAGCAGGCAGCGCCTCCCATCGTTCAGTGCCGGACACACAGCGCCCGTTATTGCAGTTCTTGTCTCATCCATGCCATGGATAGTGCCCCTCGGTCCTTGTCTGCAGCCCACCCTGCTCTTTCGACTCTTGGCCCCTACACAACTCTGGTGATTAACAGCAAACCTTGCTGGTCTCCCCCTGTCATGGGGTGGCACTCAGCTCCCACAAGCGCCCCCGTCTGGCCGCGTACGTGGGCCTGCTCTCGCTCTGTTTCTCCACTTTTTTCGGCAGCTCAGCCCTCGGGCCGTCGCACAGCCTGATGTGAGCCACTCAAAACCCTTCCGGGGTACACGTTTCCCAGGGCCCAGCGCGGTGCCCTCTGTATGGTCTCTCAATCTATTCCCCACTTGGATGGACAGTGGTGCCTCCAGGGTTTCCCCTCCTGGAGGCAGTGTCCTTAACCTCAGGGCTCTATCACTGTGCATGATGTAGTCCACAAGAGCACCTCCCGTGGAGCTCTCCGTGGTGCTACCACTCCCTACTCCAGCCATTCACCCATGGTCTTCTCTCCTTGAGATCTCCAGCAGCACTGAGCTGACTCCGGCCCTGCAGCTCCTTTTATAGGGCCTTCCTGGTCCTTGATAGGCTGCTTCTTCCTGCAGACACTCTAGCCTCCTTAGAGGACTTCTTTATGGTTTGCTGGGATGGGGTATGACAAGGCCACAAGCCTCGAGCAAGGGGCATTGGGGCCTGGTTGGTCCACCCCACCACCCCTCCCACACACCCACATCATATTGTACACCCAGCCTCCCCAAATACACACACCACCAGCTCTCCCTGTGAGTTTGGGACAAACAGCAGGGAGGGAGGGCATGCGAGCATGTCTGTGTGAGCAGAACAAATGTGTGAGTGAGTGTGAAAAGGGGGTGTGTGCCCATTATGGGCATGTCGGTGTGTGGCGGTGAGTGTGCAAGCACGTGGAGCAGGTGTGGGACTGAGCGTGCAAGGGGTGAGCACAAGAGCGAAATTGGCCATGGGAGGAAAAGCCAAGGTTCTGTCTGGCTCTGAGTAGTTACCTCTCCTCTGTTTGATTAGTGGATTCCCACTAGCTCTGTTAATAGCCTGGCTGGTGTTGTACAAATCTCATTAGGGCCCACCGGATCTTTATGGCTTTGGACCAAGCGAAGTCTGGAAGGTGTTGCCATTTCTTTTGTTAATGAAGAAAAATAACAGCGGCAATTCTCCAAGGAGACGCACAATTTGTGCATCACACCTGCCAGGAATACGTTGGGGAGAGAAGACGAGGCTGCGAGAGGGGCAAAGAGAGAGCTGTGTTAATAGCAATTAATAATAAATAGCCATCATATTTAATACAAAGCGATAATAGTAGATGCGTGGGTGATTAATCCGTTACTGATTAATGGTTAATAGCATAACACCCTCAGCATCCCGTTTTTGATTCTTCCAGCTATTATTTATTGTATTGCACTGTCTAGGGACCCCTGTCACGGTGTGGGCCCTGCTGAATTCGGTACTAGACCAACATAGAACAAAGACAATCCCTGCCCCAGGCAGTTTACATTGCAAGGTAAGACAACCGGAGTCAGGCTGCCACTCTGAGGCAGTGTGGCCTAATGGTTAAAGTCTGTAAAGGAGCCCTTCCTTGCAGCACAGTGTGGGCTAGTGGCCGGAGTCTGTAAAGCAGAGTGGGGAGAGGGGGGCATTGGTCCACATGGAAAGCCGGGACCATATCACCCCGTTTGCCAAATGCTTGTGTCAGGAGCTCTTCCTTCACAGCCCAAAGAATTCGTCCTCTTTCACACGAGCTCCCCACCATCAATTTGTGTCCCCTGCCTTGGGAATGGCCAGGCTTCCCATGCCGAGCCCGTGTGGCAATTAACACCCGTTATTCCACGTCGCCATAGAAACAGGACCATGGAGACGGGGGAAGCAGGTGTGCATCAGAAGAAAAAGCATTTCCTAAACTCAACCTGGCCGCACCTCAGCCTCCATGCCATTGGGCTCTCCCCGGGCGACTCTACGCGGCCATCCCGACCTGCGGGACGTTACCATCGCCACGTCTCCTGCTCCCGCCTGACTCCCCGACTAGAAAGGCTGCGTCAAGCATCCGTGTGATTGCACGGTGCTTAGATACCACAGTGACAGGGCATCTTGGCGATCCCAGGGACCAGGACGTGGCCTCCTCGACGGATGACAGAGGTCCGGCGGGTATCGCCGTTGCTCAGAGCTGAGGGCTGAGTGGCAGGGCTTTCAGGGCTCTTCCTCAAGAGGCTGAGTCAAGCTGTAAACGTGGCTGAGACGTCTTTGACTTCGGTCGTCCGCTCTGGTCTTCTTGTTCTGTTTGCAGAGCGCCGAGCCCGTGGGCTCCTGGGGAGCCGATGTGCTACTGCAATGCAAAGACGAAATCCCAGACTGAGACCCGGCTTTGAAAGTTCCGCCTGAGCCTCCTTGCCTCAGTTTCTCCATCTGCAGACAGAGGGGGGCTGGAGAGACCCAGTTCATGGCAAGGCTGGGTGGTTTCAATGGCACAAAGTGCTTTAAGAGGCTCAGCTGCACAGTTACTAGAGAAGGACAAAGGACGATTGCTCATCTTAAAGCTCCCGGTACATGTCAGGTATTTAACCAGCCCATGGGGGATGGAAGGCGGGAGAAATTAGAGAGAGCATCTGTTTATTTGGTTGCCAATGTCTGAGTTAAGGAACCTAATTGCCATTGTCTGCAAGTTCATTAGTGCACTAATCAACAAGGTGAATTAGCCCGTCCAGCGCACACTTCCTGCTTCTCCTCTTGCACACACGAAATTTACACCCTGCCCCTCACAGAGTTCATCACACCGGTGTAAACTGACTGGAAAGTCCTTATCTAGCAAGAGGGGGGCCTTTCACACCCCAGCACACTGGTGTAAATGACTGTACTGTGTGCAAGGAGAATCAGGCCGGTTGGTTTCAGTGGAGCTACCCTGGTGTAAACTGGAATAAGCCAGAGCAAAACTAGGCCCGTTAGTCTACATTTACTCATTGTCTGTGGCCCTGAAGTTTACTCTGCAAGGCCAAGGCAGCTCGATGGATCAGTGTCATTTCCCAGTTCTCTGACACTAGCCCCTCCTAGTCCCCCAAAAGCCTCGATAAAACTTTTCTTCACATACAGTGAAATTGGGTCTAAACTAACCAGACTTTTACAGCCCTGTACGCATTCAGACATTAACCCTGTGAATCCTCACAGCCCCGTCTAGCCCAGAGTTATGACTGTGTTTTGACAGCTTGCCAGTGAATTCTAGTCAGTAAGGACCTTTGTAAATGCGGACCCACTCCACCCCCATTCGTTCCTGCCCGCACAAGTTCACAGAGCATCTAGACTAGCAATTACAGCCCCACCGCTAGCCACCAATTAATTGGAGTTACCACGGGACCACAGACCCCAAGCTAGACACGCCCAGGAGCTGCAGTGAAGATGGCCATCTGAGCAGATATTCGGCAGGTGGAAAGGTTCGGGGATTTGTCTAAGGTACCATCGCAAACAGGTGGCCCGGAGCAGAACTCTAACTCCTGGGAGCATACTAGGCCAACTTCCTTTTTGGTGTAGTCTTAGTATATATTTTAGAAGTGTGTACCCGTCCGTCTGTCTTTCCGTCAGTCTGTTTGTTTGAGAACTGCTCCTAAACGGGTAGAGCCAGGGCCACCAAATTCGGCAGGCAGCTTCCTCTTAAAGCCAGGCCAGGGTTTTGTTGTGCCAGGACAATGGGAGGTGCTGGGAATTGGATTGTTTCCCGTAAAATGGAAAGGGAGGAGTCTGGCAGGAGGGAGTTATACTGCAGAGCAACCACAAGGGGGCAGCAAGGGGCCAGAGATGGGGACTGGAACAGCTAATCACCCCACTGGGAAAGCAGGGGGCAGGGGGGGGAGAAAGGGACAGCTATCTACTCTATATTTCATAGAGTTTGTTTGTGTGTGTGTCTCGGGGCGGATGAGAGTGCCGCGGGGCCCAGGGCAGTGAAATTTTGCGGGGCTCCCCGTTTGACACGGCGCATGCGCGGGGCCTTGGGAAGCGCGGGGCCCGGGGCAGCTGCCCCTCTCGCCCTGCCCTAAATCTGCCGCTGGTGTGTCTGTCTATGTGTCTGTCCTCCAGCTAGGGGGTAAGCATCCCCTTCTTCCGGCGCCATGGAGTGGCGCTGCCGTGACAGAGGGCTGGGGTTGTCTTCTCTCCCCAGGGCAGC
>JANRFK010000351.1:10232528-10246909 GCA_030068395.1 Apalone spinifera | reverse complement strand
ACTCCCTAAAAGCTCCATGGACACGGGGCGGGGGGGGAGACACGGTGCTGGGGGAAGGCACTCACTAAAGGACACTCTCTGTGCCCTATGCCCTAGTGCAGAGTGGGGGACGTCAGGCCCGGGGGCCACAGGCGGCCCCCAGCTTGCATGGACCCAACCCTCGAGGCTGAGGCCTTCTTCCAGCATTGCGCTGGCACTCCGGCTCCCTCACCACCCCCCGGCAGGGCTGGAGCACACAGAACCTACTGGGCTGGGCCCCCGTCGGCCCTGGTGTGCGAGGGAAATGTCTTTCTCCTTCTTAGTCAGGGCCACGCGTCACTGAGGGGGAGGGTGTTTCGGGTTGGGTGGTTTTTTGTTTTGTTTTGTTTTGTTTTGTTGCTTCTCACGCGTGGGCGGCCCCCGACTGATTTCTTGCTGGGTCAGCAGCCCCCGACCCCCCCAAAATTTCCCGCCTCTGCTCTGGTGGGTAGTGCGCATCTGCACATGCCTCTGTGCATCGCACAAAATTTATTCCACACACGGATGGGAAAAAAATGAGAGGGAACATTGGTCCTGGCAGCCCCACGAAAAGGCAGAGGAGCGGAGAGCTCCCCCTGCCCTGCCAATCCAGCGAGAGCATCCCCACTCCCCTGGCACCTCACTTGCCCGCTAGTCAGCCCTGGGCAGGCTTGTCTCCCAGCGCTATATTCTAGCCCCGCCAACTCTCCCTGCGGCTTATCTGCTCCCTGCAACCTGGCTGATCCCTGGCTACGAGCACAGCGCATCCGCGCCCTCCGGCTGAGGGCACAGACCAGCCCCTTCGCCACAGGGCGGCCGACCTGCCAGCGGAAGGAGCTGGAGACAGACGCCAGGTGGAGATGAGACTACGGGAGAGGGGCCGGCTGGATCAAACCCCCGGGTCAGACACTCAGATTCACCCCTGAATGGGCACCCGGCATGGATTTGGCCCTGTGCTCTCCCTCCCCTGCCAAGGCTGCTGTTGAATCCTGCAGATAAAAGGCTTCCTCTGGGTGAGACAGAGGCGGCACCTGCTCCCATGTGTGCACAAGCCTATGCGTCTGGGGCCCAGGCAAGTGCGTTGGTGCGAGCGTTTTCACACGTGAGTCCCTGGATATATACCCAGGGGGGTGAGGTGTGCAAATGTGTGCATACACACACGCGTGTGCGCTGTCGCAAGTGTGCCCGGCAGGCCTGTTCTGGTGAGCTCAGCTGGTGAGCCAAGAGCAATGCCCTGAAGGCGGGGGGGTTGCTCTAGGGCTCTAAGGAGGGCCCTGAACGGATAACCCTATTGGCAAACGTGAGCTGCAGAGATCAGCATCCCCTGGGCTCTCGCTGGGCTGTGGGAGAATCCGGCTCTGCTCCTGCCCCATGTCCCTGGAAGGGGTCCCAGGCCCGTGGGGCTCAGGCTGCCAGAGATGTGGCTACGCGGCAGGACGCTTGCAGCAGGCCAGGGTCTCTGCGCGGCTGGGCCAGCTGAGCCACGCCCTGGGCGGGCCGCTCCAGGGTTTGTGGGCGTCAGGTCCCCAGACGCCTGCCTCGCTGCACTAGACGGGGGCAGAGGGAGAAATGCCCCTTCCGGCCCCTGCATTTCAAACCCTTCCCTATACACGCCTTCCGTCTGGCCAGCCCCACGCCCGCCGCAGTGCTGACTCACTAACGTTGCACAAAGGAGGAACATGAGGCATAGAGAAGTGACTTGCCCACGGTCACCCTGCAAGGCAGTGGCGTAACCTGTGCCTCAGTTTCCCTTTTCATGCGCTTGCTGGCTGCCTCACCCCCATCCCCGCCCGATGCGCCTCTCGCTTCCCTCGACTCCCCCCACCCACCCGCTGCGCTCCTTGGCCTGCCAGCTGGGGAGCCGGGCCGTGGCTGTTCCCGGGGCTCGGTGGGCGTGGGAGCTAGCGTGTCCTGCCGGGGGGGGGGAGGCTCTGGTGAGAAGCGGTGCAAGACAGATAAGGGTTCGAAGGCGTCCAGACAGTTGCGATCGGCCAGTTATCAGCGCAAGGCACGGTGCTGCCAAACCGCAAAGCAGGAAGCGCACGAGGGCTATTTCTGAAGCTGATTTTCCATGACACATCTTGCGGAGAGCAGGGCTGAGCTGTTGCTGCGGCCATACTCAGATTCAAAATTAGCAGCAGGGTGGAAAGCGGTGCATGGGCTCTGGCTCTGGGGTTCTTTCCCTTAGCACCATGGGACCCTGGTCTGTGGCGAGGGCTCTCAGGCACTCGGATGCACAAATAATAATAGCCAAGCGAATGCTGACCGGGGCCTCCACTGAGTTCCCCATTGCTTCTTATTGGGGTACAGTGCCGTGCAGCAGCGAGACCGGGGCCGTGCGCCCGGGAATCGCTCCTTCTCCCCGTAGCTGCAGTTCCTCTCTCCAGGCTCGGCTTTGCACCCACGTTTAGTATCCTCCCCCGCCCCCCGCCCTTTGGCTAAATCAGTGTCATGTTGTAGCCTTGGAAATGTCCCTTTGCTCTCAGATTCCTGGCTCCGACGGGCTGGGCTCATCCCCCACTCTCTCCGGGGGCGCCCCGCTTCCAGCTGGGCCCCTGCTGGCTGGCCTGGCCGCTGGCCCAGTACCTCTGCCGCATGGGGGCTCTGCTACCGGCCCCCCGCTCAGCTCCGCCACCAGCCCCTTGCTCGGTCCTGCCAACAGCCCTCAGTGCCCCACTAGGCCGCCAGCCCCATGCTCTGGGATCCCAACTGGGGGTTTTGCTACTGGCCCCATGCCCGGGGGCTCCCCCTCCAGGCCCCACATGCAGGGTCCCGGTGGCTGGTGCCAGCTCTAGGGGGTGATGAGGGATACAGACAGGGGAAAGGGGGGTGCAGCACTACCACCCCATTCCAAAACCTGGTCCAGCACCCCAGCCTGTGTTCTGAGACTGGCGCCCTGGATTCTCTGGAGAAGTGGCTTGTAATGTGGACATGACCCTGACGTGCTGCAGCAACACCCGCAACAGTTTCAGAGGCGTTCCCAGCTCGCCAAAGGGCAGGCTTCTGATGGCTGGTGAATTCACGAAGCCCCGAATGTAACAAGCGAAAGCTTGATATGCCAGGGAGGGGAGGGGAGGGAGGAGGGAAACAACAGCGTAGGAGAGGCACATGAACAAGGGTGCCCCTATGAGCAATGTTTCCTCTCCATTTTTCCATCCATGCAAGGAATAAATTTTGTTACGTGCACCGAGGCAAGTGTGGATGTGCACCACCAGGAGACACACAGGCTGCCAGCTGTGGGCGCTTTGCTAATCAGCGGGGCAGCACCTGAATCTCTCCTGGGCTGCTGCCCACGTGCTCAGCTTGCAGGGAACGCCACCCAAGGGCCCAAACGCGTCCTTCGGAGTGAGCCTTGGGAAGCTGCGTTATATTTAAGATTCCTTGTGATGTTGATTTGCTGCTTTGTTAAGAGGCAGGGGCATGTTGTTGGCAGGATGAATGAGGTGACGGCCAATTGTCCCTGGACTGCTAGGCTACTGGTTCTAGTCCATGTTGGGTTGGCTTGGTTACTCCCTGAGCACCAGTCAGTGGTGGCTGCTACTTAGAAATGGGACGGGGAGGTTTTGGAAGGCAAAATGCACCGACATTTGCACAGGGAATGCCAGTCGCCTGGCGACTGAGGGATGAATGCAGAGCAATGCAACCAAGTCTGGCTAGATGCAGGCAGGGCTGGTCCTAACCAACCGCTTTGCTCACCTGTAAGGTTGCCGGATGGTTTCAAAAAAAATACCGGATGAAAATTTGTCAAGCAAAAAAAAAAAAACAGTCGGGGAGTAACCAGGGAAACCTGGGGGGAGGATTCGCGAGGCGCAGCCCACCCCTAAGACTGGCTCTCTCGGCCAGGAGCCAGGAGCAAAGGTGCGAACAGCAGCCAAGCGGGCGCTTGTGGCAAGAGGTGTGAGCCAACGTGCGGAGGAATGAACCGGACGCTTTGTACGGACGTCCCTGGGCTCAGGCTCACGGCCCCCCAAGGCGCGGGGACCTTCCGCTCCCGCCTGCACCTGTGAGTGCGTCGGAAGCGGGTGGGCCAAAGGGAGGGCGCCTCTCTCTTCGCAAAGGGGAAGCATGAGCTGACATTTCCTAGCAGCTGCAGCAAGAGCTAGAGAGAGGCCCTGCCCTTCGGGAGGCACCAGAGCTCGGGGGTGATGGCTGAGTCACTCTCGCCCGTGGTTGCGGGTTCCATCGGGGCAGGCTGTTATTACTCCATCCTCCCCGCTGCCCCCTGGCTCCCTCGCTTCCTCTCCGACAGAAAACAAACCACTTGACTCGCGCCGCGGGGGGCTGCATCTCGGCTGCGCTTAGCCTCCGCCCCGGGGGCCTGTTCAGCTCATCCGGCTGGCGGGCTTTCGCTACGTATCACCTGTCTGGCTACGGCCACAGGTCTTCCTCGTCACGGCCATCTCAGTGCAAGGCCGACCAGCGGTCTGTCTCAGCGACGGGCAAACCAGGCCGCAGGAGGGGCCCTCCTTCACCTCGGCGGGGGGAGTCTGGCCAGGAGGGAGGGTGCAGGAGCTGGCTGGGGTCTTAGTGGGGGGAGGCGTGAGGGGGAGGGAGTACGGGACTTGGGGGAGCACCGCCTCCCAATGCCCCCATTGACTGCAGTTCAAAGGGAGCAGTGGGGAACAGCTCCGGGCAAGATCCTGGTCACCAAGATGGTCTCCTGGGATAGGGGGGTTTTGCTCACAGCGCCGGTGTCCCTAGAATGTACAGGGTGCCGGCTGACTGAACCGCGGCAGTGCTGGTCCTGGCTGCAGAGGGGGCGCCCGGCTCTCACAGTCGGTGCTGTGTGTGATCCGCACACCCTTCCCTTCACCTGCCTGGGCTGTGTGTGCCTGTCACTTTAATAACACCAGTAGAAAAAAAAAACGACGTGGCCGGAAACCAGCGGAATCTGGCTGCCCTGCACGTGGGCAACAAAATGTCTCACTGGCCCTGAGTGGAGCCCTGAGGGGCTGAGTGCGGCCCGGGGGTGGCAGGTTGCCCACCACTGGTCTAGCAGAGCGCGGGGGCTCCCATTCCCCGCCTACCTTTGGTCGTGGAGCTGTAGAGGGAGTTCTCCTCCATGGCTAGCGAGCCCAGTTGACCGTCCTTCCCCGCGGGTGCCTTCCGCTCCTCCCGGCTCCTCTGGAACGCCAAGAAAGAGCAGGGGGTGAGTGCGGGGCAGCCCGGAGCCAGCCACGCTGATCGGAGCCTATGGGGTGTCCCCACCCAAGCACTGAGCTCCAGTTGCCCTAGGAAGGGACGAGAGGACCCCCAAGCCAGCCTGAGAGAGGACCGTGGGGACTTCAGCGGCCATCTTGCCACACCCAACTCCAGGGGAGCCCCAGTTCTTGGAGCTCCAATCTCCCCCGGGCCTGCAGCCCCCTAGACCCTCCCTGCCCCATCCTTCCACCCCCCCGAACGCCTCCCCCCAGATACCTGGCCTCCCCTCGCCCCTCACGACCCCTCCGTGCCCCCCACCAGCACACTCACCGCGAAGGCCACCTCGCAGAGGGCGCCAACCCAATGGGCCACCTCGGTGCTGTCCGTTGCCAGCAGGTAGCGCTTGTCCGTGGTCTCCAGGATGAAGGGGACAGTCTCCTTGGGGCTGCTGGTGTCCCCGTTCGCCTCAGACACGTGCACGCAGTTACTCAGCTTGATGAGCTTCTTGCCGCTCTCCGCTTTCTTGGGCTTCTCGGGGGCGGGGGGCCCGGAGCCCTCGTAGAGCTCCAGATAGGCGCAGGAGCAGGTGGTCTCCCGGTACAGCACGGCCCAGAACTTCCTCCATTTCTGACCGGGGCGGGAGGGAGGCGAAAGGAACAGACATATGCAAGGGGTTAGTCAGCTCTGCCTGTGGGTTCCTAGGCGGTTTCGCTCCCTGCTGTCCAGGCAGCAGCCCACGGCTGCAAGGCCTGGGCTGCAAACGGCCTCCCCACGGCAACCGGTTTGTTTTCGCTGGAAAACGAAATCTTTGCCCAAACTCCACGGCAAAAAAAAAAACCAGGTGTGTTTTTATGCTTAGTGCCACAGGCTCTTCTTGCTGCCAAACGAGGCACGTGGGCTCTGAGAGCGCACACAGCGCGAACCCTCGAGAGAAACAATCACAGGCAGGTCTTACCAGGGGTAACTAGTGAAGTTTAACCATAGAGCAACACACCTGCGTTGATGCTCACCTAGCTACAACACCAGCACAACTGCAGCGCCGTCAGTCCGCTGGGGCTTACCGCCCGCTAGCTACCGCGCAAACACGCCTCTTTTGGCCGGGAAAGCGTGGTCCACGCCGCCAGCCGGGAGGGCGGTTTTTAAAAGAGCCCCGAGGGTAACAAGTTCAGAACCAGCTGTGAGTTAAGATTCCAAATCCCACTGTCAATCAACGGGGTTTGGATTCCAAAGTCACTTGGCTCCAGATCCTCCGAGGCATTTAGACACGTCCGGGCCTTCGTGGCGTCTGAAATGTTCCCCTTCAGCGTCACCTTTTCACTGGCTCTTGCAGACATCCCGGGCCACCCACAAGGACGCTGAGACTCGGGCAGAGAGCCTCCCAGACTTGTTGGCAGCTCGCACGACTAGGCTAAAAAATCTGCGCAGAGGTAAGCAGCCGAAGCATCAGCACCAAAGCACCAGACCAAGCCACAGCGCCAAAGCCCTGTCTCCTGTCAACACGGCTATTCTTAGCACTGACGTCCAAACCCACCGTCAGTGCCTAAATCTCTTGCCCCCTTGCTTTTGGGCTCACTTCTGGGGGTGGCTGCTAGCTGTGTGTACGGCCTGCTCTGAACACACATGCTGGGCAAGAAACACCAATGGCGCTTTTCATTCAGACTTTCCATTAGGTTGGTGCAGGTCAAGTTAACCTGAAGGGTCAGAGACTCCACAAAGTCTGCAAGCTTCCCCAATTATCACCCCTAGTATCATTATCTCATAGACACTAACCTCCCCCCTCAGCCTCCCTTCTGTTCTAAAATCTGATTTGTCTATTTGATGTGTTCACATTTTTTTGATTGTATCCCTTTGGTATATATGGTCGTGCCAATTTTCTTCCACAATTTGATCTGAGGAAGTGGGTCTGGCCCACGAAAGCTCATCACCTAATAAACCATCTTGTTAGTCTTTAAAGTGCTGCGTAGTCCTGTCTTGTGTTTCAGCAAGACCAGACTAACCCGGCTACATCTCTATTAGAGACTTTACTAGGGATTGTATGCAGAAGGCACTGGGCAGCAGGGTAAAATCCATAGCTAGACAGACAGAGTGTGGGGACAGACAGACGGACAGATAGCAAGTGGCCTATCAGGGATCTATGGCTGGCCCATGAGACATTTTGTTTACCGTTGCCCACATGCACGGTTGCCGGATTCGGCTGGTTTCTGTCCACGTGGGGGTTTTTTCCTACCGACATTGCAAAAGTGACCGCATGTCAAGCCAGGACACGTGACACTAGGGGCGTGCGGATGGCACACACTGACTGTGAGAGCCACACGCTCCCTCTGCAGCCAATCCCAGCGCTGCTCCAGTTCCGTCGGCGCCCCCCTCCCCCAAGTTGTCGGGATGCCAGAGCAGTGAGCAAAGCTGCCCTATCCCGGAAGGCCATCTTGGTCACGACCTTGCAGCCCACTGAGATGGGGAAGGGCCGCTCCTACAGCCCACGCACTAGGCTGGCCGGCCCATCGCTGGATTACAGGCACTTGCCCTGCAAGCCCCGGTACCATGATGGCCCTACAGCTGCGGAGGGTACATACTGTTGCCAAGTTGCTGGGCTACCCCTGTTTGCGGAGGAAGTGCATGATCTAAAGGACCCTGAAACGGACTCTTGTCATTGACTACAATGGGCTTTGGACCAGGCTCTTGGTTCAGAGTCGACAAAAGCAGGCAGCTGTCGCTGCAGCAGGGAGACGTGTCAGGTTTCTGCAGCGCGCTCAGCAAGCAGAACCGCTGGAGGCCTCCTTCGGGTTCCCAACTGGAAGTTTAGATTCTGGAGAACGAGTCGGCAGAAGGGAAGAGGGTCCAATTTATCTCCCCTCTGGGCCCCAATGGCACCAAAGCCCTCTAGAGCGGTGCCCCAGACAATCTGCACCACGCGTATGCCAGGCACCGAACAGCACCCTCACCTGCCTGCACTGCTTTCCCGCCAGGTTGCTACAGGCTGGGAAAGTCATGCATTCGGTGACCAGCTAGGAGGCTCTGCCCTGATCCCCTCCTGCCCGTTAGCCAGGCTCTTACACACAGATCACACATGCAGGAGCCCCGGTTGAGGACAGGCCGTTACTGCACAATTTCACATGTTCCTAGCACGGGTCTAGCAACACACCCGCTGTCTAGCAACCCACCTGAAGCAACGGCCAGGCGACCGTCCCCACCCTGGGCGAGAGGTGTTGCCAGGTTGGGTTGGAGGTTTCATCGAACGACACAGACTAGGTCTGTGCCACGCATGACAGCCCAACTCACAAACACCATTCCAGCTACGAGAGTAGCATAGCTGGAATCAAAATGTCTTAAACTGAATTTCTGCAGCGTCCCCACCGCGGGGAAGGTCAATGGGAGGAACTCTTCTATCAACTTCCCTTCCTCCTCCCCACCCGGTGGGGTATTGGAGTCAACGGGGGCACGATCGAAGGCCAATTTAGCGAGTCTTTACTAGACACGCTAAATCGACCCCAGGGAGATTGATCTCTGGAGCGTCAATCTCAGGGTAAGTGTAGATCTGGCCATAATCTTTAATTAAAGATTAATCTTCAATTCCTGGAGACTCCAGGACAGTAAGAACATAAGAATGGCCATAGTCAGTCACACCAAAGATCCATCTAGCCCAGTGTCCTGTCTTCTGACACTGCCCAATGCCAGATGCCCCAGAGGGAGGGAACACAACAAGTAATTCTCACATGATCCCTCTCCTGTCATCCATTCCCAACCTCTGACAAACAGAGGGTAGGGCCACCATTCCTACCCCTCCTGGCTAATAGTCATTGCTGGACCTGTCCTCCATGAATGTATCTAGCTCTTTTTTGAACCCTGTTATAGTCCTGACCTTCACAACATCCTCTGGCAAGGAGTTCCACTGGTTGACTATGTGTTCTGTGAAGAAATGCTTTCTTTTGTTTGTTTTAAACCTGTTGCCTGTTAATGTCAATTGATGACCCCTAGTTCTTGTGTTATGACAAGGAGTAAATAGCACTGCCTTGGCTACTTTCTCTACACCTGTCATGATTTTATAGGCCTCTCTCATATCCCCCCTCAGTCATCTCTTTTCCGAGCTGAAAAGTCCGAATCTCTCCTCATAAGGAAGCCTTGCCATACCACTAATTGTTTTTGTTGCCCTTTTCTGAACTTTTTCCAATGCCAAGAGATCTTTTTTTTTTTTTTTTTGAGATGTGGTGACCACATCGGCGTGCAGTATTCAAGATGTGGGTATACCGTGGATGTCTATAGAGGCAATATGATACTTTCTGTCTTATGATCAATCGCTTGCCTAATGAGTCCCAACATTCTGTTTGCTTTTCGGACTGCCGCTACACAGTGAGTGGCTGTTTTCAAAAAACTATCCGCAACGACTCCAAGATCTCTTTCTTGAGGGGTGACAGTGTGGGATTATGTACAGTTGGGATTATGTTTCCCAATGTGCATTGCTTTGCGTTGATCAACATTACTTTTCATCTGCCGTTTTGTGGCCCAGTCACCTAGTTCTGAGAGATCCTTTTGTAGCTCTTCGCAGTCTGCTGGCACTTGACTAGCTTGAGCACTTTTGTATCATCTGAAAATTTGGCCACCTCACCATTTACCCCTTTTCCCAGATCATTTATGAATATGTTGAATAGGATTGGTCCCAGAACAGACCCCTGAGGAACATCACATTTTACCGCTCTCTATTCTGAAAACGAACCATTTATTCCTACCCTTGGTTTCCTGTCTTTTAACCAGTAACCAGTCCATGAGGGGGTCTTCTCTCTTATCCATGACAACATACTTTGCTTAAGAGTCTTTGGTGAGGGGCCTTGTCTGGAAATTTCAGAAAGGGGAACTAGACACAAATGAGGCGGTTAGTTAAACAGAAATTACAAGGTACGAGGCCAAGAGTAAAATCCCTGCTTTCTGGAAATCTAAGTACAGGCGGCCCCCAGCTTGCGACGTGGTTGGTTCCTAGGGAAGTGTCGCAAGTCGGGGGCATCATAACTTGAACCCTCATTTACGATAGGCACCGTGCGCTATTTTAAATGTGGGCCGAGGACATAAGTCGGGGGTTTTTGGCCCCTTCTGCACTTACAAAAATGGTTGTAAATGCGGGAGGCGGGAGGGTTGTAACTTGGGCGGTCAGAAGTTGAAGGTTTCCTATACACTATATCTACTGGATCCCCCTTGTCCACGTGCTTGTTGACCCCCTCAAAGAATTCTAGTAGATTGATTAGGAAGCTTTCCCTTTACAGAAACCATGTTGACTCTTCCCCCAACAAATTATGATTATCTAGGTGTCTGCCAATATTATTCTTCATCATAGTTTCAACTGATTTCCCTGGTAAGAAACTCAGGGTTACCAGCCTGCAATTGCGTGGATCTCCTATGGAGCCCTTTTTAAAAATCAGCATCACATTAACGATCTTCCAGTCATTTGGTACAGAAGCAGATTTAAACAGTAGGTTACAGACCCCCGTTAGTCGTTCCGCCAGTTTGTATTTGAGTTCCTTCCGAACTCCTGGGTGAACATCATCTGGCCCTGGTGATTTATTACTGTTGAATGGCTCAGTTTGTTCCAAAACATCCTCAATCTGGGGCAGACCCTCAGATTTGTCCCCTAAAAAGGATGGCGGAGGGATGGGCCATTCCTACGCAGAGGCAAAATAACGTGGGTGCATAGGGCACCCAAAAACATGGGCACCACTGGAACCGCAGGTAAGGTCGCATCAACTCCCGCATGTGCAGGCGTCCTGCTTCTGACGGACTTAACATCAAATTTTACTATTGCTTTTTCAGTTTTGGGCTAGCTGTTCTTCACATTCTTTTTTGGCCTTCCTCATTATGTTTTTACAGTTCATTTGCCAGAGTTTATGCGCCTTTCTATTTCCCTCATTAGGATTTAACTTCCCCCCCGCTTTTTTGCCTCTCCAAGCTTCTTTTATGTTGTTGTTTTGCCGGGTGGCACTTTTTAGATTTTATTTGTATGTGTTTTAATTTGGGACATCAGTGGAGCCTCTGTTATAGTGTCTTTAAGAAATGCCCATGCAGCCTTCAGGGATTTCACTTTTGGCCCTGTACCTTTTAATTTCTGTTTAACTAACTGCCTCATTTGTGTCTAGTTCCCCTTTCTAAAATTAAATGCCACAGTGTTGGGCTGCGGTGGTATTTTTCCTTCCACAGGGTTGTTAAATTAAATGATAATATGGTCACGATTGCTAAGCTTCACTTCTTCGACAGTCCTGGAGGGTTAGCAGCTTCAGGCTTTGTCTACACTGCAGGGTTTTTGCGCAAGAAGCTTTTCGCGGAAGAGATCTTCCGCAAAAACTTCTTGCGCAAAAGGGCATCCACCCCTCAAA
Source organism: Apalone spinifera (assembly GCA_030068395.1). Taxonomy (NCBI): domain Eukaryota; kingdom Metazoa; phylum Chordata; order Testudines; family Trionychidae; genus Apalone; species Apalone spinifera. The sequence continues at coordinate 10,235,414 of JANRFK010000351.1, read as the reverse complement.
AGCGCATCGCAAATGCGATGCACTTTTGCGCAAGAGAGCGTCCACGCTGCATGGACTCTCTTGCGCAAGAAAGTTCTGATTGCCATTAACGGAATGGCCATCAGAGCACCTGTGCTTTTTCGGATAGGCTCTTTCTGCGCAAGAAACCGCTGCGGAGCGTCCGCACCTGCCTTTTTGGGCAAGAGCTGTAGCTCAAAAAGGAGTTACAGCCAGTCCCCGAGTTGCGAATGGTCAAGTTACGACCGTTCGCATTTATGACCAATGCTCCCATGGAGCAATCGTAAAGGCAGTCCCCGAGTTACAAACGCGACCCGCGCTTATGAACAGCGCTATCGCTATGTAACTCAACGGGGTCCGAGTTACGAACAGATCGAGTTATGGCCAAGTGTTTGGTCCGTATCTCCTTCGTAGCTCGGGGAGAGGCTGTATTCTCCGTGGGGAGTGGAATAACTTTACTGGCAAAATCCCTCTGTCCTGTCAATTTACTCTTTTTTTTTTTTTTGCGCAAAAACACGCTTGAGGTGTGGACGCTCTGCCGGTTTTTGCGCAAAAACCTTGTAGTGTCGACATAGTCTCAGAGCCATCCTTCCCCATACACAGAATATGCAGCAGCGTAGCGCACCTGAAAATTTGGGGCACCGCTGGGTCTTAATGTCTGCCTGCCTGCCTCTTCCTGTCCCTGGGCTGTGCCTCCGCCTCCTCTGCAGAGGAGCTAGAGAACTTAACAGTGACAAAGCCGGCCAGCGCTGTTAGCAGACGCCGAACCTGCAAAGGAGCTGTTCAAGTGGCAGTGTAGTCACTGAACAGGCGTGTGCCAACCCCAGGTCAATACGGTCAGTTTCTGAATTTACTGCGTCAGTCGACGGGGCCTTGATTAAAAATCCCCTTTAAAATATTTTCACGAGTGTTGCTGAGGATTATAAAATCACTTCTCTAAAAAATTGTCCCTGTGCCCTCACCGTCGCCCCGGCTGCCGTCAGGCACGGGGCACCAGTTTCCTACTACTCCTACTAGTACAGTTTCCTAGTACAGTTTCCTAGTACTACCAGTTTCCTACCATAAGGGCCCCCTTGTCTATCCTGGAGGCAGCCACTTGGAAATAGCAGAGGAACACCAGCCCCCCTTCAGGCACCAGGCTTGTTTTGTCGGCAGACTCTTGAAGGCAGGGATCTGGGCTGAGATCCTCCCTCTGTCATGCCAGCAGGGACCAGAGAGCCCAAGCTAGAGAGGTTGCCAGCAGCTGGGTGCCGTGGGTCTAGCAAGCCGGCTGACCACAGGGAACCCACCCTGCAGGGCTGGCAGCCGGCAGCAGAGCCTGGCTGCGGGCAGGGAGCCCCAGCCGGCAGCCTGGCATGGAGCTCCACCAGGGACAGGGAACCCCATCCAGCAGCCAGCAGCAGAGCCCTCACCCCTCAGCAGCCCACAGGGCCAGCAGCTATGAACGGGGCCCGGCCGGGGGGCTGGCCGCTGGAGCAGAGCCCCCGCAGAGGATAGGCAGCCCCAGGGCGGGCAGGATCGGAGCCCCACCAGCATGCTGGGGACAGCAGAGCCTAGCAGGCAGCCCGGGGGCAGCAGCGCTGGGTGGAGCTGGCAGGCCAGGAGGAGAGCCCTGGAGGCCTGACTCCGCTGGCCTGGCAAACTCTCTTGCTCCGGAGCTCTCAGGTCCCAAGGTTGCCGGACCAGGAATGGCTCACCTGTACCAGCATTGGCTACAAGGGATCGACTGACTGACAGGAGAAAGAACCGCCTCTGTTAATAACTGCTTGAGTCCCCTGGTCTCTGGCTGTGCCACAGGGGCCTGATTCCTTCCACGCTGCGGGCAATGAGGAGTAACGCCGCAGGCCCGCCAGAGCCAGAGAAAGGGGAATCCGATGTTCCTGACTCGGCTGCACGGGGTCCTTTCCAAAGGGCGCTGAGGCCAGTTCACATCCACGGGTGATCTGGCCCCGACTCTCTTTGGCAGCTAGACCTGGACCCAGCAGCCAGCTCCGGCCCCCAGTTCGAAATTTCCCAGAGTCGATGGGGAGGGTGGACCCAGCAGCCCAGAGGACTCAGCTCTGTTAACCGTGCACCTCGTGTGTCACCGGGCTCACGCCCAGGATACATCCACACTGCCATAAAAAACTAGGCCCCGGCTGGCATGGGCCAGCAGACTGGGCTGCCGGGCTCTGGCTGCAGAGCTTCAAACTTTCAGTGTAGAGGTTCCCACCTGAGCTACGGGGGGAGGTCTCAGGACCCCCCTCCCCACCCCACCTGGCTCCAGACCGAGCCCGGATGAGTACACTGCTGTTATGAGCCTCGCAAGCCCAACTCAGCTGAGCCCAGCTCGGAGACCCAGTACCATGGGGAGTTTACAGCAGTGTAGACACACCATTGGGGGGTCTTATCTACAGAAGAGAGGAGTGAGGGGGGATCTGACAGCAGCCTGCAACTCCCTGAAGGGGGGTTCCAAAGAGGAAGGAGAGAGGCTGTTCTCAGTGGTGGCAGGTGGCAGAACGAGGAGCAATGGTCTCAAGTTGCAGTGGGGGAGGTCTAGGTTGGCAATTAGGAAAAACTCTTTCCCTAGGAGGGTGGGGAAGCACTGGGCTGGGTTCCCTAGGGAGGGGTGGAATCTCCATCCCTAGAGGTTTTTAAGTCTCAGCTTGACACAGCCCTAGCTGGGATGATTGAGCTGGGATTGGTCCTGCTTTGGGCAGGGGGCTGGACTTGATGCCTCTTGAGGTCTCTTCCCACCCTTGGATGCTGCGGTTCTGTCTCTCCCCGGATGTGCTCCCGTCTCCCCGGACAGCTCCGCTCCCACCCAGCAGGGCAGGCGGTGCTCTGGGGTCTGCAACCCTGTTTCGGCCTGACTGCTGCATTTCCAGAGCAGCCTTTCCATCAACTAAG
>JANRFK010000351.1:10195788-10214094 GCA_030068395.1 Apalone spinifera | reverse complement strand
GGTTGGTGAACACAGGGTTAATGTTTCTACCTCAGTGTTTCTTTTCAGTCTGTGAATGTCATCCCATCTCCAATATATGTGATGGAAACAGGAGATGAAGAGATCATTAGAATTAGCTTTGTGGGGAAAATAGTGGTAAGAGGTTTGTTTGTTTGTTTGTTTGTTTGTTTTCCCTTGGGAACAGATTGGCTGTAATTTTTTTCTCTGGAATTTGCTGTTATAACCTAAAATGGGTGACTTGTATGTTTATAGTGCAAGATATTTTGCCCTTGAAATGTAACAGGTTGGGTGTTGTAAGGGTATCTTCATAGTGGCTTGTCACTTGATAGAATTTAACTGACCTCTTGCATATGAAAAGACCTATGGTTAAGTGACACGGACAACAGTAAAGGGATGTTAACCATCTGATAGTAACTTCTAATTAAACTGGCTTCAATAAATTGAAATTGGCAAACTTCCTGACTCAGCAGAAACCTACATTTGTGCCTTAAGATGAATTCATATGTGGAGCCAGACCCTTGAAGCTCATTGGTGAGAAGCAAATGTTGAGGGAGGTTGAAATATTGTCTTTGATTATGAGCTATAGCCCTCGCATCTCAAAGTTGTTGTATTGGAAACTGTAGGAAAATGTGATTGGAGACATTCTGATAACATCTGTCCATTGAATGAATGGCGGAACAGAGTTGAGAGAACCAAAATCAATAAAAATAACTATCCCGTAAAATATGGAATGTAGGTAGGGTGGATAAAAATCAATGGTTTGTGTGTGGTTTAAAAAAAAATTGAATTTTTGATTTAAATCAGATTTTTTTGATAAAAAGGTTTTTTCCTCAAACAATCTAAAGATAGTTTCGATTAAGATACGTTATAGCTCAAAGATATCTCATCATGGAATAGGGATTATAAATTTGAGACAATGTATTCATGTAATGATTAAGAAAAGTTTTGTAAATTACTTCCAATAGTTCATGTATTAGGGACCCAATTTTATGGGGTTCCAGAGGTTTATGTGTAGATTATTTAGGTTAATCTTTCTGTCTACCAAATGGGAGTCAGTGCTCAGTCTGGAAGATACCATCAGTAATACTTAATTTTGCAGTTCTCAAACTATGGATTTGTATCTCCAGAGATAACATGCTTGTTAACAGCAAAAATGTTTTTAAATAAATAATATATAGAGGTGAGAAATAACAGACCTCAGCCCTATTGTTCCTCTGCAAATTTGTGTACACAGAGTCACTGTTTTAGTTTAAAACAAAATCTATATGCTTGTTTTGTTAAAATATTATGCTTGCTGTTGAAGAAGAAAAATCCAGAATACATAATGTTGTTTTAGTTAAATAAAACAATGTAAATGTCTGTCTGGAGATGTTCTCCTACTAATACAGCATGGCAAGGAAATCCTCCAAATATTAATGACTAACCCGTTGAATTGGAGATAGCTTTTACCTCCCAATGACTTCATACATATCTGCTTCAATTATCTTTGGCAAATGAAATAACTAAACAATCTTTCCCTTTCTAATACAGCCATAAAACTAATCTAAAAAGTTTTCAAAATAAATCACTGTTTAAAAATATATGGTGTGTATCTTCTAAAAATGAAACCTACATCTATCTCTGAATTGTGAAGAGTATGTATTAAGGTTATAACAACCAACAAGAATGCACTTTTATGTAGAAAACCATGATTAAATTGAGTCTTCCTGACTAATGATTTAAATCACATCCACCCTGAATGTGGGGCATATAACCTCAAGCATGAAACTGAAGTGTTACAAAACCCAAACAAACCTGTGTGCATGCACGCTAATAGCCTTTATTAGCTATTAGCTAATATGATTGTTAAAGCATTGTGTGGGTTTTTTATTTAAATGAATGTCTTTCAGGACCAATCCCGTGCCACTCCCAAACTATAATAGCTCCTGAATTTTGTTGGTATATTTCTGAATTCCAAAGGACAGTCTTGGGTGAAACACAATTTAATGTGGCTTTGAAAACATGTAAGGTATTTTGCCCCAAAGGAAACGTTGGTAATTAGAGGTGTATTTCCTATTTGCTATTTTTTTATAACCTCATGCTTTCTTGGTAAAATAATCACAATTTAGCCCACTGTCCAACAACAGATTGGGATGTTTTTTGGTTTGGTTTGGGTTTTTTGGTCCATGCTTTTACCTTAAACATGTCATTGGACTGTCTCTCAGCTTTTGTGAAGAACTTATCCCAGAATAGTGTGAGATCTGCTCAGGAGCAAGGAGAAAAATACAGTACAACTTAAAATAACAATGTCAGCTTTTCTTTCACAAATTCAATTTTTATTTTACTCTTCAGCCACTGAGCAACAGAATTACTGGCTATCTTTACGGCAAGTGGATGGCTGTGGCATTGTAAATGGAACCCAGGAATTCATGGATTCAGATATGTAACTTTTTGGTGCTAATAATATAGTTATTGCTGCGTTAAGTCTGAAAGTAAAAGGGAAAGAAAAAGTAAACAGGGAAGCTCAAGCGCCCACTCCGTCTCAGCTTTGGGGACCATATCACTGGCAATTGGTTGTTTCCATTCTGCCTCTTAGCCTGCTCTGATGGCTTGTCTTGTGGAATGTGCTACTCCTAGGAAGCAGGTAAAACACCTCTTGTAAGAGACAGCTGATCTCAGAGGCACCATATTTGAAGTCACATACTCCCTCTCTCATCTGTTTAGAAGACTGTGTCATTAGACAGTTGTTGGCATTTTTCACGCTCATTAGTAACCTGTTGAGAAGAGAGGAATTTGGTGAAATCCTGTCCCCGTCATAATCAGTGGGAGGTTTCACCATTTATTTCAATGGGTTCTGAATCTTGCCCTCCATTTCTAGGTAGGAAAAGCTTCTATAATTTCTATAATTTATCAAAAGATTTCAACGCACTCTACAGAATTGGGTCTTGCCTCCCCTCTGTGATTGAGACCTATGTTACAGATGACAAAAAAACCCAGTGTAATGAAATAATGAGGTCCTGCAACAAGTGAGTGTCAGAGAAGAGACTAGAACTTAGGAGTCTGAACTCCCAACCCTCTGTTTTAACAGACTGTATTCTCTCTAATATCCAACACTAACTCTATTAGGGGAGTATTAAGAGAACACTGAGCCCTCTAATACAGCAAATCATTTTATTTCCTGTTCATATCATCCTGTTGTCCTTGGTTTTGGGCAGCGTGTCATTATGTACTGCAGTTGGTTTTTATGAGTCTAATGCTCAGACTTCTTATAGCAAAGTACAAAAAAGTACTGTGTTGCTGGCAGATTTAAAAGGCAAAATGTAGTGTGCTGTTTGAGTCAGCTGTGTGAGTCAAGGAGACACTTGTAAATCATCTGTGATTTTTTTTGTGTGTGACTTAGTCGCTTGAATTTCCATTTTCAAGTCAATTGAAGGGGATACTTAACCTTAGAGCTCTGAATTTAGCCATGTATGCTGTGAACAGGGGCTGTCCAGTCCTCCAAACACAGCTCGGCAAGTACAAGTTTAAAATATATAGGTTCTATAAAGTTCTCATTGTACCTCAAATTTGACCTATAACAGGCTCTCTGCATTTTGCAATGCCATCTAATTGTGGTACTTTCAGGATGGGGTTGTTGTGGTGTGGGGTGGGGTGGGTTTTTTTTTGGGGGGGGGGTCTAAATTAAGTAGGAGGGTTGTGTTTTGAGGGAAATGATTCTTGAGAAATTGCATAATTGTGACCCAAATTGGACTTGAATAAGACTTTTAGAAGAGTGCAGCCTAGCAGGGCCATTGCGTAAAGTACTTAGGTTAACTGATTAATAGGGATTTTACATCCCTACTAATATTTAACCAGTTAACTCAATATTTGACTGGTTAACCGGCTATCCGGGGCTGAGTTGCCACCAGCTCCCACCTCCCTGGGGCAGCTCTCCTCCCATAGCAGGCTGTGAGTAGGGGCTGCTCCTGGGTACCTGTTACCCGGTACCCAGTAAGCATTATTTTGTTAACGGGTTCACATCCATAAAACTAAGTGATTCCAGAAAATGTGGCTTTACTACGTAACCATAAGTATATGATCACTGTACTGGTCTTTGCTGAATCATACAAAGCAAACCCATGTACTGTAATGGTGGGTGCCACATAAATGCCTATGATACTCTGCATTCTCAGGTTTGGTTGTGTTAAATATAGGGATGTAACAGTATAACTGTTTAAGTGGCTAACTGATAAGTTCATGCTTATCAGTTACCGTAACGGCTGTGTGCTGGGATTGGGGCTGGGACCTGTTGTGTGCTGGGAGCTGGCTGCCACCCTGCGCTGCTACCTCTGTGGCATCTGGCTTCCTGGGAGCAGGATAGTAGGTAGGAGCTGGTATGTGCTGGGATCCAGCTTAAAAGCTGTCTTCCAATGTGCACCCGCTCCCAGGGAGCTGGCTGCCACCCTGCACTGCAGGCTTCTCAGTATTTTGTAGCCAACCCAAAATAGTGGTGGATACAGCACAAAGAACCGATGGAAAAAAGTTGAGCAAAAAAAAAAAAACCTGCTGCCCCTTTAAGAGCCGCGTGTAGCCCAAGCAGGCTTCCATCGGCCTCAGTGTCAGATCTCGCTGCGCCAAGTGGCACTCTGCCAGGCAAGGGAAAAAGGTCAGAGCAGGGGACCGTGAGAAGAGCCACGCGTGTGGGAGCCGCAATTTTTCCTTTGAAAAGCCGCGTGTGGCTCGTGAGCTGCAGGTTGGCCACCCCTAGTATAAAGCGTATACTGCAGTGTCCACAGTGCAGCTGGCTCCCTGGGTGTGGGTCTGACAGCCAGAAGCCAGCTCCCAATGCACACTGGCTGATGGCCCCACTCCCAGGGAGCCAGCTGCGCTGAAGACTCTGCAGTATAAGCTTTGTTATACAGTATACAGCCTGTAACCATGTAACTGCTAAGATTTTTAACAATGCCATGGTTACCTCATTAACTGCTCTTTAACATCTCTAGTTAAATAGATATTTATTGTGCAACTAACGATGCTTTCTGGTTACATGTGTTTGCTATTGGTCACCAAGTTCTTGGTTTGCCTACCGAGGTTAAGCAAGCTTGTTGTGGAGAAAATATTACGTACGCTATTTTGAAATAAGTTGGAGTATAGTATAACTCCACCTGCGGTGTCTGTTGGCTTGTATTATTCTGAGTGTATATGATGAGAGAGAGGTGACAGATCAGGATTCTGGTTATTTTTTCCCCTTAACCTAAGTGCAGACTAGTTCCTAGGAGCGATGGTACTGATTAATAGCACTTTGGGGGAAGGTAGTTAGTACCACCCCACTTGCAGAGCATCTCTGCTCAAGTCAAGGCTGCAGCTTGACATCTTTTGCTTTTATCTTGATATGGAAGCAGACATCTGAAGTCTGTTCCCTGCTCCCTATAACTAATGTAACTTTGTGAGATATTGTGGTGCTGTGGGGTTTTTTTTATATAGTCAGTTTGAAAACATGAATCTTTCACATTGACAGTGGACTTGATTTTGGGGTGATATTGAGCATCCTCCAGTCCCATTGTCCCCAATGGAAACTGAAGGTGGTCAGCAGTATGCTGGAGGCAGTCATTGCCTTTCAAGATTGAGCCCAACCAGCTTTTTTCCTTTGTGGTAGATTTTGAAAGCCAAAAGCGTTTTGAGAAATAAGGCAGGGTTCTGTATATGCTGTTTAAGGCATTCAGACCCTTGACACTTCTGTGATGACATATATACAGTGGGTATAGTGAATGTACCCATTCAGTTACTGTGCTCTAGAAAAATGAGGTCATGTCACAGGCAGTGTTCCCTATAAGCTGTGTGCTTGTGCTGCCACTCAGGGGAGAGTTAAATCTGCCCAGCTGATTAGCCGAGTGCCTATAGAGGCCAGATGCTGAAACATAAGAAGGGAAGGCTCCAGAGCTCTAACCAGATACCTAGAGCATCTATGCTAGTTTTATAGTCAAGCAACCTAAGTCCTGGGAACCTGGATCAGCTGATCTGGGTCAACTTTTTTCATTGCAGTGTAGACATACCATGTTTGACACAGTGTATCTTGTTACCTGTCACTGGTCTGGGTTGTCTCTCACATCAGCTGCAAACTTGGTTAGCTACAGCTGGGAATGGAATGAAATGTACTGCTTCACATCACTTTTTGTATCAAGAAAGCAGCACTTTGTTTTACATCACAGCTTTGTGTTGATGCTGTGCCATTTTAGTGAGTGTTATAGTGTTTGTGTGGTTTGTGCCTAATAAACTGGCTGCAGAGTTCGAGAACGGACAAATTGCCCTGTATGTGGCCTACACCTAAACCCATAGCCTGCTCAAACGAGGAGGTGTCCTTAGTAATACAAGCCATTACAGCATTGAAATGCAACTTTCTGTTAACAGATGAAGTTTGGCTGTGAATGCCCGCCTTCCCACCTAGTTTCTAAGGTTATTTGGACTGCTCATGTGTAGACCAGTTGAATTAAAAATAGTTAAAAGGAGGAAAAGGTAAAGATTGTATACTCCAGATCAGGAGGTCTTAGTCACAGATTTTAACTCCTTCTCTCCCTGCCCCCATTGCTAAAGAAGATTTAAAATATATATAGTGTATTAAAACACAGGAACAACATAAATCAAACAAAGTTGTATAGAAGGACAGGCAGAAGTAAGAACATAAGAACAGCCATATTGGGTCAGACCAAAGGTCCATCTAGCTCAGTATCCTGTCTTCCAACAGTGGCCAGTACCAGATGCCCCAGAGGAAGGGATCACAGCAAATAATCCTCACATGATCCCTCCCCTGTCATCCACTTCCAGAGAAACAGACGCTAGGGAGACCATTCCTACCCATCCTGGCTAACAGCAGTTGATGGACCTAACCTCTATGAATGTATCTTTTTTTGAACCCTGTTAAAGTTCTAGCCTTCACCACATCCTTTGGCAAGGAGTTCCACAGGTTGACTGTGCGCTGAGTGAAGAAAACCTTCCTTTTGTTGGTTTTAAACCTACTGTCTATTAATTTCATTTGGTGACCCCTAGTTCTTATATTGTGGGAATAAGTAAATAACTTTTCCTTATTCACTTTTTCCACACCAGTCATGACTTTATAGACCTCTATCATATCACCCTTAGTCTCCTCTTTTCGAAGCTGAAAAGTACAAGTCTCTTTAATCTCTCTTCATATGGGACCTGTTCCAAACCCCTAATCATTTTTGTTGCCCTTTTTTGTTACTTTTCCAATGCCAATATATCTTTTTTGAGATGAGGCGACCACATCTGTATGCAGTATTCAGGAAGTGGGCGTACCATGGTTTTATATAGAGGCAAGAAGATATTTTCTGTCTTATTCTCTATCCCTTTTTTAATTACTCCTAACATTCTGTTTGCTTTTTTGACGGCCGCTGCACATTTAGTGGGTGTTTTGAGAGAACAATCCACAATGACTCCAAGGTTTCTCTCTTGAGTAGTTTTAGCCAAATTAGTGCCCATCATATTGTATAGTATAATATAATATATATATATATATATATGGAGATATACCTATCTCAGAGAGCTGGAAGGGACTGCAGGAGGTCATCAAGTCCAGTCCCCTGCCCTGACCAAGGACCATCCCTGACAGATTTGCCCCAGATCCCTAAATGGCCCCCTCAAGGATTGAACTCTCAACCCTGGGTTTAGCAGGCCAAAGCTCAAACCACTGAGCTGTCCCTCCCCCCGGAAGGATATATAGTTGGGATTATATCTTCTAATGCACATTATTTTACATTTATTCTTATGTTTTGTGTTTTGCCATTCCTGGTGCCTGATTTTTGTTCATTTATCCACAACACTCACTTTACTTCCCTACAGAAGAAAAAGGACAATAAGTTATCTAAACTCCTACACGCTAAAGAGAACTACAGTTATGGAACTCTCAACTCACCTAACAACATTGTTAATCTGTCCAATCACACACTTAGCTTCGCAAAAGAGTGTGTCCTATATTGGGGAGATTGCTCCATCATCCCATACATATGATACAATTCTGCAGTGACCTGGAAGCCTATTTTCACCAGCTCCAACTGAAGGGAAGTTAGTGTTCTCCCACTGGTTTTTGTATGTTATCATTCTTGATATCTGATTTGTGTCTATTTATAACACTTGAAACACTCCCATGCTACATGTTTCTTTCCCTTCATGCATCTAATGAAGTGAGTTGCAACTCATGAATGCTTATGCCATAATAAAATTTAGTCTTTAAGGTGCCAACTTGACATTTTTACTCAAACAGACAAACATGGCTACTTCTGAGACCTGTGTAATGAAAGACTTTTCAAATGAGTTGGGTGCCTTTGAAAATCCCATTTTGTCAGCTTAGGAGCATAGGTGTAAGGTACTATGCATGTATTTAGATAGACAAACAGGCAGATAATGACAACATGGTCAGTAATAATTACACTGTTCCCAACTCCATTTCATGCTTCAACTGCCCAAGTGCAAATCTCTATTAATGTGTTTTTCTCAGATGGATGGAAGAATCATGCATTTTTTAAAGCCACTCCTCTTACCCAAAGTCTTTTAAACAAGCTTTTTCTTAGATTAAAAATCTTCTTGCTCCCCTCTCCATGCCATGTCATGGAATTGTTTTACTCCCTTGTCTCTTCTTCTTATAAAACTTCATGCACTAAGAGCTGCACATATTTAAAGTGCTTTACAAAGAGGCAGGGAAGACACTCCCCGTCTTACAGAAGACAAAAACTGAGTGTGGCCAAGGGACTAGTTCAAGACTACCCAATGATTTGGTGTAAAATCTAGGATGAAAACAAGAAGCTCCAATCCCTCTCCTGAGTCTTTTGAGCCCCATTCCCTTTTGAAGTCACATATACATATGTTGAGAATGTTCTGGTTAAGATGTTTCAGCAATCACTTGTACAGTCTTGGGTTTAATTGTCTGGCCTGTGGCGCGCACACAAAGGTACTAGGTTGCTTTATAAATTGAAACTATTCAGGCCAGTTGACCGCCATGTGCCTTTTTTTTAAGCAATCTGAATAATCTGTAGTGACTGGACTGGAAGGCATTTGCAGTCAAAACTTTCTGTGCAATTCTGTGTTAGTCCTGAAAATTTATGCAAAAATATAAAGCTCTTGAAATATTTTATGAACATTTCTATGGTTTTTCACTGACATGAAGTGTCTCAATTCACAAATGCTAGAAAATGTACACTGGCTTTGTAACTCTTAACGCTATTAGAGTTTTAATCCGTTACATTTATACCATATTCCCATATACCAGTGGTTCCCAACTTGTGATCCACAGACCCCGGGAGGTCTGCGATGGTACTGTAGGGGGTCCATAGAAAGTTTAGGAAAGGAAAAGAAAAGTAAGGATTGGGCCTACCATGAGACTGGGACTTTCTGTCAGTTGTCTCCCTCAGGGTCACCGTTTATGACTGGCTGCTCACACGTTGCCTCCCGCCATTGGGATGGGATCTTGATACCATTTGTCCTCCCGCTGCCAGCTGCACTGCCATTTATGTGCCAACCCTCTCCCCTCCCCCAGTCCCGTGGTGGGTCCAATCCTTACTTTTCCTTTTCTTTTTTTTCTCTCCCCCAGGGCTCCGTGCCCGGCCAGGGGCAGAGTGCCGGGGCAGGAGCTGCCTTTGGCCACAAGAGTCCCCTCACCGTATCCTCCGTGGATGGGCAGGGGACAGAGGGAGCAAGAGCTGAGGAAGCAGCGCGGGCCAAGGGATGTGCTAGCCGCTGCTTCCCACCGCTCCCTTTGGGGGGGTCCGTAAAATTTTAACAGATTGAAAAGGGGTCCGCATGCTCGAAAAGGTTGGGAACCACTGTTTTATATTTTTGAGTCTCTCAGCAAAATAATTTTCCCTGGGTGAGAGTAAGGTAACAAAGTGCATTCTTCAGATTTCTAGGACGCCTCTTTAAAATACAGTATTACCTCTGCAGAAAGGGACCCATGTATTTTTCTACAATTTATTTAGCTCCTTTCCAAGGATGGGATGGTATTTACTTGACATAATTTTTACCAGGTAAAATAATGGGTTTTTTTGGCCACCCCAGGAAAAATTAATTAGTCCCCTGTTTTAAACATTTCTTAATACACTTCACATTATATTTAACTTTAGTTACCATGTTCAAATTGTGGTTATATAAGGCTATAGATTTGTATATTAATGTATAAATAAAAACTGTGTGGATGTTACCCTCATATATGTAGCTCTAATGCTGAACATCAGAAAGTTTGTTTTGAAAAAAAACTTAAAAAACAGTGAATAGTCCTGCAGGATCTTAGAGACTAACAAAAAATGTAGATGGCATCATGAGCCTTTGTGGGCACAACCCACTTGTAATTCAGTATTTTCTCACGGAAGTTATATGTGTTATGACTCATTTATTTTTTCAATATTATATTGACAAATGTCAAATTTTTAATTAAATGAAAATGAGATAATACAGAGTTGGAGACTCTGAAGCACTAAGCAATCATTATACAGAATTGGAGGCTACCAGTCCAGGTCCATTTGGTCATGCAGCATTCTGTAGAAGACCAAATTTGGATACTTAAATTCAAAACTGAGGAATAGGCCCTGCTAGATCAGTGTGAAAAAACTTCATTCTGTGCTTTCTGAACACTAATGTGATTGATTTTTTTTACCAGTTTTTCCTGTTTAGAAAGTTATTTACCAGTGCCTTGTCCTAAACTAGTTTTTCCTGGGAAATTCCCAAACCTGTCAATGCTCTTTATGCATAGTGTAACTACCACAGTGCCCAACAAATCCATCCAATAAGTGACTTACGCTAATTTAAAAAGCCCTTATATTCTTGGCTATGTTTATCTTATTGCAGTTATCAGTGGACAGTACACTTTTATCTGTTAGTAAGATCACTATAAAAACAGTAGCCACCATTTTCCAGTTAGTGAAATGCTGCACACTTCAGAGCCATTTCTTAATCCCTTCTTCCTTTTCATCTGTTGCAGTAAAATGAGCTTTTCATCCAGTTACTTTCTACACTATGCTTTTGTATCTGTAAAGGTTTTATTCCTCTCCTGCAGTGCACTTTTTGCACTTAATGGATGGTTCTCTCTTTACTGATCTGTCCAATAACGTCTCCTTTGAAATAGGGGTGCTGGTGGTTGTTTTCTATATTCACATTAGGGAGAAGTAAAGTGTTATTTCTATATCATCCAAGTGTTGTGGCTTAATTTCCTATTTGGAGGCTCTGGGCTCTTATATCATTAGCTGAATATGTTTGTGCACTTGGTGATTGCAAGAGTTATAGTCAAAAGACATTGTAATTGAGAACACTGGGAAAGAGGAAATCAGAAAAGGATAATGTTCTAAAGTGCCTATATACTCTGGATTCTGTAATTCCCACACCAGTTCATCTGGTAAAGTGGGTTTTACCCACAAAAGCTCATGATATATGTATTCGTTAGTCTCTAAGGCAATGTTTCCCAATTTTATTTGGCCACGGAACCCTTTTCAGCTTGAAAGAATTTTAAGGAACCCCTAGAGTTGCCAGGATAAAATTTGACGAGTCCCCCCCCCCAAAAAAAGAAAGACCCGTCGCTCAATTTGTCAAGCAAAAATAAAAAAGACCCACCGGGTCCTGCTGCAAAAAAGCTCGGTCTCTTTAAGAGGGGGCGGGGGAGTGCCAAGTTTTCACGGAACCCTTACTTTCGTTTTGCGGAACCCCAGGGTTCTGCAGAGCACCAGTTGGGAAACACTGCTCTAAGGTGTCACAGGACTGCTCTTTGTTGTTTTTCTAATTAAATCAGTGAGTTAAAGATAAAGTTTGCAGGCTTTGCTGAGCTTCTGCAGGTTTGTGGATGAATAGATAGCAAGTTCCATGGAGGCTTTCCACTGAGGTACCTACAGAGGGTTCACTGGGAACTCACTACACATCTCAGTAAAGATGTAATGGTGTAGTGGCTTAACGGAGACGCAAAAGTTTAGAGGTTAATGCTATAGACTAAACACATTCTTCCCCTCCCACCCCCTGCCAATACATTTTTTTAGCAGGCTGGCCAGCAGCCCAGCTCAGACCTGGCTTGCGCCGGGTCCGGGACCTACTTCCGCTGCAGCTCTGCATTTAAAGTTGTTGAAGCAAAAACTTCTCTATGGTTTGGCGGCTAATAAACAGCTGTATTGATCAATAAGGCAAAGTGAGCCAAACATGACCCCAGCGGAGCTGGGCCCAGTAAGGCTGCTCAACACAATCAATCCTAGTATTTTATACCCTTAACCAAACAAGTCTGATGCCAGGGTATTCCGTCAAAACAAACTTCAAAGATAAATTATAAGCACAGAAAGAAACAGGTTTTTAGGAAGTTCGAGCTTCAGCTCAAAATAGTTCATTAACACATTCCAACAGCCCATCTCACTGGCTTTTTACAGTGGTGAAGGTCAGTTCACTCACTCAGGCGTACGTGCAGGAGCAAGAAACTGAAATGGCTTTTATTATACAGAATGGCTTCTAGCTAAATATGAAATGGTTTCCACAAAGTGTATTAGGAGCTAGGTGGGTAGGCAGGCCGGCCAGATCAGTTCCAACTCATACTAGCTCTAGGAGTTCAGATTCCTCCCCCTGCCCCGGGCAGGGACTGCTTCTATCCCGCACTGCTGCTTCTGTATCTGTGTATCAGAGGCAGCAGCGTAGTGGCCACAGGCAGCCAGTCTGTGCAGGGAGTTGGTTTTTAAACTGGCTTTCCTTGCAGACCAGCTCCCGCCTGGTACCCCACACTGCTGCCTCCGCTGGCTCCTTGGGAGTGGGGCCAGAGCACGCTGGCTGCCAGCCCCAGTCCCACCCCCAGGGACTATAGAATAGTCGAGTAACTGAAAAGAATTCATGAGGTTAATCGACTATTCATCTAATTGATATTTAACATTCCTACATCTCAGGAGTGGCTTTTTGGGATGGAAGCGGGGAGTTTAACAGGGATATGAGAGCAGTTTTGCATGCCTAAGGAATCTGCATAGTGTATGGTGCAGGTTTGTCAGTGCAGAGTGCCTGATTTACTACTTTGCTTCTTGGTAATGTGTTCCTATTTAAGTAAGATACTACTTCTGTAAAGTCTTGAATGTCTGATGCGTACTGCCAGTCACCAATGTGAACTATGTATCAATGGCTGTGAAATGTGTTAGCAGGAATTTGAAAGCCAGCTTGTTTTTTCATGGCAGCAAGCCTTACTAGTACAGGTTGAACCTCTCTCGTCCAGAACTTTTATGCAGAATCATCCATTATCCAGAATGATTTTTAGTTAGTCGGATGTCTACTTTTCATGGGTGTGACCAAGTTTCTCACGGTCCAATAAAGTTTGTTTACAGCCGCTAGTCCTGGCTCTCCATGTTCTCTGCTGTTGTTTAGCTCTAATTTACCCCTAAATGTCCTCTAAAAGCACAGTAAGCAGTGGAAGTGTAGGTAATGCTGCAGAAAACACTGACCTTCCGTGATCTGGAAAACACTCTCATTCGGAATTGGTCTGGTCCAGAGCGTGGTAGACAAGCGAGGTTCAGCTTGTACTGTAGTTGACTCATCTCCTTTTACCATTTACAAAGACGATTGAAATTCTTTCTTCCATTCCTGTCTCTGTTCCCAGCACAGTGATGCTGAAAAGTTCTGGTTTTTTTAAGTTTTTCCTTTTTTATGGCAAAAAGAGAGGCTGTGTGGGAAAATGGACCTGTGATTTGAGAAGCAGTTCACCCCTACAAGACTTCTGGCTGAGTTTACAAAAAAAAAAACTGATTTGGTTAAACCCAACTGAAGAGTATGATTTTTTGGAACTGTGGTATTCTCAAATGAAGCATCCCAGCGATTATTTTGCTTTTTTACCATTCAGAATATAACCGTATCTCACTCCTGATTTCTTAGGGCACTTTATATGAATATAGTTTAAATCTGTGTCAGTCAAGATAAACTGTTGTTTCATAGCTGCTCTTTGTGCTTGTAAATGGTGATTCTATCCAAGGCTCGGATGTGTCGAATCTATGGTTAAGAGACCACGAGAAGTGATTCGTGCAGTATTTGTCCAATTTTGAGTTCTGGAAACAATAGTTGCACATCATCTTCCAGCCCTGCCACGTCAGGTGTCTAAAAAGCAATATGTATCTGGATTTTTCTAAAAATCAAACATATTCTCTAAAATGGTTAGATGCTTTTAATGGTTAGATGTCTCAGGAACAAGTTTCTTTTTAATAGGAAAATCTAAAAAATGTTTCCAGCTAGGGATGTTAGAGTGTAACCAACTAATGGTTTAACTAGCAAGCTGATGCTTATCTGTTACTGGAGTCGGTTACACTCAGCTGGCTCCTGGGGAGGTGGCTTCACTGCAGTAGGGCAGCAAAGGGTTGCCGGCCCCGCTCCCAGGGAGGCCTCACTGCAGGCTCTGCAGTAGAAAGCTTATTTAAGCTTTGTATTGTAGAGCCCGCAGTGTGTAACTGCTGAGATTTCCAGCAGTTACACGATTACCTGTTTAACCAACTTTTAACATCCCTATTTCCAACCACTTCACGCATTTTGGGCAGTAAAATGTGGTTATTAACAAGCAAAAAGGAGCTTGACTTCTCCAGATTGATGGTATCTTTGGTTTCAAGTGATGCTTACAATGGCTGTACCTCTTGCCTTGTGACATTGCAGTTGGAAATGATAGTTGATCTTAATCAGTTGTAATGGGCAGAAATATGGAGAAAGTGTAATCTCCTAATTCCTACAGGAATGAATTGGTTAATCAATTTTGAGTAAAGTTGTCTATTAACCGCACATCAAAAAAGCAAAGGAAAACAACAATTTGACTTTCCTCCTCCTAGTTCAGTGGCCACAGTGGCGTAATGATGTCCCCAAATCATTTTGTTGTTCTCAAAAGCCATGTAAAAATAGTGTAATAGGGTAACTGTAACCGCTGAAAATCTTAGCAGTTACATGGTTATCTGTGCTGCAGGCTCTGCAGTATAAAGCAAGGCTACTCGACTTTGGAAGCCCTGGGGGCCACAGTGATACTCACAGCACATGCTGAGGGCCACAGTTTAAGTGTGGCTGCAAATACATGCAGATATGTGCAAATAGCTTATTTCACACTGATGGGTATGGATACAAAATTAAGACAAGACTATGCAACACACAGGCCTGATTTAAGTCAGATCTATTGATGTTAATAAAATGCATATTTTCCCCATTTCCACCCATATGATAGCACTTTTAATGAGCAATGATAGTCCAGAAATTTAACTACTAAAACGCATATCAACAGAAGAGCATGATATTGACGACATTTTTGTTTTGGCTCCCACCCGTGGGCTGTGTTGAGCCCTGCGTAAACCCAAACTGCATCGTGGGCTGCAAACAAACGGCCCACGGGTCGCATGTTGAGTAGCCGTGGTTAAAACTTAGCTTCATGCTGCAGAGCCCTCAGTTGGATTGCCATCCCCTACTGGCCCTGGCTGCTCAGGAGCTGCCACGAAGCCTCCTCCCTAGGAGCAGAGTGGGGAGCAGGTTTCGCTGCCACAGCGAATCCACTTCTCCGGGAGCAGAGCCAGCAGCCCTTGCGAAGGCAGCTTCACGGAGCGAAACAGACACTGTTAACCGATAAGCATCCGCTTATTGGTCAAACGGATAGTCGTTTACACTCAGACTTCCCTTTGTAAAACAAAGTCATATCTATCAGAGTTACTGTTCAAGGAAAACGTGATTTATATCTGGTTTGCCTCTGGAAGTCTCTCACTCTCACATAACATGCAGCATCAAAAAGTTTGTTGAAGTCGGTAGTATAACCAGAGACCTTGGACAAACATTGTTCTTCTGAAGGAGCTTACTACTATCTGAACATCTTTGTGCCTTGCAATGAGGTGTATTTTTAATTTTGTTCTAAATTATTTGTATTGATAATCTAAAAATTAGTCTGCAAGAGCCAGGACTGTCAGACTCTCTTAATGTAAAACTTTTAGGCCAATTAAAGCTCTTAGGCTATATAAGTGCAACTAAGAAACATTCACATTACACATAATTCTCTTGCTTCATAAGCTTCTAAAACAGACGGTAAATTGGAAGGGATCCTTTTCATAAGTTCTTGGGGTACTTACAGACCGTTGTATGGATACAAAATATGTATTCACATCTGGTCCATAATGTACAAACATGGTCCACGCATCTGTGATGCAGATATAAAGCAGATATCTGCAGATTTGCAGGTGGGCAGGTTATGCAGTGGTTCAGGTTACTGCTGCATTAAAAGGACTATGATTTGAGTCAGGCTTGCAGAGTCTCTGTATATTTGGATCTTGCTATTTCTGAGTATTGCACAAAACTGGAAACACACAACAGGCTGAAATGTATGTTGTCTCAGGTCCAACAGAACTGTGGAAATCAGTTGATCTGCTCCTTCCTAGGAGGGTTATCTTTATCCATTTCATTTTCTGGGGCTAAATGGGCCTTTGCCATCCCTCTTCTTTATTCGTTATTGTTTGCACTTGCAAATTGAAAAGCAATTTGAGTAGGTAAGTGCCACTACCATAAGCATCTCACACTCACTGAGGCATGCTTTTATGTTACTAAACTAGGCCTGTGGTTATCTTGCCTCCTTTGACTACCCTGTAACAAACTGTCGTCCTTCATTGGAAAAACATAGCTGAGCCTCAGTGAAATTATGCTGCAATATTTGTTTGCATCTGACTAGTTTATTGAATGCTTTCTACTGTTGCATGCCAGCAGTTTCAACTACTACTTAAACTCTCACATTGTTCTTTAGACTATAAACTCCTCATAGCAGGGATTGTCTTTATGAGAGTAAGACCATTTATTTGGGAGTTTGGTCTTTTGGGGGGCTGGGCTTCTGGATGCTATTAAGTCCCTGTAACTGACCCCTCCCAGAGTTGAGCCCTTGTCAGTGTCTGTGTTACTCTGCAGGGTGGCAGTTGTTCCAACTCTGTGCCTTTGCCGGGGGAGACCAGAGCTTGTGGCCCAGCAGGACAGGGTGATGGGGTGTCCCAGAGGGCAGGTAGGCGGACTTAGTCATGTGATCAGCACATCAGGTGACAGTCTCAAGAGGGTCTATGTGGTACTAACTGTCCCAGTGAGCACAAACTTTTTCATGATACCTAGGTTCTGTCCTGGTGAGGTCTGTTGAAATGTATCAAGAATGGGATAGCCTGTTTTTCATTTCTTCTGACTCTTAAGTTTACATGCACTTGTAACACTAGCTTTGCAGCTTCTTCCATGAGTACTAAATGTGTCCCCGTCTCAGATAAAAATGTACCGTGTTCATTTGCTGAAGTGGTGACATTGCTTTCCCTGCAAACACAAACTCCTGTATGAGAGAGTCCCTATCCTCCTTACTTGGAAATGCCAGCTATACTTTTCTCTTGTGTGGACTCTGACTAGAGATGTTAAAATGCATTTAACTAAGTAATTGTGTGACTGCTGAAAAAATTCAATGGATGCACGTGGGAACGGGGTGTTAAGCATCTACCCAGAGTCGATGTGCATAGGGAGTCGGCTTTTAAGCTGGCTCCCTCTGTGTATCAGGAACCTGTGTATAACTGTGAAGGTAACAGCTCATTGGTTAACTGTGTACACAATTACACTTTCACATCCCTAGCTCTGATTTATATAAAACTGGTAGTGTAGTAACAAGGGATGTTATAGTGTAGCCGATTAAACAATTAACCAATAAGCAGATGCTTATCGGTTAATGCTACCAGCTACACGCATGCACGCCACAGATCTCCATTTAAAGTATTTTGGGAGCCAGCAGGCAGGCTGTGGCTGGGTCCGGCAGCTGCCCCTGCTGGAGCTCTGAATTTAAAGACCTGGTAAGAGCCAGGACTGAGCAAACATGCCTGCCCACCAGCTCTCAAGCTCCTTTAAATGCAGAGCCACATATCAGTTAATTGTGTAACCAACAAAAATTTTATGAGCGACATGATTACCAAATTACATGCTTTCTAACATCCCTTAGTGACTAATTTTCTACACACAATTTATTACTCAGTTCCATTTTTTCCTCACCTTCTCCTTGGCATTAATACTTCTAAGGCCGTGGTCACCAACAGGTCCTGTCCGCCCCGCCCCGCCCCATTTCCCTCTCAACCCGGAGAAGCCCCATTTCTTACCTCAAGTGAAAATGGAGGTAGTGTCGGTTTCCCGGGGATGGACAGAAGTCCCGCAGCTTAGCGCCACTTATGGCGATTACGGAAGTGCGCTAGCTGCTCTGCTGGGTGTACTGCGCGAGGGAGCATCGGCTCCCTCCACCGCACAGGAGGGGTGAGTCAGCCCTGGGGGAGGCGCGCGGGAGGGGGGGTCAGCCCCGGGGCAGGCGCACGTGGGGTTTCCCTGCGCCGGGGGGGTCGGCCC
>JANRFK010000351.1:10182754-10195688 GCA_030068395.1 Apalone spinifera | reverse complement strand
AAAAACAGACCATTTATTTCATAACTATAAACAAGTGATTTTAATTTTATATATCACATAATTTAAAAATAATCTGTTTATCAGAGTGTGTAAGTAAGGGCTGGGGATAGTAAGTGATGGACAGGAGGAGAATAGAGAGGGCGGGGCTTCAAGGAGGGGGCGGGGCGGTAGATCTTTGCCTGTTCTGAGATTTAAAAAGTGATCTTGGGTGTAAAAAGGTTGGAGACCACTGCTCTAAGGCGTGTTGTCTGATCATAGGGATTGATGGCACACGTATAAAGAAAATCCCATTGCACACACTGTACTCTCTGATGTTTGCAAAATGTGACCTAGATTACAACACACATGGAAATATGAGATATTAACACATCTATTGGAAGACTTTGGACAAAAATAACAGCACTAAACATGTTAGATTCTTGAGCCAGAGATTTTGTATTTGTTAGGCTGGAGGAGGGAGGTGCCTTGAAATCAATGTATGTCTCAAACAGTTTGCCATCTCTGACTACTGCAGTGCAAATATCTGAAGGGGAGCCTGAAAGACATCAGGAGGGATTTGTGTTGACCTTGAGATGTACCAATCAGTCCATTTTAGGTGTCTAAGTCAGGTTCTCCTAAAATCATTAGGTTACATGCACTTCTGCGTGCTTTCTGGCTCTGCCATCTTGTTGCCAAACGTAGCATACGTTTCCTCAGTTATCTGAAATGGGTCCTGTCAGCATGGTTAAATCAGACTCCATTGAAGTAAACCTGCTTAAAGCTTATTGCAGCCCTTGTATGCAAATAGTGTTGCTTAAGCAACCATGTAATATAGGATCACAGCTATTTCTCCTTTTCGGTAGCTGTATTTCCACAGCTATTTCTCCTTTTCGGTAGCTGTTTTCTTGGGGGCATTTCTCATTCGAAGATGATCACATGCTATTTATATTTCCTGTATGGAAAATGGGAATGCTTTTACTTCTGTGCTTTCTCTCAACTTTGTTCTGTCTCCTGTTTATGCTTTATCACTCTATGAGGTCTACTGGGAAAGCATGGAGGACAAGATTTAAAATAATGGGTACCTGAGTCAGGCGTCCAATTCAATGGTTGATATTTCAAACTTGCTGAGAATCAGCAGCTCCTCCTGAAGTCAACAGAGATTGCTGGACACCCAGATTTTTTGAAGCTCACACTTGGGCACCTATATTTAGATCGCTGAGTAGTGGATTTAAAAAGAAAATCAAGGCCAAAAACGTTTGGCTTTTTGTCAGTACTGAGCCAATTCTCACTGAATCTTTGTCAACAATTCCATTTAAAAAAATGACAGATACCACCATACTCTTCAGAAATGGATGACCCATTAGAGGAGACTAAAGGGGGATATGATAGAGGTCTGTAAAATCATGACAGGTATGGAGCAAGTGAATAAGGAAAAATTATTTACTTGTACCCATAACATCAGAACTAGGGGGTCACCAAATGCTTCACCCCCACAGTCACCCTGGCACCTGCACCCTCCTGGTGCTTCCCCTTCCCTCACTGCCTCTGCCTTCCCAACACCTGCCCCCCTTGCCCTCTTCCAGGTACCCACCCCCTCACCACCTTCTTCACCCTCACACATGACTTGCTCCATCCCCCACCTTCCTCATGTCCACACCCCATTTCAATCCCTCTTCTCCCAACACCCACTCCTCCTCTCTCCTCTTCCTTTCTCTTGCCCCCATTGTCTCTTCCCTCTCCTCTCCCAGCATGACCCTGTCTCCTCCCCTCTCCCCCCACGACACGTTTCTTCCCCCCTCCCCTGTCCCCTCATTGTCTCCTCTTGTCCCCCTGGCATTTGTCTCTCCTCCTCTCTTCTCCTGCCACCCCCTTTCTTCTCCTGCCTTTGCCCTCTCCTCTTCCCTCAGCACAAGCCTCTTCCTCTCCTTACCTCCATCTTTCCCTTAGTTCTCCGCCTGCCCCTTACCTTACCTTCTGCCATCCTCACACCTGCATCTGCCGGGTGGGGTAGCATGGCAAGCAGCTGCCCTGTGTGCTGGGGCTGGAGCCAGGGCCACAGTGCTAGTTTTAGTACCGCAGCTTTGGCCCAGGAGTAGTTGCACCGCAGCCTGGCTCTAGTCCTAGCACACGGGGCAGCTGCCTAGCACACGGCCCAACCGCTGGGAGCGGCTGGGGCTGGGGCTGGGGCTGCATGGTACTAAAAATAGCATTGCGGCCCAGGCTCTAGTCCTGGAACACGGGGCAGCACATACCATGTGCTGTGACTTGAACTGGGGCCATGGTGCTATTTTTAGTCCTCTGGTCTTGCCCCTGGGAGCAGTTGGGGTTGCAGCTGCTTGGTTCTGCTGAAGACATAGGTGGGACTGAAATTCTTGGGCATGCACCTTACAGGGAACCCTGCTAGTCATCTTTTCTCACAAGCTGGGAAGCTTTGCAGCCTGATCCTTCCCCAGTTCAGTCTTCAATGTTTCCCATAGTCATCTGGGGTGTTTAGCAGAGGTGTCCTGGCATCTGGCAGCCATCCCTATTGTTTGCTTTCCCATCCTTATACCTCTTTTGCCAGAAACGGGAACTCTTCAGTGTTCAGTTTAAACTTTTCACACGCTCGGTGGACAAGTACAGCATCCAAAATGGGTTCCAGACCTTGCCCCGTATCTTGGCAGTACAAACTTTGCAGGAAGAGTAAGATTATTCAGAAATCATTGTCCCGAGTACTGGGCTATTATGTTCCTTTAGTAATACTAATGGCCTTCACTTAACGCATCTAGATTAGTAAACAGGTTTATACTTTGTTTATAACTTCAAATACAGGAATAATACGTGCACACAAATGGAATATACACATTCAGCAGATTATCACTTTTCTAATGAAATTTCCACTTGTACGATGTCTTTCATTAGAGCAGTATTTCTCAAACTGTGCTCCGAGACATCTCCAGGGGCTCTGCAAGGTTGACAAACTGAAAACATCGATAGGTACAACACATACAATCAGTGGACCGCTGGGGCTCCGCATAAATTTTTACTCATGTAAGGGGATCCGGAGCCCAAAAAGTTCGAGTACCGCTGCATTCGAGGATCTCAGGGCACTGATGGGGATGCTGTCAGTTAAAACTCGCCATTTAAATTTTATGAAGTTTAATAGAAACATGGGTGAGCAGAGCAAAAAAATTGTTTATTTATCTCAGCATATTTGTAAGGTACAAACAAACTCGTTAAAATTGTGTGACTCCTACAGAATCCCATGTGTCTTCTCTTTTTATATCAGGGTGATGAGTTAATAAAGAATAGACACAGTCAAAGTGGGGAAAGAGCTGTAGTCAACTTTCTTTACAGCTAGTTCTGCTCAGACTGTATGCTTTAGAAGTAGGTCAGGACTAGGGATGTAAAATCTTGTTTAATCAGCCCAGCTGGAGCACCTCCACCTGCGCAGCCAGAGCCTGCTCTGGTGAGATTGGAGCAGTCTCTAACCCCCCGCGTGTTGCTGCTTTCCCCCTCCCCCACCAGAGAACAGTAAATTGTAAGCATCACTAATGATGCTAACGGTTAACCATTCTCATCCCTAGTCAGGACTGAGGAGTGTGAATAGCTACTGGCTCAATACACTATTGTTACATTTCACTTATAAATCTTAGAAGAATCAGTTTCACCCCCAGATTTAGATAATACCCTCTGTGTAACATGAAAATTCTTCAGTATATGCAATAAAATGCACGTTTACAAATGAATTGTAATTCTGATCGTTTGTGTGTGACACAGAGAACTGGGAAGACTGGGGGAAAAAACTTATTTTACTGTAAAATGGAAAAGCTTAATGAGTTAAGTAAGTACTTAATCAAAAAAACTATGCAGAATTGTTAGCAAGTGTGTATCTGATAGTGGTTTGCTTTTTCATCTTGTGTCCTGTGTTGTCATGAGGTGTGGTCATATAAAAAAATTCACCCCTAGATCAGAGACTTTTAAACATTATTTATAAGTACAAAGTTTTAACAGATACTTTGTCTAAGAAATGACTGAAGTGACAGGCTATCTTATGGCCTTACTTAACAGTGTGAAATATAAAAGATTTGACATTTTGCCCCTTCCACATAGGACGGGGTGGGAACCTGCATTTGAGGCCACCGCTTCCCATAGCTCCCATTGGCCGGGAATGTTGAACCACCTCAATTGGGAGCTGCAGGGCACTCAGTAAGCAATCCATCTTGCAGCCTGCTAGCAGCTAACCCTAATGAAGCACATGTAGCCCATGAGCCAGAGGTTCCCCACCCTGACACGGGATATGTAGGCCTCTAAGTAGTGTGCTTACAACAGAGTAGTTTACGCTACTCCAGGTATTAGGATTTTGAGATCTACATCCTGGGAATGCAGATAAACTTGCGGGAACAATTCTGCATTTGCAAGAGAGAGTTGATGACTTCCTTACTACTCTCAGTGACTCAGTTTCTCTCTCGTGTATCCAAATTGGCAACCTAAGTTGTTCTGACTTTTTTGCAAAGTAGTTTCTGATTACATACAAGTGTCATCTCCTGGCTAGAACAGAAGAACATCAGCAAGGAGGATTCTTGGATTCTCTTCCATTTGACACTGTCAGTTAACTACTCTGCCTGTTAAATGGATAGATTCCAATCTCAAGCGTGCTGTGAGGTTCAGTGTTTATAAAGAGAATTTCTTGGATGAAAGGTGTAATGGACATAAATGTGGTTTTGTAACTTTTTTTTTACATCCTCTGTCCTGTGGATTCCCTTCTACTTAGTTAGGCACCTTCCCACTCCTTTTAGTATTGTTTGTGTTTAAATTGTAGAACTTGACTATCATTTTAGCATTTAAATATTTTGCTGTCTCATGCTTTTATCCCTTATCTAATATATACAGGGTCCCTTCTCTGCATAATCGCTATGCTACGTGGTATTTTTATCCTGGTAAAAACAGTAGATTTTGCCTAATATCTGAAGTTTAAAAGTCCCCACCCATTTGTTACCTCTAACACCAGATCATGTGGCAGTCGGAAAATTAGTTAGTTACTGCTAGAGGAAAGCTAGTTAGTCTGATTTCTCTTGGTCTCTGCTGAAGGAGAGAGAAGAAATGAAAGTATTCCATCACTGAAGAATATAGTGATATTGCAGATTTCGAATACAGCATTGGGACAGCGAAAATGTTCTGTTTATTAATGTAATATGTGGTCTAGTTAAACTGTGAGGAAAAATATCCATCAGTGAGGATCTCCCTAAAATAATACCTAAAAGACTTTAATCAGAGAATGTCATTTGATTGGATTAGTATAATGTGAATGTTTTCTGGCTGTTCGAGCACATTAAATTAAAAAACAATATTACCATTCACTGACTAAAATCTGACAAATATAAAGACATTCCAAGTTCAGCCATCCACTCCATCCTTCAGTTGCCCTGTTGTGCTTTGGTATTTCTGTATATGGGCTGTAAAGGATTCCCCCAGCAAGTGCAGAAGGGACGTTGTAGATACTTTGGGCAAGCTAAGGAAGAATCAGGCTAATTTTACCAAGGCTATGCGTACTTTCTCATACACCTCCTGTTTCTCCTGAATATCATAGTCTTAGAACTGGAATGAACTTCCAGAGGTCAACATGTCCAGTCCCCTGCAGTCATGTGAGGACCAAGCACTATGTAGATCATCCCTAATGGGGTTCATCTAAACTGCTTTTAAAAATCTCCAGTGATGGAGATTCTGCAACCTCCCTACTAGGAGGTAAAAGGTTAAATGGTTAACTAGCTACCCAGAGCCTTATGGGCATGTTTACTTGGTAATTGGAGGGCCTAGCCAGCAAGAGCAAGCCCGCTCACCCACAGCAGACCGACAGAACCAAAGCAACCCAGTGCCACCTGTGGCAGGACCGGCAGGACCCCTGCTGCTAGAGCCCACCAGCTCTCCATATTTAACCAGTGAAATGATTAAAATTATATCATTTAACAGATTAACTTTTTGCTGGGTATTTACATCTCTACTCCCTAGGCAATTTATTTTGGTGCTTAACTACCCTGAAAAGAAGGATTTCTAATTCCTCTTTGTTCCAAATTGCACTATGAATTTCTGGGTATGTACCTATTGTCCTTCAGAGGCTAAAAGTACCCAGGCTCACTTCGAACTTAGGGTTCCAGAGTGGAAAGGAAGGCTTGTGGGGTAAATGGCATCATAGTGTGTTAACTTTCATCTCCAAAGAGAACCGTTTTTGCTCGCTCTTTGGCGGTTGACTAGTGATAATATTTCTGCCTATTGTTCTAGTTTTAAGTCAATCAAATCTTTATTTTTCTCTCTAATCTCCTCCAGCAATGGCACAGTCAAAGAACTTGACATAGCACCCAGATTCACATCCCCAGGGGTCCAGAACCCCAGATAAATCCATCTGATTCTTCATAAAAAATGTATACAGACAGACCAAGCTCATAAGTTGTTTGCTCTCTTTATCAGTAAAAGAGAGGCACAGCTGTTGTTCTCTGACCCCAGGTAACAATTATTTACACTGGGTTTATTAATAAATAGAGGGGATTTGTATTAGTTACAAAAAATAAGATTTAAGTGGTTGCAAGTAAGAGCAGACAGATCAAAGTAAGTTACTATGCAAAATAAAACAAAATACTCCAGCTAAGCATAATATTCTAAGAAACTTGTTACATGCAGTTCCTTATTCTGATAGTAACTGTAATAATCTTTTTTTTTATAAGCGGGGAATCCTCCCAACTTAGGCCTGATCCTTCTGAATATTCAATTCCAAGTGGTTGCAGCGAACATCTTAGATGGTAAACCAAGGTGTCATGGCATCTGGTACCCCTGTTGTTTGGTTTCCCATCTTTATATCCCTGTTGCCAAAGGTGAGAACCCTTTGTGTTCAGTTTAAAACTTTTCATACACCCGGTGGACAAGTACAGCATCCAAAATGGGTTCCAGCGTCAGATGACCTGGCCCCATGTCTTGACAGGACAAACCATAGCCTTGACTTTCAGGAAGAACAAGACTATTCGTAGATCGTTGTCTTAAGTACTGGGTCATTAAGTTCCTTGAGTACTACTAAAGGCCCTCACTTAGCACGTCTAGATTGGTAATTTGATTTGTACTTCATATTCCTAACTTCCAATGCAGGAATGATACATGCACACAAATAGAGAAATAAATACCTGGTAAAAAAGTTAACTAGTTAAACAATATAATTTTAACTGCTTAACCATCAGATAGCTGCTAGACCCCAGCGGCAGGAGTCCTGACGGCCAGCCCACTGTGGGTGGGCGAGTGCTCTTTCAGCCCTGCCACACTGTGTGCCGGGCCTTCCCGTTAAAGCTTGCTGGTAAGGCTAATGCTTAGAGGTAACCAGTTAATCAGTTAACCTTTTACATCCCTACACACAAATAACACATATATATTCAACAGATTACAAGATTTCCAATGATATCTTACAAGAATAATTTTGCATGAACCCTAATCAAGTTGTGCATATTCATAAACATATTTTCGGAAATAATATGAAATGCACTGTCACAGTGACGGGCTAGCATATCTTTTAATTAACAGTACATCAGCAGCCCAGCGTGAAACTTACCCCAAAAGTTTAAGATTGTGGAGAACCTGATTCCATAGCTTTTTGTTTTCGGTTTCATTTTTGAGAAACTTTTTAAGATTGAAAGCAGGTGGAATAACTAGGATTTTTCTCATCCACTCCTATGTTTGTTTATAGTTCTGAGGCAGTTTGCTAACAAACCTTTTTCTGAGTGTTGGGCTGATACTGTTCATGTTTTGTGTACAAACAATGATAATTTGTCACGACAAATGGAAGATGGTGTTAAACAAAAGGAGCTATTGTTTATTTCAACCAAGTTCAGAATATTAGAGGAGAAGAATCAGTGTTTGCCAACAGGCAGAGAGGCCATTCATTAAGCAGGAAGGGAAACATCCAGGACTCTAACAAAATATTAGAGAACAGACAGTAGTGTGAAACTATATATAGTTGGCTCATTTTTTTAAGTATATCTTTTTGGTTTGAACTTTACATGTACAATGTTAGATCAGTGTTTAATAGTTCACACGTACACAAATCTGAAGGACCGTGTATATTGTTGTAGTGCTATTAAAGTCAGCGGGGCTATACTGACAGCAGCAAAGAATCTGGACCATTATTATGGAAATAATTGTCATTTTACTAAGATCTTGGAGAAAAACTATGACACAAATGAGTTAAATAAAAAGTCATAAAAAGCAGTAAGAAATACATTAGGAGCAAGACAAAGATGAAGGAAATTGAAGGTCCTCTAATTAGCAGTAAAGAAGACCTAATAACTGATGATATGAAGAAGGTTGAGGTGTTTAATGCCTATTTTGCTTCAGTCCTCACTAAAAATATTAATAATGATTAACCACATCAAGCATTTAAGGGAAGGTAGGTAGCACATCATCTAATATTAACAACCGCGGGGGAAGGAATGCAAGCCAAAATAGGGAAAGAACTGGTTAAAGAATGGGCCAGCTAGCTCAGCTGGTGGGATCAGTGGTATTACAGTACACCATCTAATATTAACAACCAGGGGGAAGGAATGCAAGCCAAAATAGGGAAAGAACTGGTTAAAGAATACTTACGTTAGATGTATTCAAATCTGCAGGGTCTGATGAAATGCAGTGGCCTTTGAGAATTCCTGGGGGAGGGTTGAAGTTCCAGATACTTAAGAATGGTAAACATACTACCTAACTTTAAGGGGAGCAGAGAGTGACTAGGAATTAAAGACCGATCAGTCTAACTTGGATACCTGGAAAAATACAGGAAAGAATTATTAAAGTAATCAAGTTGTAAGCACCTGGCAGATGATGGAGTTAGAAGGAATAGTTATCATGTCTTTGTCAAGAATATATCATGCCAAACCAACCTAATTTTCTTCTTTGACAGAGATATCACCTCTTGATTTTTAGTAAGGCTTTTGGCACAGTCCCACCTGACGGTATCATAAGCAAATTAGGGAAATGTGATCTAGATGAAATTATAATAAGATGCGTACAGAACTTTTTGAACAACCATATTCCAAGTTGCTATCAATGAAACAGTGAGGGAAGACTGAAAGAATTGGGCTAGTTTAGTTTAGAAAAGACTGAGAGGGGACATGATAGCGGTTTTCAAGTACCTAAAGAGTGTTACAAGGAGGAGGGAGAAATATTGTTCTCTTTGTTCTCTGAGGATAGAACAAGAAGCAATGGGCTTAAACTGCAGCAAGGGAGGTTTAGGTTGGAAATTAAGAAAAACTTCTTACCTGTCAGGGTGGTTAAATGCTGGAATAAATTGCCTAGGGAGGTTGTGGAATCTCCGTCTCTGGAGATATTTAAGAGCGATAGCCATCTATCAGGGATAATCTAGACCAGTGTTTCTCAACCTTTTTAAATAAAGTATCCCCCTTAAAAAGAAAAAAAAAAAGTACCCGCAGTACCTACAGTTTTCAGACACACACACAAATTTTCTACCATTGCAACACATTTGTTTAAACTACTTAATTGTAGCGGGCAATGAAATTTTGGGGTGTAAAAAGTACAAAAATAATAAAACACTGTAAAACTTAAAACAAAAATGCAGTTTTCTCCAAATTTCAGTTGTGTTGATGTACCTCCCCCCCCCACCCCAGACTTCTCTTGAGTACCCCTAAGAGTACTCGTACCACTGGTTGAGAAACACTGGTCTAGACGGTGCTTGGTCCTGCGGTGAGGGCAGGGAACTAGATCTGATGACCTATCAAAGTTCCTTCTAGTTCTAGTGTTCTATGATTCTGTGATTCACTGGGAAGATGTGTGTTGCAGGATCAATTCTGGATCCAGTGCTAGTCATATTTTCATTAATGGCTTAGGTAGTGGATAGATGACACCAAGATGGAAGGGGTTGCGAGCATCCTGGAGGATAGGATTAAAATTCAAAACAATTTACAGAAACTGGCGAATTGGTTTGAAATCACAAAGTGAAATTAAATAGCTAAGTGCGAAGTACTTCACTTGGGAAGGAAAAATGAAAGACACGGCTACAAACTGGAGGATAACTGGTTATGTGGTAGTACCACTGAAAAAGAAATGGGGTTTATAGTGGGTCCCAAATTGAATAGGAGTCAACAATGTGATGCAGCCGCAAAAAACGGAAATATAATTCTTGGATTTATTAAGGAAAGTGAGTGTAAGATGCAAGAAGTAATTGTCCCTGTACTCTGCAGGGAGAGAGCTCAGCGGGGCTGGTGTATGCAGTTCTAGGCACTGCATTTCAGGAAAGCTGTGGACAAATCAGAGCCTAAAAGATAACAAAAAAATGGATAGGGTTAGAAAACCTGACCTAGGAGGAAAGGTTGTTTTTTTTTTAAAAAGGGGGGGAGAGACATGTTTAGTCCTGAGACATTAAGACTGAGGAGGGACCTGATACCAGTATTCAGATATGTTAAGGACTGTCTATAAAGAGGACTGAGATCAATTGTCCTTGCTCTGCTGAAGGAATAGTGGACTTACTCTGCAGAGTTGAAGATCTGGAATAGTCTTTCAAGGGAGATTGTAGAATCCCCATCTGTTCAGGTTTTTAAAACACTTAGGACACTGAAAGATGCCTTCTGGCTAAAGGATGTTCAGAAGACTATTCTAAATTGTCCTGGAAGTGGGTCAGTTGCTTAGGAAAGGATTACAGACTTTTATTCCTGTGTACCTTCAACTCTAGGATTGGCATTTCTAATGGGCTATGGTGCTCAGGGGAGTGTAAGGCAGAATTGTTGTGGATTTCCTTGCCTTGGCATCCTTCTTGAACAGATATGCTCTTCGGGAGCAGACTAGAACTACCACTTCATAGCATATCTTGCAATTTTACAATCCACTTGATCATTTTTAAAGAGTATTAGCTTCTGGACTGAGAACTTACATGACCAGACTTCTGTAGGAAGTCAGTTTTCCCAGGCCAATTAAGTGACTGAAATAGACTTGTAGTAAAAAATGAGAGACTCTTAACAGCATGGTCTTAACAGTGTGATCCGTGTTACTGGAATAAACATAAGCAGAGAAGCTCACCTGAAAAAATAGTGGAACTGATAGATCAAGCATTAAGGAAAGCAGTGTAGAAAACGTGCTGCACCTTAAGTAGCTTGGTAATAGAGATGTAGCTGTGTTAGTCTGGTCTTGCTGAAACACAAGACAGGACTATGCAGCACTTTAAAGACTAACAAGATGGTTTATTAGGTGATGAGCTTTCATGGGCCAGACCCACTTCCTCAGATCAAATTGTGAAAGAAAATTGGCATGACCATATATATATATAACCAAAAGGATATATACCAAAGGGATACAATCAAAAAAAGTGAACACATATAAAATAGACAAATCAGATTTTAGAACAGAGGGAGGATAAGGGGGAAACATGAAGGGAAGAGCCTGAGTGGAGGGCTGAGGGCTAGGGTTGATGGACCCCAAACCAAGGGGTCTGAGGCATCCTGGCCCTGGCTGTTCTAAAATCTGATTTGTCTATTTTATGTGTGTTCACTTTTTTTGATTGTATCCCTTTGGTATATATGGTCGTGCCAATTTTCTTCCACAGTTTGATCTGAGGAAGTGGGTCTGGCCCATGAAAGCTCATCACCTAATAAACCATCTTGTTAGTTTTTAAAGTGCTGCATAGTCCTGTCTTAAGTACCTTGGCAGTTTTAGGAATTTGTCCCTTTAGAATGTTTTGTTGATGCTCCTTTCTGACTCTGGATTGAGAGAAGGCTGTCTTGCTGTGGCGTAGTGGGGGTGCTGTCTGCTCTGTAACCCTGCGCTGCGAGGTGTGATTCCCACTGACTCACCCACATGTAATGTAGTGTCAGTACCTTGCTGGTTGCTGTGCTTGGGCTCTGGATGACCCCTACTGGCCTGTGCCTGTGAGCACTGCCTGGCAGGTGGGCTGTCTAAGTCACGTAGACAAAGACCCAGCCACTCAGACGGGTCAGCGAGGGAACTAAGGAAGTGAGTGTTCAGGGAAAGGGGCAGTTGCTGATTGGGAAACATGAAGGGAAGAGCCTGAGTGGAGGGCTGAGGGCTAGGGTTGATGGACCCCAAACCAAGGGGTCTGAGGCATCCTGGCCCTGGCTCCTGTAACCACATCACATCTATGCTGTGCTGTATCCTGGAGAAGCAATAAACCCTCGATTCTGCTGGCTGGTGGCATCTGTTCTTGCTGCAGACGGGGTGCAGGATCGGGGGGGTACCCGACTCAGCACCACACTTGCATTTTAGGCCAAAGAGGAATCCATGGTTAAATGTCCTCAGATTTCCCTGTTTTTAATTTAATTACATCTTTAATCTGTTCTGCTTTCAGACTTAGTGAGGAAGGAAAATGTGATATCAGTACAGCGGTGCCTCAAATCTGAGGGATTAAAACTATTTGCTTATGAAGCTGAAATGTAAATGCTAACTCAATTCTAACTTGAGCCTTGTTTGAGCAGCTCAAGCCTTTGAGTTGTCAGATTTGTTTCATTATTCTCAATGTATCCTGGACTGATAAAGGAGTCTTCTGTATAACCTATTAGTTGGCAAAAAGTTTATGGGTAGTTGTCTGTCTAAAACTCACTAGTGATCTAATATGCTGCTCGACCTAGAGTAAGATTTCTGGATTCAGAGTTCTGGGCAGAACTTCACAGCTCCCAGCCCCAGCATTATGTGTACTTGTCCTGCTTTCCATGCAATTTGCCTGAATTACAGTTGCTGAGCCACTAGTATTTATGATGGAAACATATCTGTTAGACTCTAGCTTCCCAAAACAAGGTACAAAAGCCGGTTTGACAGGTGAGTCCTTGTGTTGCAGAGAACACGTGTAATATATGCTTAGAAATCAGAGGGCGTTCTCCTATTAGACACCATTCTATCTCCTGGCATGAGGACATTTGATAACTGAGTGTTGTAGCAGTACAGGGCTCGACAAATTATGGAAAACCCTACTCGCCAGACAAAAAAGGGACTC
>JANRFK010000351.1:10125545-10182654 GCA_030068395.1 Apalone spinifera | reverse complement strand
GGGGCAGTGCAGGGAACGGGCAGCACAGAGCTGGGGGGGAGCAGGGTGCGGGGTACAAGGGCGGTGCAGAGCCAGAGGGAGAGCAGGGGATCTGGGGTGCAGGGGCAGCGTGGTAAATGGGCGGCGGGAGCCAGATGGGGCGCGGGGCGGGTGCAGCGATCCGGATGGTCGGCAGGGAGGGTCTCTCGCTGGCGAGGGGCTAGGGCTGGGGCCGTGGCAGGACTGGAGCTGGCGGGGCGGGGCCGCAGCCAGCTGCCGGGAACATGTGGCCAGAGCCGAGCTGCCGCGGCCCTTTACAATCAGCGGGGCCACGTCCCGCTGGCGTCTGCCGGCCCCACCTCCTTGCGCTGCAGCTGCACGCGGGCAGCCCGGCGCTGAGAATCGCCGCAGTTCCCCTCCCTGGCAGCGCTCTGCTCCTCCGCCGGCCAGCGGATCGGATGGGGCCACGCCGCCCATAGTGCGGGCTTCGGCCAGCCCGTTACAACGGCCCACCGGGCCACTCCGCCCCTGCACTCACCAGCTGGCAAAATCTACTCGCCATGGGCGAGTGCATTTGTTGAGCCCTGTAGCAGTAGGCTGGCCTTAACCGATTTATTTTGCATTCTGTATAGCAAAGTGTGCCTTTCTATGATATAGGTGTACACCAGCTCAGTCCTTTTCAGCAACTTTCACGTTCCTGCTCCTTTGAAATTAGTATAAAATCCTAGGGCCTTGTTTAGAAGTCATCTTGCTCTTGCCTAAAGTTGCTTTATGCTGTGATTATTATAACAGTTTCTAAAGAAACTGAATTGAGACAACAACATTTTCAATACAGCAAAAAGTTCCAGAAACCACAATGTGGGACAGGAAGGAACAACTTGCCCAAAGGTTCTCCCTCTTTGTTACGGCTAGTGACATCCTGCTAACTTCTTAGTCAAGCATTTCAGCAACAGAGCATCTAAAATTTCTGTTCTGACGTTTGTGTGGAGGTGCTTTATTTGTGCTAGCGAACATATCCACCTGCACTCTGTTGTAATGGCTGAACTAGTTGTGTGTCTCAGCAATCATTTGGCTAACATTAATTTTTCGTTAGTCTGTTTTCTCCCAAACAAGTGAGGTGAGTAATACGGTGCCCATTTTACAAATGAGGAAAGTAAGGCACAAAGATTGAGGTTCGCTTAAGATTCACCACTGCAAACCTAGAATGCAGGGGGACTGTTGAGAGTCCATTTATTCATGTAATTACTATACCAGTGTGAGAGCATAAATATCCATTAGTGAAACTCTTCTAAAATTAGAGCCAGTAAGAATATGATCTGATTGGAGTACTGCCATCGGTGGATGTTTTCTGGGTATCTGAGCTTTTTAAACAATACAACTACTATTCTAGCATTGATTCTAACAAATGAAATGATTTGCCAAGTAAAAGCATCCCCTCTATCCTTCACTTGCCCTGTTCTGCGTTGGTTATTTTGGTGCCCATTAAGGCAGGGCTACTCAACTTTGGAAGCCCCGGGGGCCACTATGATACTCACAGCAATGCCGAGGGCCACAACTTAAGTGTGGTTGCATGTACATGCAAATATATATGCAAATAGCTTCTTTCACCCAATGCCCTGGCGCTCCCCACACCACCTCCCTGGGGGCTAGAAACGCCGACACCCTGTACCCGTCTGTTCCAGCCAGCCCGTCCACTTGCATCTTTCATTGCTCACCCTGCCTGGGAGAGGCCTCACCGTTGTGGAGCGTGTTCCCAGTGGAGGCTGTGTTCAAAGGATCCCACCTGTGGGCCGTGTGGCGAGCCCCGCATAAACCCAAACTGCACCATGGGCCGCAAACAAACAGGCTGTGGGCTGCATGCAGCCTGCAGGCCACGTGTTGAGTAGCCCTGCATTAAGGTATTGTATCTAATGAGCGATCACGCCAACATACGCTGGTACTGGAGTAAGTTACACGCTATCTATAAAGTATGAAAAAGTTGACTGTAAAATAGGCCAGAAGGCCATCTCATTAAAATCTGTAAGGAAGCAAGATTTGGGGGCAGTCCAGACACAAAGCAAGCTGTGTTTTGAGATCTCTTTCCATGTACCCCTTTGACAGTTTTCACTCCCTTCATACCTGTCTGAGTGGAACCGTGCAGTCTTTCCACTCCTAGCCTGTGTGTCTGAGCTGCAGTCCCTTGTTTACAACAGGCTCAGCTGTGTTTGTCACATGTAAGCCCTTTCCCTCTGGGAGCATCTGACTAGCAACTCAGTGACTCAGCTTTGAAGAGGCTGTGTATTTATTAGCCCAAAGATACAGGTAGTCGTAGAGATGGGTTAAAGCAAAGACTTGTCCACATATTTCCTTTTATCTAAGCCGTAATCTTCTCTTGCATGCTTTAGTAAGCTTTACTCACCGGTTACCTCCATCTCTAAAGGAAGCCTGTGTTTAAAGACTGAACATCTGTACCCCTAAAATTAAGACGTTAATACAAAAATAAACCTTTTTTCTTACTCCCACTGGGCCTCCAACAAAACTAGGAAAGGCCAGATTGTGCAATCCTAATGCTTTTAACTTTTAAAAATGTGTAACTTTCAGATCTACCTCATTCATCATAAAGAAATAAAAACAAACAAAAGTACTCACCAAGGGTGTATGTAATTCTGTCTCCATGGAAGTCGCTGGTAAAAGTCTCATTGATGTTAATGGGGCTACAATTTCATCCAGATTTTTAAATCCTTGGCAAGATCATTTAAGCAAGACCTGTCACTTAACAGTAGTGTTTTCGTACGTTGTGTGATAGACCTCTGAACAATGTTACTGTGACTTACAAGTAAATTAAACCATATTTGGAACTTGCCGTTGCAAGGGCCTCAAGAATTGGTACAGCTCCATTTCTCCTGTTCGCTGCCTATGGCACGGATAATTTAGTCTCCTTAGGGCTGTAATATTTTGGTCTAATTTGAGTGGTTGGGTTTAGTGGGGGGGAGGTGGCTGGGTGGTGCTGGTGACCTGTCCTATATGGGAGGTCAGACTAGATATGATGCTTCCTTCTAGTCTTGAACTCTTAACTATTGTGGTGCTTGTGAAAGCAGCACATTGAGAGTGCTCTGAGGTAAGGCATAATATGAACAGAAGCTTGGCAAGCTCTCCCCATATACCTCTAGTGAAGCACTCAAATGCATTCGCTGCTACTCCATTGCTTTATTTCTCTTGAGCCAAGATGAATGATTCTTCTGCATTGTTTCAGAGTGCACTGTGGAATGACCTAACTCTTTATACTCGTGCCTTGTGCCACAGCCTGTACCCAGGTTTCCAAAGTGGGAAGGAGGGCTTGTGTTAATCCAGCGTAATGTGCTTTAATAGTCACCCCCCAAAGGTAGGGGTTGTTGCTAGCCTTCTTTGGTTTGAACATCAGCGATATTAGCGGCCTGACTAGTATCACGCAGTAAGCTAGTCTTGTTGTAATACTTCAGTGCTGTGAACATTACTTATAAAGCAATTCATGAAAATAAGTGAACATCTTCCACAATAACACATTCCCATTAAGCCTTTGATTGCTTAATTGGTACGTTCCTTTTTTTTTTTTTCCAATTGGGATATACCAGTTGGATTGTATTGTAATAAAGCTGTCTTCATTGCTACTTACCTTATCTCTTACTGCAATGTGTTCTTACTGAACACAGCAGTCCTAATTTTAAACTCTATGCCAGTATATCCTAGATTTCT
This sequence comes from Apalone spinifera, assembly GCA_030068395.1. Taxonomy (NCBI): domain Eukaryota; kingdom Metazoa; phylum Chordata; order Testudines; family Trionychidae; genus Apalone; species Apalone spinifera. The sequence goes on along the minus strand of JANRFK010000351.1, from coordinate 10,178,964 downwards.
CATTTGGTGAGGTGCTTGGGATTTGTGTGATTCTCTTGTTCAGTAGAGCCTTAGGCAGAACTGTGTCTCTGGAACTGTTAGTTTTGCCTAAACTTAAAAAACAACAAATGGCCTGGTAGTACTTTATAGACTAACAAAAGAATGTAGATGATATCATGAGCTTTCATGGGCACAGCCCATTTCTTAAGTGAGCTGTACCCACGAAAGCTTATGATACCATCTACATGTTTTGTTAGTCCATAAAGTGCTAACACATCATTTCTTGGCTGTTAGTTTTGGGTATGAGGTAAAGAAGAGCCTCTTAAAACTTGGAAACGAAGTAGCTTTTACAAGATTCACAATACTTCTGGGATTTGATTCGTGGAAATTTCCTCCTGATTATTTGAGAAGCTGCAAAACAGAGCTCTGAGGCTGTTAGCGCATTTGCCTGTGAAGGGAGCCAGTGTTGTTCTCCTACCAGATTAGAGCTGCCTCAAGGCTTAGTCTTAATCTTGATCTGAGATGTGCAGGTGAAGTAAGCAATTTTTACAGCAGACACAGCATTGCACATGTCCATGTGCTTGAGAGCACAGGGACAACTTTTGTTTCAATGAAACTAAACTTAGACTGTTAAAAGAAACAACAGTTTTTTGCTCAACTACAGGTAATAAACATATAGAGATATTTTTAAAAACAAAAGCTCGCCATTTACAAATACAAACTGAAGTCATTGTGAGTAGGGCTAATGTGTATTAGAGAAATTGCACCAGCAGTATTAAATTGATTTAAAATTAAATCAATTCCACCAGTACAAACCTCCATAGATGTACTTAAACCACTTTAAGTCTTCCTTAAGATAAATCAGTGTAAATTGGTGAATTAAGTTAAATCCATTAAAGTGAGTACTTGTATGCTAGGAGTATGCATTGATGGTTTTTTACTATTAATTTATTCACACCAGTGCCGCTTTTCTAAAGTAGACCAGTCAGAGGCCACCTTCTCAGGGAAACTGTATTGAAATATATAACTCATGAGTTCTAAATTGCTTTTATTTCAAATAGAAAGTCACAGAATTGATTTTAAAAAAATCTAGAACCAGAGAGGAGATCAAATTCAAACGCTCCATTTGTTGTTGTGCCTTTCCTTCTGCAGGAACCTGAGGCTAGGGGTAAATTCAAAGTAAGATACGCAACTCCTGCTATGTTAATTACATAGCTGGAGTTGATGTACCTTTAGTTTAAATTTTGGCAACATCCCCACCACGAGAGGTCATCGGGAGAAATACTCCTGTTGACCTCCCTTACTCCTTGCGAGGAGTAGGAGTACGCACTGACGGGGGCATCCTCAGTGTTTGATCTAGCGGATCTTTATTATACCCACTAAACAGAACGCCAGAAAGTTGATCTCCGCAGTGTCAAGCCACATGACCTAAGTCTATACTGGCACTTTGCAGTGCTATAACTTTTGGGCCCATGGGTATGAAAAAACACTTGACACCCTTCTCTTCCCCCCTCCCCGAGCACAGCAAGTTACAGAGCTGTACAGTGTCCGTATGAACCAGGCTACAGCACTGGGAGCCACTCTCCTTGTGGAGTTCTCTCCCAGTACTGATGCTGTGGCCACACTTGGAGTTTAAAGCGCTGCAGCAAATGCACTTTAAACATTTAAGTGCAGACAAAGCCTGAGTAAGTACATGGGACTTGCACAGATATTGTAGGTTTTGGATTTTGGGATGGAGGGAGGAGGAAATTTGAGAGCCTTTCATAGAGAGTGTCCTTCTGGCAAGTCTGTCTTCACTGGAGGCAGGGTTACTCCAATTGGAGTGCCTCTGCTGACCACAGTGTGTCAGTATTGAATGTGAAGAGAGGGTTTATCTAGCAAGCAGGACTCAAGCCTTATAAGGCTGTCATAGGTCAAACCCAAAACCTTAAACTAATCCTGCAGCTCAGATTTATTGCTTAACAGGAGCTATCTGGGATGAGGGGGAGCGTTAGGAGACATACTGCCAAAGTCTTCATAAATATATTTGGAATAACATGTTGGGTTTTCATTCTCAAGCATTCAGTCTTTTTTACTAATCCCATCTCTCATCCGTCAAGAAGCTCTTTCTGTTGTCCCCTATCCTGGGCTATGTCTAGACTGCAGGTTTCCTTTGGAAGAACCTTTTTTCAGAAGAAATCTTCCGAAAAAACCTTCTTCCGAAAGAGAGCATCCATACACAAAAGCACATCGGAAAAGCCATCTGCTTTTTTGAAAGATAGCGTCCATTCAATGTGGATGCTATCTCGCATTTAAGCTGTGATTACTATTGGTGGAGCGGCCACCAGGGCACCTGTGCTTTTTCCTCTTTCCTCCTCTTTCGAAAGAACTCCTTCTTCCCCGTCCACACACGCCTTTTCCTGAAAGAGCTCTTTCGGAAAAAGGCTTCTTTCTCGTAGAAAGAGGATTACCAGTGCTGGAAAAATCCCTCTGTTCTTTCAATTTACTTTCAGAAGAACGTGATTGCAGTGTGCACATAACTCAGGTTTTGTTGGAAAAAGAGCTGTTTTTCTGACACAACTCTGTAGTGTAGACATACCCCTACTGATTTTCTCCCCTGATAAAACATCTCTGTAATGCAGTGTTCTCTGTTCCTGATCCTTCGGCCCCAGGTACAAACGCTTGGAACACGAGAAAATAAGTTGAAAATTTAATATTAGAAATCCTTTGGTAGCAAACAAATTAAAAATGTTTATGAAGCACAGAATGCTTCCAGTCCTACCATGGAAGAGGAGGAGATGTATGGTGAGGGGAAAACTGTGCTAGTACAAACTGTACTTTTAAGTAATATCAGCATAATTGTAAGGACCTGCGTAGTAGAGAGGTTTTAGTGCGTTCTGATAGAGAAGTTTGTTCTGAGTACTTTGTTCAGAAAGTGAAGACAAAAGTTTAGTGGGAAGAATGACAATAAATAGTAGGGGGGGTCGGAAGGTCACCAACTCAGAAGACACGTTCAGAGATATGTTCAGGCTGGCAAGCTGTTTTGGCAGCAGTACATGATGCTATTAGACAGTAGCCACCTGTTCAACAAGACACCTAGTTACTCCTGCTACCTGGCCAGTGTTGGATTGGGTGTAATGGAAAGCTTACATAAGAATGGCCATCCTGGGTCAGACCAAAGGTCCATCTAGCTCAGTAGCCTGTCTGCCGACAGTGGCTAGTGCCAGATGCCCCAGAGGGAGTGGACCGAAGACAATGATCAAGCAGTTTGTCTCCTGCAATCCTTCTCCAGCCTTTGACAAACAGAGGCCAGGGACACCATTCCTTACCCCCTAGCTAATAGCCTTTTATGGACCTAACCTCCATGAATGTATCTAGCTTGGGGTGTGTATGTGTGTGCATGCGCACTCTGAAAGCAGAAGCATCAGCAGAAATTATTGTGAAAATGCCCCTGCAATAGCTGGTATTTGGAACTTTGTTAATGATGCTCCTGGAGGTAGCTCTGTAATTTATTTCTTGAAAGGCCGATGTGATGGGAGCATTAATAACTGAAGGATGTGGGGAGGTTTTAGGAGTGGATGGGGAAGGAACGTTGGCCACAGAACAACAACTGGGGTCCCGTGGTGGTACAGGCTGCTTTACTTTTCAACATGGAATACTGTAGAATTGATTCAGATTGCCATTCTCTTCCCCATCACATCCGTATCCTAATAGATGTGCATGGGGATTGCATAACTCCTTCTATAAAAAGGTCTGTGACTTACAACCTAAAGGCTTTAGCTTCTTGGTAAGCCTGCATCACAGGTAAGTTTGCATCCCTATTTTGCAGGTGAGGAAACTGATCCTGTCATTGCTTGGTGGGCAGCCCTCATTGAAATCAGTGGGGTCCCAACACAGGTATATGACTCCAGCTGCTTGGATCTTATTGCAGGACTGGGGCCAGAGACACAAAGTTGTTCTGCGATTTCACAAAAGAAGCAGGTGGTAGACAGGAGAACAGAATCCGGGCACCTGACCATCCCCAATAAATTAAGAAAAAAAACACTTTGGCTAAAAGTTAAACTCATGGGAGTGAGTGGCAGAGCCCTGAAATTAACTCTCTTGAAATATGCCAGGGTGGAGTGGAGAGGTGATGCAAGACACATTCTAAGGTAGGCTGTCTGGCAGGATATCTGTTACTTTTGGACAGGGTCGTGATGTGGGGAGACTTCTTGTGTCCATCCCACAGCAATTGTTTGGTGCCTCATTCAGGTGAAGATGACCATGAAACATCTAAAAAAGTAGCATAGGCTGAAAAGCCAGGTTAGAATTCAACATACCCATTCCTTAAAAATGGCTGAGTCACTACCTGAGAGTGCGCTGTGAAAGGAAACACTGTTTTAACTGATTGTTTTTACTGTGCTTGTTCCATTCCAGAGCCTAGCCCAGCTAGAGAACCTGTGCAAGCAGCTGTATGAAACTACAGACACCGCAACGCGGCTACAGGCAGAAAAAGCCTTGGTCGAGTTCACCAACAGCCCGGACTGCTTGAGCAAGTGCCAGCTCCTCCTTGAAAGAGGAAGTGTATGTAAAAAAAAAATAATAATAATTGTCAGATTGAGACCACTGGCATTCGAATTGGGCATTTTGGGTCAACGCCCTGAATGAAACAGGGACGCACTGGGGCACTATAGGCACTGCATGCCCAGTAAACTAGAACATAATATTTACAAACCAGAATTAATCAGACAGACGACTGCATTTTTTCACTCGGTTTAGAATCATGGTGTCCAACGCACTAGCCACACATGGCTATTTGGCCAGTTGAGTGTGGCTAGTTGGCTCACAAAATTATTTACATTTTCAGAATAATGTGGCTAGTTCACTATAGAAGTTGCCATTATCGTGGCTACTGCTTCAGAATTGTTGGAAACCCCGGGTTTAGAAAAAATGGGAATGTATCCACTAAGGCAGTGATCACCAACCAGTAGATCAGGATCTACCGGTAGATCTTGGAGCCTTTGACAGGTGGTCCTGACTGGTTTGGCCAAGCTATCAAGTGCTGGCTCTTCAGCTGCCCATCTCCTGCACTTTGCCTTGGAGCTGTTCCTTCCCCTGGGAGCCTCTTGCTTTCTGTGCAGGGCCGGGCAGGCAGAGGAAGGGTGCTGATGTTAAGGTGCCTACTCTCCCACTTTGTATCCTATCTCCACAGAGCAGAGATTGGGATGGAGTTTGCTGGCTGCTTTTGGGAGTGGTACAGGGCCAGGGCAGGGGTGAGCCTGCCTTAGCCCCACTGCACCACCACCCAGGAGCCACCTAAACAGGGCCCAGCTGGAGCCCACATCCTGAAACCCTAACCCAGGCATAACCCCCCTCCTACACCCCATGCCCCTACCCTAGAGCCGAGCACCCCTGCATCTAAATGCCCTCCCAGAGCCTGCACCTAGAACCTCCTCTGTCACCTCAACTGCTTGCAGCTCAGAACCCCTCTCACGCTCCAGATCCCTTAATCCAAGGCCAGAGCCTGCACCCCAACCCTCTGCCCCAGCCTAGTGAAAGGGAGGATGGAGTGAGCAGGGGCGGGGTCTCAGAGAAAGGGCACAAAGGAGGCAGGGCAAGAGTATTTGGGTTTCAGGTAGATCTTGGATTGCACTTAAATTCAAAAAGTGATCTCAAGCATAAAAAGGTTGGAGACCCCTGCACTAAGGTTTCCCTTTTGAGGCATTCTGCTTCGATCCTAAAGCCCCATCTAAACTACAAAAATAAATATGCTTAAACACAGTTAAGAAGTGTGGTTCAGACTTGAGCTAGCATAGTTGTAGTCTTGGGGAGAGTTGTGGGGGAAATGAGGCATGGGCGGAGTTATTGAGAGTGGGAACACAAAGTGTAGCTCTAGAGCCATGCTAGAAAATAGTGTGAATTTGGGCTAACGTGTTCCTTCCAGCAGAGGAGATACTATTGCACAATCATTCCAGTTTTATTCACGCATCTGTATACACCAATGGCGTCAATCATATGAAAAGAAACTCTCTCTTGATAAGTTGGTTCTTGATTAATCTTATGGGCCAGTCCATTATGCAGCCTGATCTAAGAATACAGTGTTAATTCTGAAAGACAAGTTCTCTTGTTTCCATTGCTTTTGGAGTTCAGCTTGGAAGGAATGATGAAAGGTTAAAATCCCTGCATGAGATCTGAGACTCAGGTGGGGTGGGGGGATTAAAACAGCAGAGTCTGCTTTGGGCTATTTTGGCTTACTACTAAGAATCTCTTTAAAGCAAAGGCTAGCCTCTCCAATGGTGTCCTCAAAGCAATCTAGCAACAATTTCAAGCATAGGAAACAAGAACATGAACTTCAGAATTAATCTTATGTTAGGATTTATTGTCAATGTGTTTTTCATCCCCATCTAATTTTTATTTTCACAATACCTTCTTTTTCCTTGTATGTGATCGCTTAATTCACTTTGTGGCAGGATAAATCATGCTTAAAATTGCTTGGTCACAGAACCTTTTGAGGTTTGACTTCTGGCCCAATGTGCATCCAGCCCTTTGAGTCTATTAGATCAATTCACAAAAATCAGGAACCATTAGCCATCCTGTCTCAAAGGATCCAGGATCCAGAAAGAGATGGGGGATGGTACAGTGTAGTCCCAGTAAACATACACAAGCTGAATTTCTTTTCTCTCTCTTTGAATTGTGAGGTTTTTGGGTAGAGGCTTTTTAATGTCTTTGGAATTGAAAATAAATTAACCTTTGGGTTTCAAATTGCACTTCTCTCTTCCATGGAGGAACAAGCGACTAGCACAAGTAAAAGAAGAAGGGATCTGTTTTAATGGAAAATCTCTGATGCCCAGTTTTTATTACTTTGATTATAACCCATTATGTATCTGTAATCTGTGGCAATTTGCTATTTTGTAAAGCTGATGCACAAATTGGATGATCTGACTCACATTAAACTCTCTTTGGGCATATTACTATAAATGGGTTTCTGATCTCTTCGATTCTTGGACTAGGTTATAGAGGCAAAACCTTTGTGTAGTACAGGGTATTATTTAACACAAGAAATGCTTGCAGTTTGTAGAATCTCATACAGCCTAGGATTTCTGATGGTTCACTCACATTATCTGTATCCTATTCCCTGGATTAAGTTAGTTAGTAATGTCTGTTGGTCCAAGCGCTGTTCTGTATTATACAACATAGAGATAAGTGTGTTTAAAATCTAGGACTGAGCATGTATTAACACTTGCCCATGGCTCAGAGAGAAATTATGAAAAGGAAAACTCTGCTTTCAAGCTAATGTGATGCTAGTTAACATGCCCAGTCCCTAGAACTGGGGTGAACTGGCTGCTGTGCTAATGGAGAAATCATTGATGCTGTGAATCTGAATCTGCATCTTTATAACTAAGCTTCCTCCCTTCCTAAATGTGACTTCTTAGGACAGATAGTCTTTGTGTGAGTACTGTCCTGCCCCATCACTCTGTGATCCCATCACAATAGCCCACTTGCTCTCCTTTGACTTGAGTGCATTACAGTAGAGCCATAGTACCATATTGCTATTGGCACTTGTTCCTTTGAGCTTGTCATAAGCCTCTCCACCCCTGCGTGGGAGTATGTAGGTGTTACGCTGCTGTGGCTGTCACCCTGTTATCTTTTTCCTTCTATTCTCTCTCTTTTTAAAATATTGTAGATAAACTTGGTGTATACAGAAGCAAGGAGCTAAGATAGTCCAGAGCATTTTGACTTGTGAACTAAGCTAATAATAAAGCCCAAGTTTCCAGAGCTGAAAACTATTGAGTTAATGTAGCACAGCCATCCTATCTTCTACTTTGGCCTTTTTTGTAGTAAAACTCGCATTAAACGACTGCTTGTTGTGTTTTTTCTTTACAGTCGTCCTACTCCCAATTACTGGCAGCTACATGCCTTACAAAACTTGTGTCACGCACAAACAACCCTCTGCCCTTGGAACAGCGAATAGACATTCGTAAGTAGAAGCTTTTCTTTTCTGTGGCCAAGCCACTGGCATAGCAGGCAAATAGTGTGGATAGCGACTAATTCATAGTACTGCATTGTGACAGGAAGTCTTTCTAGGAGCTACTAGGATTTTTGGACACATTGTCCTAAAATGTAGAGTGAAAAAACAGCTTTGCTGTCAAACAAGGTCTTTTCTTAGCCCAGAGTCTACTGGATTTGATTGCCAGATTGGACCTGGATAATAGCTATCTAAGTAATCACAAATTTGTGGCCTTATGAATTAACACGTTTTAAGATAACTCAGTTCTTCATGAATTTCACCGTTGATCTCCTAGTTCTTTTGTCTCCACTATATGTTACTTGATTGCAAGAGATGTCTTAATGAATCCAATTATTAGAAAGGTGTCTATTTTGTATTTGCCCGTCTTTGTTCTCCTGTGCTGGTTCTCTTTGTGTACATGTGTAGTAGGGGTACTTTCTGTTCATTATCTCCCAGGCACAAGTATTGAAGACAGATACCAGCTATAGTTTTTGCCTGTGACCCAGAATGGGGATAACTTCCATGTTTTATTGTGAAATTGCCTTGAACTGAATTTCACAGTTCTGCTACTGTCAAAGGGACAAAAGAGCTGAGCCATAACTCTGGTCTTGGCCAGCTCTAAAGAGTGGGCTGAGGTGGAAAGCTATTTGGAAAATCCAAGATTCTAGTCATTCAGGACTGAAACTAAACCCCAATTATGACGGCAGATTTCTGAATGTTCTGTCTTAGGAATAGTGATTTGCATGAGCAAATAAGAACGGATCTGGTTGCACTGATGCATTCCTTTTAGGAAAGGAGAATGAATAGAATACATGGGCAGTCTCTTTCAAGAATATAGATTCATAAACTTTAAGATCAGAAAGGACTACCCTCCTGCACGTTGCAGGTCACAGAACCTCACCCACCCATTCCTGAAACAGACCTATCACCTCTGGCTGAGTTACTGAAATCCTCAGATCATGGTTTCAAGACTTCAAGTTAGAATTCACCATTTACACTAGTATAAACCTGCCAGTCACTCTCGCCCCATGCTGAAAAACAAGGCAAAAAGTGCAAAACCTCTCTACCAGTCTGACCTATGGGAAAATTCCTTCCCAACCCCAAATATGACAGTTGGACCCCGAGCATATGCTCAAGACCCACTAGGCAGAGAAGGGCAGATAAAGTTTCATAGTTGAGAATGCTTTGTGTCAGTGGTCCCCAACCTTTTGGGGCTGCTGGGCGCCCGAGGCCGGGGCCAGCCCAGATCATTCCGCGGGCGCACATAAATGCCCCGGCGGGTGCCGCGTTGGGGACCACTGCTTTGTGGGACTCCACTTGTCATTTGCAGTCATTCCTGCTGGGGGCATTTTCATGGGATGGAGCAGAAGTGTCTCTTGTTGCAGCAGTAACTGTGGTATCTGCTTTGTGTGGCTGACCCAAAAGAACCTTTTTGTACCAGCAGGCAAAGGATTCACTGTTCAGTAATAGCAACACTCACTAGCCTGACAAACTCTCTGCTCCAAACACACAGCTTTCATGGTGTTTGCCCAAAAAGGGGATGTGAGCTGTTAAATGGAAGCTTACATCAGACAGATCCTTATTATAGTTGTGTGATGTATGGACGGGTGGTATTTGAGAAGTTGTATGTATGTACTAAAAATGTTGTAGAATGTGTGTCCCGGGCAGGGTTGTTGGAATTTTAAAGTGGACTCACCTGTCTCCTTTTATTTGTGTGTCAAACATTGTAAAGCCCAGCACAAAGGAGGCCCTGTTTACATGTGAGAATCAAAAGGAAATACAGGCGGAAAGGGGATGAAAAATGAACTTATGTGGGGAGACCTCTTGGAGCCAGCACACCAGGAAAGAAACCACGGGTAGTCTTTCTGACTCGGATAAAAGAGAGAGGCATTAGGATCACTTTTTATCCTGCACAAGATATCAACCAACCTTGAGAGAAAGTACTGTGAGAAAGGGTTTAGGTGCAAAATTGCATTGGACAAGTTTAGTCTGCTATAGTTCAGTCTTAGTCTAGTAGAACCATGTTATACTTTTGTTTTACTGGTACCCTATTCTTTCCCTTTGTTAATAAACCCACATTAGTTGTTCCTATAATTAAATTATAGTGCTGTGTTATATTGGAGCTGATATTCAGCTGAATCAAACAAGCTGGTGTGTATATGGTCTTTCCTTGGGAGTAGTAAACCTTTCAGTTACTGTGAGTGTTCAGTGATAAGGGCTGAACCCTAAAGCAGGCTGCTTTCAGGATAGTTTGAGGGCTGGAATGCACCTGTTGTTAACCTGCAAACCTGAGTGAGAGCTGGTAGAGCCCTGGGATTGTGAGAGGCTGAAGGTGTGACAACCAGCTACCACACCCCAGATTGTCTCACTGTATGCAAGAGGGGGATAGCAAAATGACTTGTAGTCTGATGTCCCTGAGACGGCGTGTCAGTGCTCCTTTAATCAGCTGGAGTTAGCCAGCTTCTCCTTTCTCACCAGACAATGGTATGCTCTGATGTTGAGTGGCATGTCTGAGGAATAGTTCTGAAATCTTTCAGCAGTTCTCACCAGACGTGTGTTCTCACACAGCACAGAACTCTTAATACAAAATAACACACTTGTGTGTGGGGAAAAATTGTTCTGTCCACAGTTTCATATAGCTAAAGCCTCCAAACTCTTGGCATATTGTTGTATGACTGCTCTGTCAAAAATATATGTCCGTTACGGCTGTCTGGATACTATACTTGCACGTTAATACTTTCCAACATGGTGATGGGTTCCTGTGTTTTGGTGTAGCTTCTTAAAGATATTTTCCTTAATGTAAATTCACAAGCTTATGTCCAACTTAATGGTCTCTTTCTCTAGGAATTACCTTATTTTTATTTTTTGTCTTGCAGGGAACTACGTGCTCAACTACCTTGCCACCAGGCCAAAGTTGGCAACTTTTGTAACGCAAGCACTAATTCAGTTATATGCCAGGATCACAAAGTTGGGCTGGTTTGACTGTCAGAAGGATGAATATGTCTTCAGAAATGTGATCACAGATGTCACAAGGTTTTTACAGGTCAGGGGCATCTTTAAAAAACAAGGTGGGGGGAGAGCCAAAAGCCTGGTGTGATTGGAGTATTTTTGTTATGCTTGAGTTTCCATAAAATGCCCTGAGAACCAGGGCAAGTGTACAGCTAGTCTTCCATTTCCACTGCATTAGCTGTTGCTACTCAAGAGCTCTGGTATTTATGGCCTGTCAAAGATGATAAATCTAGAAATTGACCTGTCTTGACAACTGTCCCATGTGAGATTCAGGGTAGGGGACTGTCATTTTGATTTCTGTAAAGTGCCTGGCACTCCTGGTGTGCTATAAGTATTTAATACTGTGGCAGAACTTGGTATGTAATTCCTCATCAAGCCCTGAATCCAAATGATCCATCCAAAATGAAAAACACGATGGGTTCCCATTCAAGTGAGGGCATATCATCTCACTTGCAGCTGTGTTACTGCGCTTGACAGATTGGTTGGTTTGTTGAAGTACCATTCTTTTAGTACTAACCCAGGACCATCAGAGCCTTCAATTTGGGTGAGTGGTTTTTTAGGTCACTAATTTTGGCTATACCAACCTCAGTCCTTTAAGCTGCTGTGCTGGTGGGTGGGTGAGTCTTTTCATGCTCTGCCTGGGATTCCCTGGGCAGCCATCAGAGTAGTACTACTAAGAAAATAGGTGAAGTTTCCAGGAACCTCTCATTGCTGTGCCTGGCCAAGATAGCTTCAGTGAAGAGGACTGGCTACAACTCATTGGCTGCAGAGTGCAAGATATGAGTTGGCGGTGTGACAAAGGAAGGTTTTAAAAGTATGTGTGTGACGTGTGAGGGAGGAAGGGGGTTGGTTATAGAAGATCTTCACGGATCTTATCTGGAACATTAACTAGACATATCTGTAGAAACAACCCTTCTCATAAACATGGTTATTAGCATATATTTACACTGAGATCTCAGGGTGCTGTTGGAATTACAATCGGACCCATTGGGTGGACATAAGACATTGTCATAAGACAGACCCAGCCCACATGAGTTTATCTTGACAGGCAGAAGAGTGAACTTTTTCAGCAGTTGGCCCCAATCTGGGACTCTCTTCTAGGGAAGGTTAGCAAGGAATAAAATCACACTGGCTTTTTTTCAGTATAACTGTTTGACAGTAAAACATCCACACGTTAGAGGAAGATGGCAGAGTATTAGTAAATAACCCCAGAGTCCCTAGCTGCAGTGATCGAAAAGGAAAGGAACTTGAATGGTACTTTTATATGGGGGGTAGTGGGATTGTTTGATTTTGGATAGGTATTTGAATGGTGTGACAAGAATGGGGATCTCAGCACTTACAAACTGTTCCTGAAAAGTAAAATTCAAGAAATGCTATCCAGAAAATATTACAGTACTGAAGGATTGCGACTTTCCCACAACTTTCTGGTTTCTGGGGTTTTGAGATAATCCTGTTGATTTTCACTCAGTAGGGATGTGAACGACTAGTCACTCCATCCACCCTTACTGCCTCTATCAGAAAGAGGCAACAAAGGGGAAGAGGGGGACAAGAGGGAGCGCTTCAAAGCGGCAGCGCTGCGTGGAGCCCGGGACCAGACCCTGGTCTCCATGCGGCACTGCCCCTTTGAAACACCGTGTGCAGCCCGGGGCCAGCTGTGGAGCCCGGCATCAGGCTCCACACGGTGTTTCAAAGCAGCAGCGCTGCCGCTTTGAAATGCCGCAGGAAACACGGGGCTAGCGGGGGTCTGCTTGAATCCCCTCCTGGCTCCATGCTCTCCGTAGCACTTTTGACTTTAAAGTGTAGCAACAGCCCTGGGGCTGTTGCCACACTTCAAAGGCAGAGGTGCCCTTATCAACTAATTGAATAGTCGATGCAATTTGCATCGATTATTCAATTAGCCAATTGATCTAAATTTAACATCCCTATCACTCAGTCCTCAACTCTGTCTCCTAAAGTGTGGTGAAATGAAGGCTGTATTTGATTCAGGGTCATGGGTTCAGTGCAGATTCCTGGCTACTGCTGCATAGTATCATGTTGATGCTTGAGACAAAGGCCTGAGATCACAGCCTTTTCCCCACCAGGACTACAGCATGCTTGACCTCCTGCCACAGGAGTGAACTTAGTCTCTTGGCTCAAAGACAAAATTGGGACAGTTAGTGCAGGAGGGTGCTAACTAAAGTGGAGCTGGGAAGGGAACTCCATCCAGTTACAGGAAAGGAACTGTTTGTGGCTAAAAGACCAGGGCAGCTCTTCTGTGAAGTCTCATTCCCAGTGAGCAGGTGTCTTGCATCAAGACTACCAACAAGTGGTCAGTCTATAAAAGAGAAGCCAAGACAGTAAGGGCCAGGGCAAATGAACTCTCTTGTCTGTAAGAGGTTGACTCCTCATTGTCAGGCGTGAGACACTGACTGGCTGAGGAAATTTGAACTCTCGTTTCTCATGCTGCACCACAGAGCTATCAGTTGACACCTTTCCTAATCACTAAGGTCCTTATCCTGCAAAGATTCATGCACTTACCTTTGCCATTGATTTCAATGGAATAAATTACTTGCGCATTTACTGTATGTAATTACATCTTTGAAGAATCAGCGGTAAATAGGCACCAAAAATGTGATTGAGAGTAGATAGATAAGCTATTGAATAACAGCTATATATTGTTGTTTGAGCGCTCCATAGGCATTGTTAGTTGCTGAGAAGCCTGACGCACATCAAATTGTACATGATATGAATAGGTTTTTTTTAAATGCATCTAAATATAGAACTCCTGGGTATTTTTAAAAAGTTATGCTTAAATATTTTCCAGTCACTGTTCTCTGAAGACATAGCATATCTAGCCAGACATATGATCTAGTACATCCTTCTACATGGCAGAAGGGTTTCAGAGTTACAATGAAAGCTGGTAAGACCAGGTTAATGCTAATTCCTCCTCCTCCTCCTCCTCTTCCCTTTCACTCTCTCATCAGGATAGCGTAGAACACTGCATCATAGGAGTGACAATCCTGTCTCAGCTAACGAATGAAATTAATCAAGTAAGTGCTACAGCCTTCTTCAGTGAAGTAAGTGTCCAATTTTCTCATTCGTATTGTTCTGCTGTGTGTGTGTGTGTGTGTGTGTGTGTGTTGTGTGCTGATTTTAATTTTTTTATGCAATCCTATGCTTTTGCGGTAAGATATTATTATATTTCCTCTGATCTAAGGATTTCTTTGCCATCTCCTGTTCTTTTAGCATCTCTCATCTTCTCCAGTGCCTGGATGTAATGCTCCATAATAAAAATGAAGCAGCAGTAAAATAGCAAAGGGGTTTGTGCCCAGTACTGTCTCTTGTCTGTGAGGATAAAGCCCCACCGCATGAATTAGCAAAGCATCATTAGCATCTTTTGTCCTCCGTTCCTATGCATTCTTTTAACTTTGTGCATTCTCGTTTGTTTGTTTTTTTTTAATTCACAATCCTTCTTTGCCTTGTCTGTCATTCCAATAACTTTGTGGGGCTGTAAATATAGGATATCAACATAATACATTTGGCAAATTTTGTAAGTTTCCTTTCTGAAAACATAGCACGTTACACATTCAGTGCTCCTTACAAATACTGACTGAACCTGCCAGCATTTGTGGGGAGGTAATTATATAATATTCATATTTCAAACACTTTTGGGGGAGAGGCTGGCAGGGCAGGAAGGGAAACACGGGTTAAGTAACTTGACCAAGCATACATTTGAATCACTGTCATAAACAGGACTAGGACTCTGGAGTTTTTGTCTTTCAGTCCCACAGTTAGATTTCTGCTAGATCTTGCTGCTTCTCTGGTATTTATTTGAAAAACTGGGGCTAGAGACATTAATTGGTCACATCTAAGCATGACTGAAATAGTCATAAGCTCTTAAAGCCCAATTTATTTTCTAGTCATGACTCAGATTTTGCTACAGGTTGAACCTCTGGTCTTAGCAACATTCTAGGACCACAGAGGTTGCAGGCTGAGAGCAGAGCTGGTCTGGTGGCAGGCAGCACGTGGAGCTAGTGGCCGCGAGTGAAGCCCAGCCGGCAGCCAAGTCCTGCTGGCCACAGGAGCCATGCCCGGCATTGGAGCCCCGCAGCTGGCAGCAGAGCCTAGGAGGCAGGCTAGGGGCAGTGCGCTGGTTTGGCTGAGGAGAACCCAGAGGCCTGACCTTTGTCTGTTTCGGCGAACTCTTTTGTTTGGGACTAAAGAGCAGTTTTCCCCAGGTCCCCTTGTTTAGAAGATAAATAATCTAGACTTTTGCTGAAAGGGCCAATATTAATTACTTTTGTTTTAGCCTTTTAAATTCTCGTTAATAGGGAAACTAACTTTGCTTTTGCTAATATATGTGCAAACACTTGAAAATAATCCTGGCTTCCAAACTGAGACATTTTACCATGGCATTGAATAACTTAATTAAAAATGATTGTTTGTAGTCTACAGTAGAATTCCATAGGTTCCGGATTATCGGGATTTAGGTGGTGCCGGATTATCAGATATGCCAGACTATCAGGAGGTACTATAAGCAGGTTATGGTTAGTTTTATTTATATATATATATATATATATATATATACACACACACACACACATACTGTATAAATTATAAACTGTATACAAAGTGTTCTTAATCCTTTTTATTGTACATACTGTATACAGTATACTGTAATGTTTTAGTTTTTTTAAGCCTTTTTTACCCTTTTTGCTCAGTTCAGCTGCTGCCGCTGTTATCTTGTGACTTATTTTTTGCCGAAGCTCACTCACTAGGCTCTTGCCATTTTGATGCCGGACTATCAGGAGTGCCAGACTATTGGAGTTTTACTGTATTAGGTACAGGAAGTATAGGCCAGAACCTTCCCATTTTGGTGTCTAAAATTGTGCAAAGCACCCACAGCTCGCACTAAAGTCAGTGAAGTTCAGCCTCTCTGAAAATCAGGACACGTTTTGTTTAGGAGCCTGCAAGGTCTGCTCTGAACAGAATCTATTTCCACCCATTGTGTTTGGTTTAAACTTACATCACTTCTTGGGATTTGGCTTCATTGGTTACTCAGACAACAAAGTAACTGAAACCCTATGGCTGAATGTTCTTATCAGCCTTGAATGTTGTTACCCACACTAGATATCGGGTACTTCTGAAAATGTTACCTACATTCCATTTTCAAAAGTTATTTAAACATTAGCAGCTTAAGTCCTTGGAAATGGACTTCAGGCTTCTAAATCACTTAGATGCTGTTGAAAATGCTACCCATAATCCTGCTTTAAAACTAGCTCAAGTAAACTTGGTTTTGCTTGAGGCAGAACTGTGTGTTTAAACAGTTTAGGAACATTGTTCTAACTTAGTACCCTAGACGAGTAATCTAGTTTTATCAACAGTTCAATAAAGAGCTAATGGTAGTACAGAAACCATTATTTTATGTTAATAGAATGTAATACAATTGGAGAACGTCCCTTTGGTTTAATCAACCGAGGCAATGCAATTATAGAGGAGGAATGCCTCGGTGTGCCAGTAATGTTTTATTCGCAGTGTTCCTGTGAATTATATTTGCTTTGTTTCCTTCCTGTAAATTGGTTCTAAAAGTTACTTGTCTCTCTATCCAGGCGGACACCACTCACCCCCTGACCAAGCACAGGAAAATAGCTTCTTCGTTTCGAGACTCATCCTTATTTGATATCTTCACGCTTTCCTGCAATTTACTGAAACAGGTAGACTGCAGTTCTTGTCAAAATGCTGCATCAAATGTAGGGGTAAACTCCTTCCTGCTGTGACTCCATTGGAACTCGTCATTTCAATATTTGGCAGTTTTTCTGCACTCCTGCCTTTGGGGAAACTATCAGATTAGATTCCTATCTTTCACTTCTTAGCATGTCTCTACTACAGAATTCGAGAAGCTGTTCGTTCATAGGAAAGGTTATAGGACAGCCTGATTTTCCTGTCAGGAATTCAGGTTCTGATTTAGGTTTGGTGTGTTCACTTTAATATATACCAAAGATAGAAATGTTATGATCTTTTTTTAAATTTATGATCTTTTTTTAAATTTTCAAATGAAAACACTTTGGACAGCTTATTTCCCCATTCCATACAGGAACTGGTGGTAAACCCTATTATAGTGATATAATTGGGTCCCCTTAAGGAAATTGTAATTAAAGCAGATATGACATTCTAGTGTAGGAAAGGCCCTTGTCTTGGTTGTTAGGTCATGCCAAAATTCCTTTGTGCTGCTGAGTAGCTGCACAAAAGAAAGGTTAATGGCCCTACCACCTTTCCTCGACCAGGTAGTTCCAAGGGAGCCTTGGACTAGTGGTTTCCTAGGGGTAAAGTGAAGAAGGAAAAGATGCACAGGCATGTGCAGTTTGGTGAGAGTCCTACAGGCATAGGCCTGAGGCAAGTGCTTCTTGGGATAGGGCATCAGTGCCTTAGCAAGGGTTTTTCTGCAAGGGAGAGTTGCCTTACACAGTTTGTTACTACCTCTATTCAAGAACATAACACTGCTGTATGAAAAGCAATTACACTGATTTAAAATCCTGACTCCATATCTGATTTCTGTTCCAAACAAGAAAAGGATCTACAGGGTCCCAAGATCCACTCAGTGGCAAAATCCTGTTGGAACATCAACACAACTAGTGTTGTGCCAGTGTGTGAAAATGGGGCAATGACACTGACTAGAAACAGTGGGAAATTCATCAGTTTTACTCATCTAAAGAAGTGGGTCATTGGTTTTTTTGGCTGCCCCTCTGAGTCTTCAAACTGACTGAAATATCAAAGTAAACAAATGGCATAAATAGCAAAAAGCAAGTTGCATCTGGAAAAATCTTTCACACCGAACAATTCCTGGTTCTGCTAGTCTTACACATAAAGAGTTTGGGTTTTAACGAGGTCTGTCTAGCTTGACTTTTTCCCTTTTAATGTTACCACGGGTTCATAACGAAATGTAAAATGTTACCTAGAATTCACTTGTGTGTGCCATGTGCCTGCATGATTTATTTGTGATTTGTCCCTCAAGGTGAAATGAAACTTGGAGGCTTGAATGACATGACTCATTGGGGATACAGCCTCCAGTTTTATATGTCTTTACCTCTCAATCATCCTGCTTTTGTCTTCCACAATGTCTCAATTCTAAGGACAAATTGTGATGTTTTCTGTTGTCCCATTTAATGCCCTTATTTTCCTGTGACTAACGCCCATTACCCCAGTTATTCCTTTCTCTGTTTGGCAGCTTGCACAAGCTTCTATGTTAAAAAAAAACAAAAAAACCAGCTGTTTCCAAGGTGACCCTCCAGTGACTGTAGTTGTTTTCCTTTGGAGGGGGCAAAGGACTGGGCTGCTAGGAGCAATCTGTCATAAACTGGGAGACATTCTGGAATGGATGTGACAAACAGTTTCAGCAATCAGTGCGTTGAGCCCCATTGCAACTGCTCAGATTGCTTTGTAGCAGAGTTAGGATAGAAGTAGTTCAATTTCTCTATAAAAAGCATAGAGCAACTGCTGGTTTGTGTCTCATGTGCTGCTATACAACAGCTATGAGCTGATCTAGCATCACAAACCCA
This sequence comes from Apalone spinifera, assembly GCA_030068395.1. Lineage (NCBI taxonomy): Eukaryota > Metazoa > Chordata > Testudines > Trionychidae > Apalone > Apalone spinifera. The sequence goes on along the minus strand of JANRFK010000351.1, from coordinate 10,160,475 downwards.
CTAAACATCTTGTGTTGCTTCAGAATCCTTCAAAAGCGGCGAGGAGTCCTGTGGCACCTTATAGACTATCCGAAGTGTTGGAACATAAGCTTTCGTGGGCAAAGACCCACTTCGTCAGATGCAACCTTGTGTTTAGTCCTAGAGTTTTGAACCTGGAGTAGGGTTGATTTAGATCATTTTTGCAACAAAGGGAATGTGCTTATTTCCCTAGCAGAGGGTCTAGTGGAGTAACAGGATCCTCTGCTGCTAAATGCATATCAAGCAGATAGTGTTTTTCTGTGTTCCTAATCTGATGGGTCTTCCAGAATAATTACAGTCTGGCAAGCATGGCTGCTTTTCTACTGCACAAGGAGGACTGAGTGAAAAGGAAGCACTATCCATCCTCTTTATCTAAGGTCTAAAAACTCAAGTACAGATTCCTTGTAAAGCGTGGGGCCCCAGGGATATTTCGGGTGTCGGAGGTGGCCTCACAACCTGGACATGAAGGTGGCACATGATACTTATAAATGTTACATCCTGTTGAAATGGAATTATGCTCCTGTTCAGGCACCACGTTGTTCGTTTTTATCCAATGTGCTCTGCAGGCTTCAGGGAAGAACCTGAACTTGAATGATGAAAGCCAGCACGGCCTGCTCATGCAGCTGCTCAAGCTCACACACAACTGCCTGAACTTTGATTTCATTGGCACATCAACAGATGAGTCCTCAGATGATCTCTGCACGGTACAGATCCCAACTAGTTGGAGATCAGGTAATGCTCCTGATGGGGGAAGGGAAACAGGCTAATCTTCAGTGTGCCAAATGAGACTATGGTGGCTGGCCAGGGCTTTGTCTACAATAGATACATTGATCTTTGTGTCAGAGAACCCAGTGTGCAACCCAATTGTCCCCTAACCCAGTTACAGATGTGATTCATGTTGCTAGTATAGGCTGGTCCAAAACCGCACAAATACCATTCCTTCTGCCCCGGCCATCCTAGGCTCTTGTAGACTTCAGAAATTACAAATTTGTCTTATGTGGAAAGCTTGGGGGGAGTGGGGAGGTTTCCACTACACTTCTCATAGAAGAGAAGTAAATAAGCCAGAATGGAGCCCTGTCCGTTCTGAAATCCAGAGCTGCTTTCATACCACTCCCTTTAAAAATGAGATTCCCTGACTAGGCAATTGTGAAGACAATGTTGTGCTCTTTGGCAGAGCTTCTGCTCTTGTCACTTAAGGACAGAGCAGTTGTACTGTCAGACCAATGGTCTGTCTCGCCTAGTGGACAGTGCCAGAAGGAAAGAAAAAGCAGGGCAACTTTGAATGATTTGTGCCCTCTCATCCAGTCCTAGCTGCTGGTAGTCAGGGGATTAGGGACACCTGGAGACACTTCTCTTTTTCTAGCACATCCTTGACGTCGTCATGTTCCTTAGCAGTCGCTCTGCAGTCACAGATTGCTTACAAAGACCATTTTATGCTTGTCTGCACCCTCTTTACGCTAGAAAGAATGATACAGTCGGAGAATTCTAGTGCTGTGCTCTAAAGCCGCCTCTTCCAGAAATACACGTATTAAGTTAGAGAAATATAGCAGGGCATTTAAAGGAAGCAAAGTACTCCATAGGATGCAATCATGCAGATGTCCATCGTAAGGTGCTCCTTTCTGTCTGTTTCAGCATTCTTGGATTCCTCGACCCTACAGTTGTTTTTTGACCTGTATCATTCCATCCCTCCATCGTTTTCACCGCTGGTGAGTTCAGAGTTCATGGTTCTTATGAAACCTAATACTAGAAAGCATTTACAGCACCGGGAGAGCCATATCTAGGGACATCATTGATATATGGGCCTGAGATACTGGCCTTTTGATGTAAAATGATGTAGGATGATTCAGAACAGATGCTTATTTTGATAGTATAGTATTATCCCCTAAAGACCAAAAGGGAGGCTGTGCCCAGTTCCTTAGTGCTGGTCGTTTTGGTATCTCCAGTGGTTTCTGAGTGAATTAAGAAGCAGTCCCCATTGGTTGGAAATACTGTGCTGCCCTTCTCTTGCCAGGCCTGTTAGAGACTCTCCAAGTGCTCTCAGTGAATGTACCGTCCTCACTGCCTAGGAGAGAGCCAAGGGATGGCATTGCCATTTTATAGGAGGGAAAGCAACACAGAGTTGAAATGACTTGCCCAAAATCACATGGCAAGTTGGTGCCACATCTGGGAGTAGAACCCAATAGACTGACCCCCGAATCCCATTTTCTATCCACTAGACAAGAAAGGGCCAGTAGCATCAACCCAAAGTAAAGAATTCACATGACTGGATGTTTTCTTTTAAAATATTATTGCCGACCAGCAACCGGGTGATCTGATCCAATAACTGAGTCAGTGCATAGAGCTGCTCACTCTGCAGCCAGACTCAATGTGTGTAAAGCATTCAAATCCAAATACTGGCTCAGTCAGCAAGAGTCCCATGGTAAAATGTTTCTCCCTTGGAAGTTGCTCTGATCTGTGTGTGAATGTGGCAATGTAGGAAGCAGATTCTGTAAATACTTTTCAGATGCTGTTCAGGGAGAAGCCCAGCAAACCATTAAACATCTTGGCTCCAGAAACCTTAAAAATTGGTTATTAACAATGCTGGTCATTACAGGCAAAGAGAGGGAGGGGAGCAACTGACATAGTTCTCTGTTGGTAGATTGTTTCCCTTAAAAGCACTAAATATTTCAGAATTGATACAACTGGGCCAGTTGCTTATGTAGCCCACAGTATTTAAATGCCTAAATATTTTTCCTAGTTAATGTAGACACATGCTGCAATGGAAACATTTCTTTACTCTGGCTGGAGAAGGGAGAATCTTTCTTCAAAAATACGTTTCTAGGAGAGGTAGGACAGAGCTGGTCACTTCATTATCTGGTGCTAGCCAAGTTTGAGATTCAAGCCTCTCTGAAATGTTGAGAGTTTAAAAAAAAATCACGCTGTTAAGCAGGAACCTGAGGGTGCATCTACACATCGGGGCTTACCTTGAAATAAGCCACGCAAATTGAGCTATGTCAATTGTGTAGCTTATTTTGAAATTGGGAGCATTTACACAGCACTTATTTTGAAATAGAGCACTCTTCCTCCAACTTCCCATGCTCCTCATACAATGAGAGGTACAGGAGTTGGAGTAAGAAGTCCTCCAGCTTGACAGTATCTCGACATTATTTCGAAATAACTGCCTGCTGTGTCGACGTGGGCTAAGTTATTTTGAAATAACGTTGCTGTGTAGATGTACCCTTACACAAGTAATTGCTCTGGGCTTTGATCATTAAGTGCGAGGTAGCAAGAACCAGAGGAGCTTTAACAGCAGAGCAGGTAGTTCTTTGACAGGTTGGCAAACTGGGGCTTCCCTTAGTGCAGAGAGTCTATAATTAATTTGCTTGCAATGTTCATAATCCCATTCAGCAGTGTGGCACTGGACTCACTTGCATAACTCCATCTTTGGAATCTACCTTCGGCTTAAATGTAATAGTGGTTGAGACAGGAGCACTCTAATGTAAACAAATGTGCACCTTGCCATTCTTCCTTCTCTGACCCTAGACCAGGCATGTCAAACTTGAAACCTACTGAGGGCCGCACAAACTAAAACTGATAGCTTTCAGGGCCACCAAAGAAAATGTACTTCTATTGGAAAGTTATAATTATTTATTATTATAGATTATGTTTTAAATATATTTTATAATTTTCCATTTGTATTATTGTTTTAATACAATACAGTAATTTGATGTGTAAAATTGTTGTTTGCCCATATAAAATAATTTTTAATTTAAATGTAAATTGAATGTACTTTTTAATATTTTTTTAGATGATACATAACTTGCTTTTTTGAAATAAAAACAAGTATAGACCATGGTTAATCAAATAGAACAGGCATCTGTGAAAATTTCAGATAATTTGTAGGTTTGAGATTTTGCATAAACATAATATTCATGTAATTGCAAAAAAATATATTTATTGATATAAAATTAATATACGTTTTGTGATTTTTATTTGGGAATAAATAAATAAAAAACAAAATGTTAACAAAATATCCCCTCCTCTCCCCCAGAGCCAGGCACTCCCATACTCCCATTCTAACCCAATCCCCCTCCGCTCCCCCAGAGCCCCCCGCCCCCCCGCTCTAACCCAAGGCCTCATCCCTCCCCCAGAGCTAGGCGCACACACCCCTCTAACCCAATGCCTCCCCCCAGAGCCAGGCCCCCACAACCTAATGCCTCGCCCCTCCCCCCAGAGCCAGGCACCCCAACTTAATGCCTCTGCCCTCCCCCAGAGCCAGGCACTCCCAGCCCTCCCCCTTTATCCCTCTTCCCTCCCCCCCCCCACCTATTGCTTGGGTCCCAGAGCCACTGCCGACCCACACATTTCTTCCTCAGGCGCTGGGGCAGCGTGAGCACAGCGGCCAGCTGTGAGCAGGCACTTGATGCCTGTGCAGAGCGGCCGGCCGGCCATGAGCGTGTGCTGGAGCGCAGAGCAGCCTGGCCAGCTGGGAGCAGTCACTGCGGTGCTGTGCGCCGAGCGGCCAGTCGGCCGACTGTGATCTGCACTCAGCCACGTGCTCCGAGCGGCCAGCGGGCCGCACTTTATTCTTTAATAAAAATGTAGTGGCGGGCCGCAAAAAAATGTTGATCAGGCCACGTGCAGCCCGCCAGAGGCCTGTTTGACATGCCTGCCCTAGACCTATTAAACACTCTTCTATGGAGAGGCTGGCAGGCTTTCCTCCCACCACCCATATTGGTCAAGTCCTCCTTTGTTATGCACAACGACAGATGACAGTCAGGTGAGAGAGCACAACCTGCGCTTTTGCTTTCACTGTTTGGGGAAATCCTTTATTTCTGTCACCACATGGCAAAAGAGTGGAGACTGTAATATAGTCATGGAGTTTAAGGCTTGAAGGGCCTTCCAAAACCGGTTATTCATTAAGCCATGAAGCTGGAGAAGCGATCCCCATGCTGCTAGTGTCTTACTCCCTGCTGCTTGTTTCCACTGAATTTCTCCTGGTTTTCTCTTTTCATGGGGAGAACATTTGGAGGTGGTTTTTCAGGTTTTAAACCACACTTTGAACTATAGCAGCTGAGTTTGATTGCTAAGGAGTAAGGAGAACACTTGAATGAACTACTCCCTCTGGAGAGGGCAAACAACTCAGACCATTCCCTTCAGTTGGAATGAAGCCTTTCCATTTTATTCCTTTTGCTTCCTTTTAGGTCTTGTCCTGTTTAGTCCAGATAGCGTCTGTCCGCAGATCCCTTTTTAATAATGCAGAGAGAGCAAAGTTTCTCTCTCATCTCGTTGATGGCGTTAAACGGATACTGGAAAACCCACAGGTGAGCATAGTGCAAGCCAAGTATTTCTTACAGTATTATTTCTACAATTTATTGCATTTGCAACATTTGCTTCCCTAAACTACTCTTCTGTCCTGGGCCCCTCATTACAAAGTAAATGTAGAGGAAGTGACAAAACATCAGAGAAGAACTAAAATGTTTAATGAACTCAATGTGTATAGTTCATTTAAGTGGGAAATTAAAAGGTAAAGGAGAGAATAAACAGTCAGAGGTGAAGGTTTAAGAAGTGCAAACCCCAGGGATGGAAGTGAATTGTTTAGTGTGATATGTATCAAAGTGGAATGAAATATATGGAACAGCTCTGACTCCCATTAAGGCTTGGGAGACTAATGGTGTTGGAGTTCACCCCACTATTGAACAGAGAAGTAAGAGTTTCATTGGACAAAAATGCTGAAAATGTGTTTACAGAAACAATCTTGCACTGAGCAAGAAAGAAAGACTAAGATGATGTCTGTCACCTTTACCTATTTTTCTTCAGTCTCCCACTCCCAATCAAAAGTTCTTAAATATCACTTATTATCTGTGTTGAAAGGAGATAAAAAGAAAGGTTTTCAAGAGTGATACTTGAGTCTAGTCGTTTACACCTGGTGTCGTTTGCCACTGTGACTTGTATGGTCCAGACTAGTGTTTTAGGTAGGTTCCAAGACCTGCCAGTGGTAGGGTGCATTTCAGCTGGGTCATCTATACTGTGTGGCTTTGAGGGATCATACTTTGCACTTACACAGCACAGTCCATGTCAGGATATCCAAGCAATTAGAGGTGGGCAAGCACTACCCCTTCTTTTAGAAATGGGGATCTGAGGCATGGAATGATGAAATGATTTGCCAAATCATGCAGCAAGTCAGTGGGGCCTGGTCCACACTAGGACCTTAATCTAAAATAACCCCTTCCCTCCCCCCCAATCGAATTTGTAAGCAGTGCGTGCACACTACCAAACCCATTATTCCAAAATGAGGGGCCACGGAATTCGAACTCTGTGCTCCTGCTTTTCATGAAGGATAATGCTAATTCAGAACTTGTAAGTCCGAAATAACACTCCGGTGCTACTAATACAAACTAATTGGCCTCCAGGAGGTCTCCTGCAGCTCCCCAGAGTGAGTCCGAGAGAGGCTCTGTTAATGTGGACGCACTGCCTCAGACTCATTTCGATGCTTCCCTGTAGTGAGGATGTGCAAGTTTGAATTTGTTAAATCAGGAGACCAGAAGTCAAATTTAGTAAATTTGAAATAATTTCCTAGTGTACACGTGGCCTGGCAGAGTTGGGAATAAAACCCAGGTCTCTTGACTCCCATCTCCGGGTGCTGATAAACCACTAGACAGTGCTACCTGGCTTACTATTTGACATACTGTTTGTCCTCTTCCTCCCCAGAGTTTGTCAGACCCAAACAATTACCATGAGTTCTGCAGATTGCTGGCACGATTGAAAAGCAACTATCAACTGGGAGAGCTGGTGAAGGTGGAAAACTACCCAGAAGTCATCCGACTCATTGCCAACTTCACCGTCACCAGCCTGCAGGTGGGAACTCCTGACATTTGGCCTTATTGGAACCTCTCACAACGGAGGAGTTCCCCTTCTTTTCAGGAGCTATGCCACTTTGTCAGGCCCAGTAGCAACGAGGCTGCGGCATCCACTCAGGCTTTGTAATGGCAGAGTCAGTATTGATCATACTATGAACCCTGGCTGCAAAGTACTTGAGGGGAGGGTTGTAATTACAGCCCTGGAGTTTTTCCTTGTTCCGTCAGTAGCAGTGGCTGATTCATGGCTCTTTTAGTGTAATGCATCAACCCTTCATTAAAATGTAGTGTAGAGAGTGATTCTATTGCGACTGCCATCAGTATCATGCAGTGTTTTCCGCTGTTGTGCAGCATACAACTACATCTCTGTACACAATAAAATGGCATTTTAAAAATTTTTCCATGGAAACTACTGCACACTGGCAGCTTTGATCTGTAGACCATTGGAGTGTATGTAGCTTTTAGCAATATGCAATGTTGTTAAGATGGCTTGTAAATGAAGGGGTTTAGTGGAGGCAAATAGGAGCCGTTGAATTTTACAGCTTGAGTGAGGATTGGGTGTGTTTGATAGAACAAGAGATTCCCAAGAGAACTGAATAAAACAGTTTAAGATATTAAAAAGCAGGCAAGCTGTGTGTACCTGGCCCCAGGTGAGGGACTAAATTGCATTATTGGTGCTTCATCAAACCAGAAGTGTGTGTTGCAATATTGCCGTTCTGTAATGTAAATGTCAGTAATTCTGCATGTTGCTGTGCTGCTGTGTAACTTCCCTTCAGGACAAATGGAGGGTCTCATTTTCTCATGCAGGAGCCCAGCAGCAGGCCCAAATGGTTTTAAAAAAACCCCTGTTTTACGCCAGGTCTTCAGCATTGAAAGTCTAGTGCAGCAGAGTTTGACAGCCCTTCTCTTGGGACTTCCCCTGAGCTGTGGCACGTGTAGACCACTGACAGGACAGCTCTAGAGAGCCTGTGCATAGCAAGCCCTAAAAGAGATGGAGCTCAGCAGGGGCTGACTCTTGCTCTGCCTGTATTGTCGCAGTACGAGGGCATGGTTTCCTCACTGCGCTGCCATGCTAAGATGAATGAGGAGAGAAAGAAGCAAGGCTGTTTGGATTGAGGGAAGGCCAACCCTGCAAGCCGGTATTTTCAGACCTATACTGGGGCCTGAAGGCTTCAGCTCAGCTCCATCTCACGCAAGCTTATTTTGGCATATCTCTGGTTCCTTTGCTGAACAGTTCTCTTCCTTTAGGCACTCTTGGAATTCTGGGGCTGATTTAAATTCAGTGCTGTAAAGGAAAACAGAGCATTAAAGCATCCTGGGTAAACCCCTGACAATCTAAGTTGCTCTCCTACTGGCAAACGGTTCAAGACAAACGTAACATTCTGCAAGATCCTAAACTCACTGGCTTCCTTTGCTTTCTCTGTCTTGGTACCTGCAGCACTGGGAGTTTGCGCCAAACAGCGTACATTATCTCCTAAGCCTGTGGCAGCGGCTGGCAGCATCTGTGCCATATGTTAAAGCCACAGAGCCGCATATGCTAGAAACATACACTCCAGAAGTCACGAAAGCATACATCACGTCCAGGCTGGAGTCTGTGCACATCATACTGAGGTAAGGGAAGCCTGAAAAGGCACAAGCATTTCTACTTCAGTACCTACAGCACATAAGGGAAAATTTTGCAAGGGTCTTTGGTAGGGATGTAAAATCCTATTTAATTGATTAACCAATTAAATGTAGCGTTTAACCGGCTCACTGATTAAGGGGAGGCAGGCAGGGGGCTGCTCCATCCCGGCTGGGCTGAAGGCAGGCAGGGGGCTGCTCCATCCCGGCTGGGCTGAAGCGCCCCTGTCCGCAGCTGGCCCTGTGGTGCTGGAGCAGCCTCCTGCCCACAGCAGGGCGAGGAGCTGCTCCAGCACTCACTGGTTAACTGGAACCAGTAACCTTTCACATCCCTAGTTTTTGGAATTAGATGCATAGTATTGACGCCAGCCCTAGGATGTTTTGCTTTGTCAGTGAAATGTCTCGGGAGGGATGTGTCATCCTTTTATATTTGCAGTATATTTTAATTAGAGTTAATTTATTGGATGGAAGAAAACCAAAATATGAAAGTTGGGAAACACTAAAGCACAATGACAACCAAATGCCGTAATACTTGGTATTTCTTAAACACATAAAGTGATTTGTTTACAGCCCTGGGCAAATATTGTCATAAGCCTGTGATGGCCCTTTCAGTTCTATTAGTCCTGTGCCCATAAAACAAGAGGACACTAGTGATGAACACTCGGTTGTATTCCATCAGTCTGTGCAGTGCTCCGTCATGAGAGCTACCAGAGGCAAAGATTCAGATGATCAGGTTTTAAAATAGCCGTGTGCCTAGGAGAAGTGTCTTCCATGGGGGAAATAAGCTTGTTGAGGGTCAGGCTAGCACGGGTACTAAGCTTCCTTTATAATGCTGTTTTCTGCCCATGCAGAGACGGTTTGGAAGATCCACTAGACGACACCGGCCTTGTGCAACAGCAGTTAGATCAGCTGTCCACTATTGGCCGGTGTGAGTACGAAAAAACCTGTGCTCTACTGGTGCAGCTCTTTGACCAGTCAGCCCAGACTTACCAAGAGCTGCTACAGAGCGCCACCGCCAGCCCCATGGACATCGCCGTGCAGGAAGGTGAGTGCAGTCCAAGAGCAGTGGCCAGGGAGCCCTAGTCAGTTTGCCCCTTTCAAAAAACTACAGCTCCAGAAGCCTAATTCCCCCATTGAATCCTGTCCAGAGAGATGCACTCCTACAGGTATTCCCTTGAGAAAATGAGCAAGGGGCTTGGACATATTCAGCCTCTTTTATAGGGGTATTATGGTTTCATTAGAGGGCCAGGTTTTTACTTTAACTCCTCTTCCCTGATGGACCACTGATGTTGCTGGACCAGAGAGTCCTGGACCACGGAGTTTCAACCTGTGCAACTTCAGATGGTGAGGACTTGAATGTGTCTCATACCAGCCTTGTGAGCTTTCAGAGAATGAGTATTCCTCATTGCACGTATGCAATGTTTCCAAAAGCCTACAGAACTTGGTCTTGTATTAAAGGAATGTCAGGGGGTGAGGGTGATCTTATGAGGAGAGCACACTGCAGCTAGAAACAATGCTCTGAAGCAAATAGGCCACAGTTCTGATCCTGGAAATTGTACCTATCTTCCACTAAGTGGAGAAACAAGTAATACAGGTTGAACCTCTCTAGTCCAGCACCTTCGGGACCTGACTAAGGATGTTAAGTAGAGGGTAATTGACTAATCGAATAGTCGATGCATTTTTGCATTGACTATTTGATTAGTCAATAGGGTGCCTCTGCCTTTGAAGTGTAGCGCTCCCAGCATCCGGCTCCTCGCAGCATTTCAAAGCAGCATCGCCGTGCGGCGCCTGGGGTCAGCTGGGGACTCAGCTGATTCCGGGCTCCATGTGGTGCTGCTGCTTTGAAATGCTTCGAGGAGCCTGTCACCGGGCTCTCTGTGGCATTCAAAGTGGCAGCGCTGCAAGGAGCAGCTGACCCCGGGCTCCATTTTGACATACCCCCCTGTTCCTCCCCCACCCTTGCTGCCTCTATTAAATAGAGGCAGGAAGGGGGGGGAAGTGACAAGCAAATGGACAGTCTTCTAGTCCTTCACCTCCCAAGACCTGACCAGTGCTGAACCAGAGAATTTTCTGAATCACAGAAGATCGATGTTGTCTAGCAACATCACCAACACTTCTACTACTTGCTGGGCTCTTAGAAGACATTTAGGGGTAAATTAGAGCTAAATAACAGCACAGAACATGGAGAGCCAGGACTGGTGGCTGTAAACAAACTTTATGGGACTACAGGAAACTCGGCCACACCCATGATAAGTGGACACCCAGCTGGAATCATGCTGGACCATGGATGTTGCCGAATCAGAGAGTGCTAGACTACAGAGGTTCAGCTGGTACCCACGTAACTGTAGCTTCTTGATTGGTAGAATAAAATAAGCTCTTTTAAGCTTTCTTCATGAGCCTTGGCTTTGCTGGAGAAAAACCCAAAGAAGCCCTTTCTCTCACCACCATGTTGCCTGTCAAGTGTTTGTTTCTGATGTTATCTGTTGGCTTCAGGGCGTCTGACGTGGCTCGTCTATATCATCGGGGCAGTGATTGGTGGCAGGGTTTCGTTCGCCAGCACAGATGAGCAGGATGCAATGGATGGCGAGTTGGTTTGTCGGTAGGCATGCTGAATGCTTTCTAGCTACGCTAAACACTGTCCTGTTCTTGTGGCTGCGGGGTAGTAATTCTCTTGAGGTTGTTCTCCCATCCCTCTTTTTTTTCTTCTGACTATAAATAACTGGATGGAATCGGCCCTCGTGAACAAAGACATTGATAGCACCGGCTAGACTCACTGAGCAAACTTCTGTTGGGATTTGTTTAGACCTAAATGTCTATATCTGTTTGGCAAGGGATCTAAATAATCAAAGGGGAGAGTATGGAAGAGTGGAATTTTTCCTACTTGTTTAAACACTCGCTTCAGAGTAGAACCCAGTGTTTCTTGATTCTTTTTGGGGCTAAGATATTTTTTTTTTATATGAACCAAAATGGCTTTGACGGTACATATCTTGTGAATACCCCAATTTCCTACTGCAGATGGAATTCTTACACAGGGAGGCACTTGCACATTTTTTGTAGCCAGAACTGTAATCACAGTTGCTGATTTGTTTGGTATGGGTAATTAATATGCAGTGTATGGCTCTTAAACAATCCTAAGATAAGCAAAATTCCATGTAGAACATAAGCCTAATTCTGCTTCTCTGGGATCAAACAGGAAAAAGAGGACTTAATCTGAGACTTTATCAAAGTTGGTCATGTGAACTAGGGATGTTAAATTTCGATTCATCAGCTAATCAAATAGTCGATAAGGGGTGGGGTGGAGGACTTGCCATCCCGGCTGCACCTCTGCCTTTTAAATGTAGCAAGTGCCGCCCACAGCTCTTACTGCATTTAAAAAGGCAGAAGAGCAGTGACGAACCCGGGGCGAGCGGGGACTCAAGCAGTCCCTGCTCGCCCCGGTTCCGACTGCTGCTGCACGTCAAACACAGAAGCACGGCAGTTAGAACCAGAGCAAGCGGGAACTGCTTGCGTCCCCACTCGCCCCGAGTTCCCCGCTGTGCCTCTAGCTCCCCTGCCCCCCCGGGGAGATGATTCTAGGGGGAGCCGGCTTTTAAGCCAGCTCCCCCCAGCACCGGCTCCTGCCCCCCCAGCTGCCTCTGATACAGAGGAAACAAGGGGAGGGGGTGGAGGATGTGACTAGTGGAGCAGTGACTCAACTACTTGATAAGCCTAGGCTTATTGGGTAGTCGACTAGCTGCTTACATCCCTATTCTCAGGCATGCGGAGCTTGGAAATTATACCATCTGCCTGATACCACTTTTCTGCTCTCCCTTCTCATTGTTCAGCCAGGCCAGTGTTTCTTGTCCTCCTGGAGCGGTTGGTAGATCTGTCACTTTTTCCTCTTTCTCTCCCTTCAGGGTATTGCAGTTGATGAACCTGACAGACTCTCGCCTGGCACAGGCTGGGAACGAGAAACTGGAGCTTGCCATGCTGAGCTTCTTTGAGCAGTTCCGAAAGATCTATATTGGAGATCAGGTGCAGAAATCCTCCAAGGTAATTCCTTCTCTCCTGCAGCCTGGAGGCATTGCTGGCTCCAGTAATGCCTTCACTTATTTTGGTATATGAGCTGCTAGATCTTAATTTGCTCTTGTGTTATAAGAGAAGCTTATCAGAAGCTCCCATCCCTCCTGCTTTCCACATACCCAGTTTTACACTTACAGCTTCAGCAGTACACTTTGGCACTGCTTTTCATTAAGATGTCTGATTAGGGCACTACTCTAGGACTTGGAGGACCTGGGTTCATCTCTCTGTTCCATCACAGGCTTCCGGTGTGACCTTGGGCAAGTCACTTAACTTTGCCGTGCCTCAGTTTCCCATCTGAATAATGGTAGATAATAGCCTTGCCCTGGTTCACAAGAGTATCAAAGGGGAAAAATGCATTAGGAGCCGAGTGCCTCACAGTGCTTAGGAGAATGGGAGCTATAGCAGTACCTCAGAGGTATTAGGGCTGGGGTGGGGTTCGGATGTTTAATTAAAACTTACTGGATTGTTTCCTAGACATTCTGAAAATCCTCTAGACGTGGCACTGAGGTGAAATGTGATGTGTTGGCTGCCTAAGAGGGCAGTTTTTGCAGACAAGGGAGGGTTAATGAAAGAGAGCCCCTCTCAGTTTTCCTGCTATGTCTCTCTCTCCCTCCCCCCCCCCCCCCCCCCCCCCCCCCCCCCAACGTACACTGGATGTTAACGTTGGTGTACTTGGTTCTTAAAGGGAGTTGAGAGAAACTGTCCCATTTTCAGTCATTCTGATAACCCATAATTCCCGATTGGCCAGGGACGTGGGTTAAAGCCCCAGTGAGACACTCAAGCTTCTGGAGCTGCAGGGGGCTTGGGAGTGTGTCAGATCCCATGGATATGAAGTTGGGAGTTTGTTGCACTCTGCTCATAGCGGTGTTAGTGTCAGAGCTCTGGGGCTGCCTCTTCAGAAAGAAAACGAATGCCCCGATTTTGTATGTAGCATCTCTCGCTGCTGAGAGCCCAGCTGGGGATGAACTTGTCTGGAATGAAAAAGAGGATGAAAATCTTACAGGTCAGCAACGTGTTCTGCTCTTGTTAACCTGTTATCCCATGTAGAGTAAGGGTCTGGGTAAGAATGTGAGTGCCTAAGGGCAGGAACCTTCTCTGGGTCAGTGCAGCACGGAAGAAAATGAAGAGCTATCATGCCATTTCATAAAAGTAGGCTGGGGATCAAACGTTCTCCCTGCTTAACTGCTTGGAGGCCCTAGTGTTCAGGGAAACAAATTAGCTATTTTTAAATTCAGGCTGCGTCCCCAGTAGAGTCCTACCTTCTTCCAGCAAAAATGCCACTAATTCCATTGGTGGCTTGTTAACTTTTATGTTGCTCTTTCCCCTCCAGCTGTACCGCCGTCTCTCCGAGGTCCTGGGATTGAATGACGAGACCATGGTCCTGAGCGTCTTCATAGGGAAAATGTAAGTAGTTCTGCTTGCAGGCATCAGGGATCCCAGGAGTAACTGGGACAACCTCACTATAAGAGAGTGTTGTTCAGACTGAGAGAGGAGCCTCTGGCTATTGGAGGGCATTATAGGCTGTGGCCAGAGATTTAGGTCCTGTACAGCATCCAGGATTTATGTATTTTACTGCGTCATGGAGACACACAAATGGAATCCCCTGCAGCTACATCAGGATAATGGATCCTCTTTTCAGTGCCCCCTTAATTGGGCTTCTGCCATCATCGTTACAAGGGGCAATCTCAGCTATCGTACATCGCCACGTCATTATTGCTAATCACAACCTTAGAGACCACTGTGGGGAGGGGACTACAAATAGCAGTAGGCAGTTCAAAATAGCGCCAGTACCATTCTTAAACCTCTTCCACTTCACTAGACTGCCCCCTCGTGGCCTGTTGCTTAGGAGCTTCCTCTGGATTGAACACGTCGGCTAGGTTTTGTCATGTCTTTCTGGCCGTCCCCGTTAGACTCTGAACCCCTTCCATACCTCCAAGGCTGAAGCCCAGTGCCGTGCGCCTGGATGCACATGGCCACTGGCTTCCTGCACTGCTCTAGCGTCTTTTTTGCCTTGGTGTACGAGGTGCCTGTCCACTCTTGCCCATCCACAAGGGGTTACATGGCTCTCCTGGAAGAAGCAAGGGCTACTAGAATTCTGCAGCTGACAGTGGATGGTGCAGGTGCAGAGTTGCATAGTCTGCATGTTGTCACTGCCGCAGAATTCTCTTACCCTTGCTGCAGAAATCAGCCCTGGAGTGCCACAGAATTCCAAGGGCCTGGGTATGGGCCAGTGTAGCTTGGGACCCAAGTAGTGAAGATTATCTGAAGGATAATTTTCTAGTCAACCAAATGTAAGTACAGTAATTTTATACCAATCTTTTGTGGCTTGTGATGTCTGTGACTTTTTGGAGGGTGGAGATGGAATTGGGTGACGTTTGATGGACAATTCTACCTTGCAACAAAGGAGAGTCAAACCGTCCCTCTGACCTGTTGTTCTTCTCCTTTCCTGTAGCATCACCAACTTGAAGTATTGGGGTCGATGCGAGCCAATCACCTCCAAGACACTGCAGCTTCTCAACGATCTCTCCATTGGATATCCTTTTCTGTAGAGAGCCCTGGGCGTGTCACGCACTCACAGTGGAATTTGGGGGACGCGACACCAGTGTGTTCAGATGAAATGGGAGCATTTTGCATAAGTTCATTAGCTCGGTGGATGGCAATAACTAATCTCCAGTAGGTCTGTCAATTCGCTGGCAACTTCCTAGAGCTGGAGAGCGGCATCTCCAGACAAAAATTCCAGCCACGTAATATTGGGCGCGACTGTCGTTTCCACTCTCCCAGGTTTGTGCTGTGATTCCATGTGAACTTGGCTTATTTTAAAAAACAACCCCCCAGATTTGCATTTTTCCACACAACCCCGAAATACCTTAATACACAAGAGTGGCTGCACTGGATCAGACCAAAGGTCCATCTAGCTCAGTATCCTGTCTTCTGACAGTGGCCAAGGCTAGATGGCCCCAAAGGGAATGAACAGAACAGAGGCTAGGGACACTGTTTCTATCCATTCCGGCTAATAACCGTTGATGGAGGACCTACCTCCATGAATTTAGATCTTTTTGAACCCTGTTCAAGTCCTGGATGTCACAACATCCTCTGGCAAGGAGTTCCACAGGTTGATTGTGCATTACATGAAGAAGTACTTTTGAGTAGCCAAGAGAGCACAGACCTTTTCACCTGGTTGCAAAGAGGCCCAGTAGAGGGCTGTTATATTGTCAACTTTATAACTAAGGATTATGGCTGCTTCGTATCTTATAGCCCACAGCCTTCGTTTGTGTGCTGCCGAGGCATTGAAGACCATAGTACAGGTTGGGGTTACCTCTTCCTTCCAAAATAAGTTGAAAATGAAGTGGGATTCTGCAGTGGGGTGAAATGTGCAGCTTCCTCTTTCAAAGCAGAATAGATCCAGTGCACTCTAGAACTCGTAATGCATGATAGCAGGATCCACACAGACACTTACAGCATGGAAGGCTATTATAGATTGACACTCCAGCTTGCTGTGCACCAACTGTTTGTATAGACGAGTCTTGGGTAATAGGAGTTGGTTAGGGAAAAAACGGTGGCTGAGAAAATTCACAGGGCCTGAAAGCATTATGTAAAACGTGTACGTACTCCGGAAAGCATTCCCTTGTATGCGCTTTGCAGGCACTTGGAACCATCCAGGGACTGGCTGGTTCTGCTTGCTGTTTCCTTAACACCCTTTCTACATACAGTAGTGTTAGGAAACTGGTGAAACTGAGCGCAGTACAGTTCATGCTGAACAATCACACGGTAAGTCTTTCATTCCCTTCCAGCCTCTCTTGTAACAAACTCTTACATGCAGGTGCCTGTAGGCAGAAAAAAAGCAAGAACCAGTCCTTTATGTTCTCTCATGCAGGCGCTCTTCTGAAGTGTAACTGCAGGTTTCTCGAATGCTTGCTTCACAAGAGACTGTTACGATGATGATCTCCATTCTCTGCCTCTTTCTTAAGCCTCTACTTTAAATCCAGGATGTCAGAATTATATAGTCCCTCTCAGCCAAATGATTCCTGCTTCTGTACAAAGATAATACAGGAATCAGTCTCTCTCTTTTTTTTTTTCTCTCTCTCTCTCTCAAAGACACTCTGTCACACCCCTCACCGAAATACAACTAATTCTGGCTAAGAATGTGTGGAGCTGTCAGGCCCTGCTTTGGGAATTTCAGGGAGATGGCATGCAATAACATTCTAACATCCTGGTCACATTTCTATCTAATAGACTATCCTACCTTTAGGAAAAAGGTCCAAGGGATGTTTAGCTGCCGCAGGGACCAGGACACAGACTTACAGGTCTGCCCGTACGGGTGGTCCTCCAGCAATGCAGTATGTTCTCATGCAGTTCTGGGGTATTGACTCAAAGATAATTTTCAGAATCAACACTAGTTATAACAGCACTCGGGTTCTCTCTGGAGGGCCCTGGATCTGGTCCTTTACTGGAAATTAATCAATAATATTGCATTAAAGTGTTCTCCTGGCTTCCACTGGGAGGAAATATCAACAACAGGTGGCTGGTTATGACGACACCTAGAAATCCCCAAGAGAGAGGCAGATCTAGTGGTTAGAGCAATGGCCTGAAAATCGGGGCTCCTGGGGGGGTCTATTCCTTTTACACACACTCGCTGTGTGGCCTTGGCTACCCTTTTACCGTCCCCATTTTACATATGGGGAAATTCATCTCTCTCTTTGGAGGCAAAGCAAGACTTAAGTGATTATAAAGCACGGCAGAATCCTCAGACAAAAAGCAAAGGATGCCTGTTAACCGTATCTCTGTAATACCCGGGAGAGCGGCCCTCTAGTGGCTTTGTTTTTTGAGGCTAGCAGCAGAAGTAAAGTGCTTAGCAAAGCAAACAGTGGCTCAGTCCTGCCAAGGCTCTTGAAAGAACAGAGTACGAGTCCAAGCAATCCCGCGGGCCTCTAACCAATGAGCCTTGTAACCCGGCCACTCACTGTTAATTTTGCTTTTTCATTGACAGAGTGAGCACTTTTCATTCCTGGGTATTAACAATCAGTCCAACCTGACTGACATGCGATGTCGGACTACTTTCTACACTGCACTTGGGCGCCTCCTCATGGTGGACTTAGGTACTGCACCCCATTCTTACAGACCTGAGAGGAGCGGGGAAGTTGGGTTGCCAGCTTGTACACAGGGCTCTTAAACGTTCTGCTTACTTTCCCTGTGGAAGGTGATGGCTTCGCCAGTAAAACGGCAGATGCCCCACCAGGAAGGGAGAGGAGTCTTGAGGGGGAGGGATTGCAGTGATAGTCTGTACTCGTAAGAGAGAGAGGCAGGCCACTAATAGGGCCAAATTTTCCTTCACGAGCTGACTCTTACAGACAAATCCACGTGCAGTCTTGATTCTGCAAAGTTCTCTCTGCACCCCCAGTCTTTTGTCCCTGGCAGGGGTTGATAAAAGTACCATCTTTAGCCAGAGGAACGCGGGCTCCCTCAAATTAGTGCCTTTCTTTCACTTCCCAGCACTGTGCTGTGACATGTGGCATCTGGGTGGAAGTTGCCAATTTCCCTCTTGCTTCTCTTTCAGGGGAAGATGAGGATCAGTATGAACAGTTCATGCTGCCCCTCACTGCTGCATTCGAGGCCGTGGCACAGATGTTCAGCACAAACACTTTCAATGAACAAGAGGCAAAAGTAAGTCTGAACTGAGCGAGACAAAATCTTGGGTTAATCGGTGCCTTGTGACTCTGTCGGCACTCCTTTTCCAACAGGGGCCTTGTCACCCATGACCTTAAAGCGCTAAAAAAGAAGTTTGATTAATTCCCAGTGTTTGGGAGGTGGTAGCCACGGTTGGGGAGACCCTGATCTCTTGGGGAGAGGAAAAATGATCGCTAGAAGGGATCTAGACATTTGGGGAAGGGTCTCCTGCATCCAGGATAGCTGTGCGGCTTTAATCAGTGACGCTTCTCAGTACCCTCCCTGCCTTGGCTTAACTTGGGTGCAGTCCTGTTGCATAGGGAAAAGGAATGTCCAATTTTTGAGACCAGAGGCCACCAAAGAAACACTCCTTGCCTCTTGGTTGGAAGGGTGATGGGCTAGTGGAGGCGGGGGGGAGTGTCAGAGAGTGTCACTTAACATGTACTGTATCTCTCCCTTCACAATTTAGAGGACGTTGGTCGGCCTTGTGAGAGACCTGAGGGGAATAGCCTTTGCCTTCAATGCCAAGACCAGCTTTATGATGCTGTTTGAGTGGATGTATCCTCACCCTAAACAAATCCCCCTGGCCACAACAGAGGACTAAAGGCTTTAGCCACCTGTACAGTAGAATGGAGGGATGAGTGGTTCAGGGCTGCTGCTCCCAGAATTCTAGGACCACCGGGCTGTCTAATCCAGCTCCCCTGCCAAGACGCGGGGTTTGAACCCTTGGAGCACCTGGTTCATTCTGCATTCCATTAACTCTTGGTTTGTAGCTCTCTTTATAGGCAAGAAAATTGGCAGCTCCTGTTGCATCTCTCTCAAGCTTTGAGAGAAACTCCTTTGGGAGCCCTGTTTGTGGCTTGGTGTATTGCATCCTGCCACAAAGGAGACTAGAAATCAGTTCTAAGGCTTAGGGTTGAATTCTACATGGGCCTAAAAGCACTAGGCACCCAAATTCCCCTGGCTTACAGTGGCAGTTGGACACCTAGCTCCTTTAGGCGGTTCTGAAAATGCCACCCTACACCTCTTGCTCTCTAGAGCTGGCAGGAGCTGGGAAGTAACCTGTTCACCTTGGGGACCTCCAAGTGAGGCTGATCAAGGAGTAACATATGGCCTCCAAGGGTGTGTCTACACAGCAAAGTTATGCAAGCGTCTGCATAGCAATTCCGTTATTTCGAAATAACGGACGACTTATTCCAACTTCTGTAAACCTCATTCTGCGAAGAATAATGCATATTTCGAAATAAGGCGTGTGTAGACGCTCCACTGCTGCTATTTCGAAAGAGCCCCTCACCAGGGCTAATTTATTCCTCCTGGAGCTCTAAATGGAGAGAGCACGTCTACATTAGGGAAGCCTGCCTCGGACTCATTTTGAGTCTCCCCTGCAGTGTAGACATGCTATTTCAAAATACGCTATTTCAGAATAACTATTCCGGAATAGCTTATTCCGAAATAACTGTGCAGTGTAGATGTAGCCCAAGTGTCTGTTGTGTTCTTCCTGGTGGAGGCTACATGCCCTTAACGTGGGTCAGGTGGCTTGGAAAATGTGTATGTACCGTGATCACAGCTAGCTTTGGCAGCAGTGGATGCAGGCAATCCTGTTATTTCCCCCAAGATTTTTTCAGCCATGGATTGACGTTTTTGTACTAACTAAATGAATGTTCCTAGCCAAATAATCGGTTAAATGGAAACAAATGACTGTTCTCCTGGAAAGTAAAACTATAGGCCCAGACTAAACTGTTGACCTTTTCTTCACAACTAAAACAAGAAAGCTCCTTAGCTTCTGAATTGCAGCTATCCATCCTACATGCCAATTCTACAGCGGGCGATTGAATTGTGGTACCACGACCCAGCCTGCACTACACCTGTGCTCAAACTGATGGCGGAGTTGGTGCATAATAGGTATGAGACTCCAACATCCAAAAGCAAATGGGAATTCCTGTCTCTTCACTGTCTCACCCTTTAGTTTGGGGCTTGAAAATATTCTTTGCAGCCCTGTCATGTCTCTTCTATTTCCCTCTGTTTATGCTTTGCAAGTTGCCCTTAAAAAAAAAAATTAAAAAAAAAAAAAAAGCAGCCACTCTTTTTTAGCAAGGAGGCAAATATAATAGCTCACATGTGACTTATGCATTATGACCGGTTGAATCAAAGAGCTGTCCTCCGTAAGCTCTGAGCAGAAGAGAATGTGTAAAGGGACAAGCTCAGAAACTGCTTGTTGGAGTACCTCTTTCTGGAACCCATCACCATAACGTCCGAGAAATTTACGTTAATTTAAAAACATGCAGTGAAAATGAGTTCTGCGCCATGTGGTGGTCAGATGACAATGGTTCTTTTTGCAAGCAGATTGATTTCTCTCTGCCATTGTTCAGAAAGGTTGGAAGCTGCCTAATGTGGGAGTGAAAGATCGCCAGACTTTGGCTCTGGGGTACTGCCAGATGAACAGAGCTCTGTATGCAAGAGCACTGCTAAGCGTTGTTGTAGCCGTCCAAGAAGGAAATTAGACTTGAACAGACACACAGTGGCTTTAATATTCTCAAGGATCCATACTGTGCTGCTCTTTACCGTAGACAAAAGATTTATGGAAGGACAAATCCTCAGACTTTGACATCAGAAGGGACCACCATGATCGTCCAGTGACCTCCTGCACACTATAGGCTGCAGACCTCACCTCGCCCCATAACCTCTGGATCAGTTACTGAAGTAGAATCCTAGGGCTGGAAGAGACCTCGGGAGTCATCGAGTCCAGCCCCCTGCCCAAGGCAGGACCAACCCCCACTAAATCAACCAGCCAGGGCTTTGTCAAGCCAAGACTTAAAGTCCCCGCAGCTATTGAATCTCCCCTTATGAGGTGAGAGCTAGACAAAAAGATTCCCTTCCTGTGCTTCCATTTGAAAACATCTTCGCGTGGAGGGAAGCAGCCTATAGAATTGCTGAGTGCCTACATCATGTGATGGACAGGCAGTAGTCCCAGCACTGCGAGGCCTTGCTGGAAGGCTGGATTCCAAGATGCTCCTTGTGTGTCGGTATACACGGTGTACACAGTCACAGCAGTTATTGCTGAGCTGGGTTTTCTGGCACGTGTGAATCTTGCTAGTCTTAAGATTTGTGACATACAGGCCTTTTCTTTGGAGCCAGCGGCTCTGTGGCAATGTTCTGTCCTGTATGGCCTAGTGCCACCGTTACACCTGCCTGGGGCAACCATCCGAGCTCCCGCAAGTGGCCCTTAACACAAGGGTGCCACAGCATAGATCAGCAGAGCAGGCTGGCACACCTTGTCCTTTTGCGCTCCTGTGTGAGCAGCGATGAGTTGACTCGGCTCTGTTCTCCCTTCTAGGTCCCAAAGGCTGCAGTTCGATGTGTCCTCGCCAAACGGCATCCTGCTCTTCCGGGAAACAAGTAAAATGATAACTACATATGGTGAGTCCCCGGCTTCTGCCCTGACGTAGCTCCTCGCCTCTGGTCACTCGGTGGTGCCCTTGTCACTGCTGCCCGGGGGCTTGAGGAGGAGACGGGTGGGATGCAGGGTGAGGTAACTTGGAAGGTTCTTACTGAGATAAAGGAGGAGTCTCTCTAAGGCCTGATGCTAGACAAGCAGGGGTGAGGGCTCGGGAGTCTTGCATGGCATGGAGAAAGGGAGAGGATAGCACATAGGTCTTCGGGTGGAGGCCCAAGCAGCAGCTGTGCTGAGCTGCACATGAGCAAAGGCCTTTCTGTATGGAGTTGGGGGTTCCTTCAGGACTGGATCCTACCACTAAGGGGAGCCATTAACACTGCCCTGTTCCACCCCGCAAAGCCACTCGCATTCAGCCAGGCAGACCAAGTCATAGAATCCCAGGGCGGGCAGAGACCGCAGGAGTCATCGAGTCCAGCCCCTTGTCCAAAGCAGGACCAGCCCCAACTCAATCATCCTGTCCAGTTCCCTCGCAGTCCCCACCGGCGTGGTGTGAGCATAGTGGGGTAAAGAGCCATGCTGCTAACCAGTTCCTGTTGGGACACATGCATCATAGAACAGGGCACGTGGCCCCTCTAAGCTTTGCTCACAAAATCGGCCCAGAGTTTCAGCACCAAGTGTCCATTTTTTTTCTCCATGGTCACTCACACAACTTTGCTGCCCCCTCCCCAACCCCCGTGGCCTTCTCCAGGGCAGTAACACACTGAGATGGGAGCTGGGATACTAAGTCTCTTTCTGTGCTTGCGCAGGGAATCGTATCCTAACACTAGGGGAGGTCCCAAAGGATCAAGTCTATGCCTTGAAGCTCAAGGGGATTTCCATCTGCTTCTCTATGCTGAAAGCTGCGTTAAGCGGCAGCTACGTCAACTTTGGTGTCTTCCGTCTGTACGGGGATGATGCACTCGACAATGCCTTGCAAACCTTCATTAAGCTCTTGCTCTCCATCCCGCACAGCGATCTTCTGGTAAGCCAGCCCGCCTGTGATTGACCACAAGACCTCCTCTAATCCCAAACGATGTGCTAGCGGCGGAGCCCGTTCCCTGTGTGCCGACTTAGTCAGCGGATACGCTGTTTTCTGCTGGAACATCCGCTTTTCGGTCTCTCAACAAAGGGCAATTGTAGGTCGTGCCCAACGGCCCACACTATTGGCTAATGACAATTCCATGATACAATGCCTGTGAATGTGTGTCCCTATGAAATGATTCTTCAGGGCACGTCTATGCTTGCTGGAAGACCGACGCTCCAGAGAAGGTGGTTCTAGCGTTCGATTTAGTGGGTCTAGTATAGACCCATAAATGGAATGCAGAGGGCAGCTCCCACCAGTTTCCACTACTCCTCCTTTGGTGAGGAGCAAGGAAAGCAGACGGGAGCGTTTGCTGGAGCTGTGTAGCTCAAGCCGACTTTCCAGGCCCAGTGTAGACCTGTCCTCGGTGTCTTGCTCCTGAGACAGCTGCTCCTCACTCTGACAAACAGGAGCTCTGCTTGTCCCATCCCCTCCCCATAAGCTGCCCTGATGTAGTCAGAGGCCAAAGTGAAAAACCAGCTGCACCGTAGCGAGGGAGACCCTGGAGTTTGGGTGTTTGTCGTAGGGATGTCTAATGACAAGTGCCATCAGCACCAATGCTGAGCCCCGGAGTTGCTGAGCTTGAAAGAGTTAATTTGACAACAGGGAAGTGCCAACCTTCTAGGCTGTCTTTCCCTTTTCCAAATGTATCTAGTGTCCCTCCCAGCTGCCCCAGCCCCTGCCAGGTCCCCTTACACACCATGATCTCCCTCTGCTCTTGAAAAGCAGACAGGGCAGACTTGTTGAAGCTGGGACAAGGGCCAGGGCTGCTGACTGGCTGGTATCCATTGCATAGCATCTCTCTGTGCTCTTCAGCAGAGGGGCTCAGACTCCAAACTGCAGTAAGATCTGCCTGGAAGGAAAGGTGGATTAAAAGGGGGAAGGGTGCAGCCTGGGGAATTGAAATGGTGACTTTTGAAGGACTGTCTGAACCATACAAATGAGTGAGCTCATGCCTTCCCCCAGGGTTTTGCTTACCAAGGATTCTGAGCGAGCTGGAACTACTGAATATTTACCACAATCTGCTGCATGCCCAGAGCCCTATATGGAAACAGCCCCGTTCCTCCTCACCAGCCCCATTTCCCTAGGGGGCTTGCGTTACCCTCTTCCCTCCTGGCATCAGGGGCGTTGGCAAGTCTCTGTAGAGCAGTGACCCAAATAATCCCTTCTCTGAAAAACACTTCATGCAAACGGAGACTTTCCCTTCCCCGGTGAGGCCGTGGGCAGAACTCAGCACATCAGCAATCCGAACAGTCTTGTTAAGGCCAGCCCCATGCCCGTCTTCTGGGCAAGCCTAGAGTACAGTGTTCTCTGCTTATTTCAGGGCTTGTAAAAGACCCCATCACCTGAGCCCTGACTGCCTGTGCTGATGTGTCTGACCACAGTGTCTGCGGGGTTGGTGAGAGTTTGCATTGTTACCCAGGCCTGGGCACTCACTAGACTTCCTACAACAGCCAATCCGGACCCCAAGGGCTCACGTGGGGTTTTCTGACTGGTACGTTGCCACTGACCCACCAGAGCAGAAGGCCGAATGTCCAGCCGACTAATCCACCAAGCCAAAAACTAGATGGAAAAGAGATTCCAGCATTACATTAATGAAAGAAACGTGGCTGGATCCACGTGTGTGATGCTGAGAGCACATAATGGTGATGACCTAAAAAATGTAAATGTAGAGCACATATGTTGTCCATGGGGAATGTTTGCATAAATGCTAAGTGAAGTAGACTCTCTCCAGGAGCAACATCCAATTGGTTGAAAAGTGGGTTGAAAGGGATGCGATTCAACTTGCTTTGCTCTGAAGAAGTCTTGTGCTTGACTCTGAATTAACTGTTAGACCCTAAAATCTCTTCCCTCTCTTTCTCTCTGCAGGATTACCCCAAACTCAGCCAGTCCTATTATTCCTTACTGGAAGTTCTCACCCAGGACCACATGAACTTTATAGCCAGTCTAGAGCCCCATGTAATCATGTATATTCTTTCTTCCATTTCAGAAGGTCTCACTGCACTAGGTAACTAGCGATATGCTTTTGGGGCACATAAAATGGGCTCTCTGGGGAATGAGAAGATGGAGGATTTTAGTAAACTCTAGTTTACGTTTATACTAATTTTAAGAACTATTTATGATGCAGATTAAGGAGACTTTAATTTCCTTGGCACAAAATGATTGAATAAGATAGTCCCTAGAGGCCACCAGAGACAGCTGTCCCCTGCATGGCATTGCTCACACTCACTCTCTGTCCTGAGGAGCTCTCAATTTAAATAGACAAGAGATGAGAGTTTTTGTCCCATTTTAGAGCTGGAGAACTGAGGCACAGAGAGGTTAAGTGACTTATCCAAGGAGGTAGAGCTGGGATGGGAATTGAACTCAGAGCAGTGCCTTAACCCAGGACAAAAATAGAGGCACATGGTCTATAAAGATGGTTGGAATGAGTCCACGGAGGAGAACATGAGGACATCTATGAACCTTCCTGTGCTGGCAATCCTCCCTAATTCCTACTCAGGATGGAAGGGGAATTCAGTTGAATCCCTTAACTGTGCACAGAGCAGAGGGGACCGGTAATAGAAAATCTAGCTCTGAAAAGTGGAGACTTGTAGATGGACAGGCTGAGCATTAGTTTAGCTCAGTGAGTATTCATGGGGCTCCGCACGCAAGATAGACCCAAACAACTTAGAACCTCAGGCCCCTGCCCAGCCAACACATATGGGCAGGAGCAGCATTGACTGCAGCGAATCTCCCCTTAGTTGGCCCAATGCTCAACCCGAACATGACACGTGGTGGACAGGAGGGGTAGGGAGGGCGTCAGTAAGGACACTGGTACTTTGGGAAGTTACCTGCATGTCTTGGAGTGTCTGGTTTTATGTTTGTAAAGCCGCTGCTAATGGTGCCCATACCCACATGGATACCATGGCACCAGAATTAATCTTTGTAGCACCCTCTTAAACGTTGAGGGCTCTGTAGCACGGTGAGGGCCCTCAGCATGGTTCTGCTCCTTCCAGATGAGTCTGTTAAAGAGGAAGAGCTGCTTGTGTATGACAGGGTGAGGGGGTTGAATGTGCAGCTTAATCTTCCACAACCCAGATTGTAACAGCAGGCAGCTGAGAGCATCGAGTGCTCAACACCGGCCTGTTACGTGAGAAACAAGGGAGCCATGTTGTTAGCCCCTCGCCAGGTGCAAACGCAGGTGAACACGTGCCTTCCCGTGTCCTGCCTACATGACGTGGGCACGGTGAGCTCACAAGGGCACCGTTTTGCTTCACCTCCTCAGTCACTGTGGGCATGGCCACAGGAGAATTGTTAGTGCGTCAGCTGGCAGCTGCCAGTGGGTTTAGGATTAGTGCTCTTTGGGTAGGTCTCGACGGGAGAAGGGCTGGCCAGGCGGTGAGGAAGGGCCGCATGGAGGGAAATGCTCGTATCCCATTGTGTTCCCTTGTCCTCCTCAGACACTATGGTTTGCACAGGCTGCTGCTCCTGCTTGGACCACATTGTCACGTATCTCTTCAAGCAGCTGTCTCGCAGCACCAAGAAGAGGACCACTCCCCTGACCCAGGAGAGCGACCGGTTCCTGCACATCATGCAGCAGCACCCCGAGATGATTCAACAGGTACAGGGGAGGGAGGGGGCTTGTTGCAGGGCGCTGGCTCCATCTGGTGGCCAAACAAGGGATCGCCCCGAACTCTTCTGTGCTTCTCTTTTCCATCCTCAGTCCCGCTCCCCCTGCCTTATAGCTGAAGCCCAGAGGGGCTAAGGGACGTGCCTGAAGCTGGCGGGATTGATGCAGTCTTAGCCATCAGTAGATTGGGCCTTCCCATCCTGCGTTCAGACAACACCTCTAGCATGCTGCGGAGCTGATCTCCCAGAACGGAGAACCGTGCTTCGGGGAGGGCGACTCTAGGCCAGAGGGTGGCATGTCCAGGATGCACTGGTTTTAAATTTAAGTTTGAAAGATATAGCCAAAACCTTTTAAGCATAATTTTAAAATACCCCAACAGGTAGAACCTGTGTTGTGCGACGTACTGGTACCAAGTACTTTTCTGGCTTCAGCTATATCTGCCTGCCGCGAGCTTGCGCTATTTTAACACACCAGCCAATTCAAAAGAGGCTAGAAAGCTTCAGGAGGCTGTATAAGTGTTCACAAGAGACCAGAAACAACACAGCCCTGCTGCTTAATGAGGATTTCCCCCTGCCTTGAGCCTTTTGCTTTATCTACTCCAGCTGTGCCTATTACCTTAGCAAATGCTGCCTGAGTGCCCGTAGGCCTGGAGTTCATAATCACCTCTGCAGGATGGATTTAATAATCTGGTTTTGTTCCTGTTAGCACCTCTGTCATCTGCCTCTCACCGCTCTTCCCAAGGTGAACAACGAACGGGCCAGTTCCCTCTTTGCTGGCCGTGACTATGAAGTGTAAGATCTGTAGTGCGAGCTGTAACACTAGTCCGCTAGTGCTTTTCAATCACAGCTCAGCTCACGTGTAGACTGACTTCGCCACTTGCTGTCAGGCTTCTCCCGCTCTGTGTGTGTTCATCTGCCGGGTGCCATGCTGTGCGTCTGCTGGGGATCTGTTCACCCACCCCTTTTGGTGAAATGCTTGTCCCCCGTGCATCCCTTCCCCTGCCAACACATGCTTGCTTCCAAACTGCCACCCCGTTAGCAGCACGCTGCGATCCCACGTGGCCACCCAGCCTCT
Organism: Apalone spinifera; assembly: GCA_030068395.1. Classification (NCBI taxonomy): domain Eukaryota; kingdom Metazoa; phylum Chordata; order Testudines; family Trionychidae; genus Apalone; species Apalone spinifera. The sequence continues at coordinate 10,133,077 of JANRFK010000351.1, read as the reverse complement.
CAAGTGAGACAAGAGCTCGACTTCAAGGACTGGAGAGCCTTGTGCCGCTCAGGCTGCCCCCTCCTAGCAGAGCTGGCCGGAAAAAGAATCGGGCTTTGTGTTTGGTTCAAGGGAGTTGCTGTGGCACAAACCAGAGCCTTGGTCTGCTGTAAGCAGAGACTGGAAACTGCTTGTGTGACCCCCGGGGGTTAAGATCGTGGGCTTACCTTGGAGTCTGGTTCTGATGTGGCCTGGCAGACCACGGAGGGGAAGACGGGGCGTGCGGAGGAGACAAGGCTTTCAACGGATTGAAAGGCCTGCTCTCCCCATTTCAGCTCTTGTAGGTATCCAGTTTCAGGGGGTTCCTAGCCAGAGATCCCTTCTGCTTGGGGACAAGAGGGGCTTCCTGCCATGGAGCCCCGCATGGTGTTTAGCTGCTGTACACATTCCTGCATCCGACTTAGCTGTGATCTACTGGGAGCTGCTCCTGCCTCCCCGCCCCCATGTGAGAGCACTGCAGGGTTAAGCAGCAATGCTGATGAGGCTCAAATAGGAGGCAGGCCCAGGAAGTGTTGCGCAGACCGGGAGTAATCTCTCTGGCCTCGAGATCTGTGGGTTCTGACCTCCATGTACAGTAAGGAGAGTGAGCCCACCCAGGGCTGGTGAGGACAGAGGCTCCCTGAGAAGAGCACGCTGTGCTCACAGTCAGTTCTGATGGAGTGGGAGGGGGATGGGATGATAAATACTGGCACATGCTGTCAGGACAAAAGGTGGGTTCGAGGAAACAGCCTCTTGATCTCCCCCTCTCTCTCCAGATGCTGTCAACGGTGCTGAATATCATCATCTTTGAGGACTGCAGGAATCAGTGGTCCATGTCTCGACCTCTGCTGGGCTTGATATTACTCAATGAAAAGGTAGGCCCAGCCCCTCTTGCTGGGTTAAGCTGGCTTTAATCAGGCATGACCCAAGGACTGGAGCCCAGCCTGGCAGCCTACAATGAACAAGGGGTACCGGAGCTGAGCTGGGGGGTGGACGCCAGGCCTGGAGTGGCTGAGGGCAGTGCATTGAACAGGGAAGCTTGCATGGCACTTGCCGGCATCATGCTTAAGATGATGTCTGGGGGGAAAGAGTCCAAGAATCCATCCGGAACGCTCAACACATGTTCAGCGCTCTCCTCTCCCTTCGCTTGTCTCCTGCCAGTATTTCTCCGACTTGCGGAATAGCATAGTGAACAGCCAGCCCCCCGAGAAGCAGCAGGCGATGCACCTCTGCTTTGAGAACCTCATGGAAGGCATTGAACGCAACCTGCTAACCAAGAATAGAGACAGGTCAGTATGGAAAATCCCTTGGCCAAAGATCCGTATTTGTAACCCAGCAGCACGGCCAACAGCTCCCCAGCAAGGGGGCACTATATGGGCAGGGCCCCCCGCCCACCGTGGAAGAGGGCCCCTTTGGCCTGGGCACGTTGGTGCACAGTGTGGTGGGTGGCCATGCCTTGAGCGTTTCTTGCCATTTGGGGGCCAAGTGCTACATGGCCAACATGGGAGTGAAGTGGGGAACCTCCGGCCCACAAGCTAGATCTGGCCCCCCGGTTTACTTGGATCCAGCCTGCAGTATGTCTCGGCACCCCCCAGACTCCCTTGGGGCTGGAGCCTGAGCCAGGCCAGCGAAGGTATTTGGAGTTCCTTTACTTGTTGGGAGCAGGGATGTTTAATTGGTTACGTGGTTAAACATAGTGTTTAACCAGTTAACTGATTAAAGGAAGGGCAGGGGGCCACCCTGCTTGGGAGATGGGGGGGGGGTGGAGGAGGGAGAGGTACCTACTGGCTCTGCTGGCCTTGCATGGGGCCAGAAGTGGCAAATCACACTAGCAGCCCCATGTGTGCTGAGCCAGCAGGTCTACACAGAGACCCACTGGGGCTGGAGCAGCCCTCTGCCCATAGTGGGCTGCTTCCAGGTGCCAGTGAACAGTCACGTGTCACGGGTGATTCTTGCTGGGTAACCAGTTACCCATGCACATCCCTAATCGGGAGCCAGGTCAGTGAGGGGCGTGTTCTTCCTTCTCACTGGTGTGTTCCCCGTCCCCGGAGTAAACTCTTCAATTCCTTGGTGAAACACCAGCTCCCGGGCTTTAGAACCCTGAGCACCTACCCAGGAGCCCTATGGAGCTAAGGGCAGACCCCCTGCGTCTGTTACAGTTCTTTCAGAAGCAGCAGCTCAAAGGTAAACGGGCTTCCCCGTGCTGAGGCGCAGGCACAGCGGGGCTGTCTGTCCAGATCACTGGCTCCCCCCTCGCACTCAGGCATGACAGCCTGAGCTCCCCCTGCATCTCCCACGCAGAAAGCAGGGCTACAGGGTCCTACCGTGCCATCTGCTCCGTGGGGTGGGAACAGGGCTAAGTGCTGCTGGCCCTTCCCTTTCTCTCCCCAAAAGCCCCCTCTAGAGCTGCTGCTGTTGTCCCTGGTCCCAGATGGTGGCAAAACCCAGGCCCCTGTGTGTGTGCAGCTGCGACGCACGTGTTGTACCCTGGTGTAGAGGGAATGGCTGGGAACTTGCCAGGTGCATTGTCACACTGGCTGACGTGTTCCCTGCTCTTCCACTACCTTCTCTCTGCTCCCTGGACCATGCAGGGCCAGCAGTACCTGGCACGAGGTCCCTCCCACCCGTCAGTGGCAATGCTGAGCCTGACGCCGCTGAGCAGTCACATGCAGTCAGGGAGCCCCAGGCCTTTGGCAGGAGCCTGTTTGCTTAATGCTTCAGCAGCAACCACAGCTCCAGCTTTGTCCCAGAATTAGCGTGATGGGTTGGGTGTGGGAACCTCCTGGCTACAGCTGAGTTATAAAGGGGGGACGTATCGTCTAACCCTCGTAAGTGCTGGCAAGCGGCCCCCAGCGCCCTACTCTCTCTCATCCCTGCGCTCTGTAGGTTCACTCAGAACCTGTCTGCGTTCCGGCGAGAAGTGAACGACTCTATGAAAAACTCCACCTACGGCGTGAACAGCAACGACATGATGAGCTGACACCTTCCCCCAGCTCCACCTGTACAGAGCAGCATCTCTTTGGCCTGGACCAGAGGGGTTAACGTTTCCGATGGAAAGATAAGAGGGCGTTTCTGATCCCTGCTCTTCCCTAGCGTTGGGCTGCGGCGCTCAGTTGGGGGCTGTACTCCACGTCCAAGGGAGGAGGGAACAGGAGGGATGTTAAAGTTCACCAGGGCAGGGTGCTTGTGTTTCCGTGGGAGGGGGTGGAAGGGCATAGGCCGGGGGTGAGAATCCAGCAGCTCCCTACGACCCGAATGTCTGGGTGGAACCCTAGCACTCTGCTGCAGCCTGCCTTGTATAAACATGTACATTTTTTCATAACATTTTGAACAAGGTTTATATTGACTCAGTTAAAAAAAAAAAAGTATGATTGAAATTTTTACAGAGTCTAGTGCACCAATGCTGAAGTGAGGGTTGTGTATGTGAGTGAGGAAGGTGTGTCTCATGCTGGCCTGAAGCTTTCCTAGGCAAGGGGGTGTGAAAGTGCAGAGATATATTTAGTGACAAGTGTAGAGAGAAGCAAAAAAAAATGTAAAATTCCAAATGTATATTTTTTCTTATAAGCCCCTTTAAATGACAACTTCCTGTTACTGTTTGCCCCTTGTTATTAGGAACTCTAAGCCATCCAGCTGTGCTAGCTCATGGGTATCTCCCCTCCGCCCTGTGTAACAGTAAATGCTGTCCTGTTGTCAGTCGCCTTCAAGCCCTTGCCTCTCAACATGTGGGGAATCCCTGGACTGGTGCATGCCGCACGTTCTCCCCCCGCCTGTCCTCCGCAGCCCCCCTCCCCCTTTTTTCCTTTTCACTGTAAAATGTCCCTTTCTTGCCCATTCTGGAAAGCTGGAAGTGCAGGTGGAACAGCAGCTGTCTAACAGTAGGGCTTGTCCTAGCACTGGTGCTCCCAGTGAGCAGAAGAACTGCATTGTCTTCCCTTGGTAGTGCCAGTGTCTGTCGATACACTGTGCACTCCTGAATGTATGACACAGCCAAGACCATAGGATTTTTGTTGACGCTACCACCATGGAGGGTTCTTAATAACAAGGTCTGCATAGCATGAAGTACCCAGGACCCCCCCTTAAACCAAATCCATTTTTCTAAATCACCATATTAAATGTTTTGGATATAAAATTTACTTACCGAAGAAAGTTAAGGGGGGAGGGGAAAACCTGTTGGCCTTGTACTTTTCCACTATTGTTGCTGCTAGTTGTGTGCATCTCTAGCTCAGTTCTAACTCACAGACACTGTCCTTAGGTTTTATTTCGATATCCCCGACATCACCAACTCAATTTTTTTTTCCTTTCCTCTGGCGATTGTGTGTTGGGTCCTTTTTTTGTGTGAGCAGATTGCTGGTTGACTTGTAAGGGTGTTTGCTGCATACAGTGTAAGCATTGTGACTGCAAATAAACTTCAATGGTTTCTACTGAGCTGTGCCTTTTTCCATCTTGATCACCTCCACTCCCCCCTGATGGGAGCTGCTATTAGGAAAGACCCTCCAGCAGAGCTTTAATCTGATCTGTCGGCAGGGCTGGAAGTCTGAACAGCTGGCCCTCCACTGGCTTTGTTTTGTTTGAAGTCTTGCGGGTCAGATGCAGCAATTGTTAGTTTCACTTCATGCCGCTGCCTGGACCTGTATGTTAGATTGAAGGATTTAACCCCACAGCTGCTGTAGCCAAGGTAAGACCAGTAGCCATACACTACACGACCTTCTGTTGTACTTTATGCTGCCACTGTCTCCCAGGAAATGCATGTTCCGCACCTATTCCTCAAAGTATGAAACATGCCCTGAACTCATGCGGGCCCCTGGCTGTTATTAACAGCACCGAGATTAAGGCAAGAGCTCATTCATTTGATGCAAAAATACAGTCCAGAACCTGTCAGATGCAGGGGCGGCCCATCCATATAGGCGAACTAGGCGGTCGCCTAGGGCGCCAAGTTAAATGGTGCACCAAATGGTGGCGCAATATCGAGGGGTTTGGAGGTGGGGGCGCCAGTTGCTGGCAGCTAGTCTAGGGCCACCCCTGGTCAGATGTAATCCTATAAAATAGTTAGCAGTTTCATCTAGGCCTTACAGGTAATAGCCTCTCCCCAGAGGAACAGGGATCATATAGGGCTGAGTTTCTCCTACAGTAGCTCTGCTGCTTTCATGAACTCATGTAGAACTATGCCCTCTGCAAACCCCTTCCCACCCCCGTTGTAGCAGGAATTAAGCTATGGCAGCATACTGACATTTATTTACAGGCTGTTCGGTCATTAACATGGCAGAAATGCTGCCACAAGAGCACTGCAATGCAGTGAAACCAAGTTGTCCAAGCCCAGTGTTCTCTTTATCCCTCCACCATGAATCCATGTGCCTCTCCCTCCCTATGCAAGAGTCCATTTAATTATGGCAGTTTCTATGAATCCTCAGGGCAGTAGGGAATCTTCCTGCCCATGGCTGGCTGGCTGGCCAGTAGAGTGACATTCTATCCCAGCCTCATGCAGATCCTCCTGTCTCTGCAGCAGCAGCAGACTTTGTGTCCATGGCATGGCTGTAAACAGCGTTGTTACAGCCCTCTCTGTTGCGAGCGGTTTCAATAGCAAAGAACTGGATCCTGGTGACTGAAAGGGGAAAAAAGCATGTTTAGAGCAGATTCCCTCTTCTCTGCCCTGTCCAAAGCTAGGCTGCCCCGACACACCCCAGCAGCCACAAAGGAGCGGAGATTTAATTGAACATAACTTTATTCAACCCACTACGGCAAGCACTGGGCAGTGAGCACTCTGGCAGAGCCAGTAGTAGGCTTCCCAACTGCAGCTCAGCACCTGATAGGACAGTCACAGCAGAGAACAACTCTCCCCTGAGAGGAAGTAGGATCAATTCAGCTATTACACAGGCCCATAGTGGCAATGTGCATGAGCTGATTCTCAAACAACTGTTTCCTCTCCCATTAGGGATGTAAAATCTCATTTAATTAGTTAACCCGTTAAACAGGGCAAGGGGGGGGGGGGCTCTCCCCACTGGAGCAGCCCCCACCTGCTAACTGTAACCAGTAAGCCTCACCCATTAAGGGTGAGGCTTACTGGTTAAATCCACATCCCTAGCTCCACAAAGTACGTTAGTGGATCTAATCTCAGGGGGTTTGGTTCAGGACAAGTTTGGAACCAAACCAGTGTGAGATGTGGAGGGACTGGTAACTTCATTACCACCGTGTTTGAAAGCTCTGTGTGTTTCTCCTCTCAGTCAGCATTTCTCTCCACTCCAGAGATGCCTACAAATGTCATTTGGGAAACACCCAAATAAAGGGTCCTGGCCACACAACAAGAAAGTGACATTCCTGGCTTTCTGAGGTTTCCCTGGTTCCTGCCACAGAGCTGGGAGCCTGGGACTTCTACACCCAGAGTTTGGGAGCCCTGATATCCCCAGCCTGGGGCTGCTTACATGGCAAGGCTGCAAAATCAATCCTGGAGCTAGCATTTCCCAGCTCTGCAGCATCCAGAGATCCTGATCCAGCCCAGTGCTTTGTGCCAGGGAGCCTGCTGCTCCTAGAGCAGTTTCAGCACCAAGCAAGCCTCAAGGTCAGAAGAGGAAGGGGTCCGCAGGTGCCTACTCACCAAATATTGTGTTCTCCTCTGTGTAGTCCTTACTGCAGTCCAGGCGGAGGAGGGTGCCATAGTTGAAGTCTTCAACTACCCCATCAAACTGCATACAGAAGGGGCGCCATTTCTGGAACAAGCACAGATCGCTTTCAGCCTTCTTTCTGGGGCCACGTTTATCTGTGGCCTCTAGCAGAGAGCACTGGTGCAAGAGGCTAGCAGGTAGGCTGCTTGCACTACACAGCAGCCAGAGTTTATTTCTCTGATCTCCGTTCTCCCTTTCACAGCATCCAATGCCTGACAAAGAGACTGGATGTGAAAGCACCATTGCTTGTGTTTTACTCCTGAGCTAAAGATGGGGATACCACCATGCAGTCCCCCTCTGGCCAGACAAATGCTCTCCACAGAGGGGGACTTCTCCCCCTCACAACCACTCAGCTCCACAAGCTCACTGCTATCTCCTGGGCCCGCTAGAGGGCTGAATAGAGTCAAAGGACCATGCTACTTGTACATAGAGCACTGACCGCTTTGGCGGGCTCCGATTTGAGCTCCTCTGGGTCAAGCACGTCGATCTTGAGGTCCCCAAAGCTTTTCCTGAACTCGCCATAGATCTGGTCATCGACTTTTGTAAGTTTCAGGAACTTGGGGTCAACAGAGGAAATAAGCTGGAAGGGAAACCTGAGAATCAGACTGAACAAGGCAAGCAGCACAGGGATAGGTCACCAGAGCATTTCGGCTGAATGGGAGGGCTTTCAAACATGGTGGTAACTCACCACTCTCTCCTCCTCTTCTCCCCTCCTCCCCCCAATCTCAGTAAACCACAGCCAGCATATGTCTAGACTACATGCCTCTGCTGAGAGAGGCATGTAAATTAGACATACCAACATAGTCAATGAAGCGGATTTAAATATCCCCTGCTTCATTAGAATAAAAATGGCTCCCG